>CM053399.1:55216306-55240191 GCA_028644305.1 Xerus rutilus | reverse complement strand
CTTGGCTAAGTTGTTCTGGCCTTGGCTGGGACATTCATGGGTCTGAGGTCAGTTGCTAAATTGGCTGAGTATAGAATAATCTCACATGGCCTCAACTAGGTGGCTTATTTCTGTCCCACACAATCTCTTGGCCTCCCAACAGGTTAGCCCAGGGTTGTTCATGTGAATGGCTGGACAGGAATTCAAAAGAAAAAGCCAAAACATGCAAGGCACCTGGAGGCTTAGGCACAGAACTCATACCATCCTTCTATTGCATTCCATTGGCAAAATATGTCACAAAATCAGTTCAGATTTAAGAGGAGGAGAAATAGTCTCCACCTCTTGATGGGAGATACTACAAAGTCACAATTCAAAGAATGTAGATCTACGGAGGATTAAAAGATAGTGTCCATTTGTATAATCTACCAAACTTCACTCTATGACCGTAATTGTTCATATTACTCCCACAGGAAAAATTTGCTTTCCTTCACTCTAGGACCCGCAAAAGTCTCTTGCAATTATGTTCAGGCTTGAAGCCTAGGATCTTATCATTTGCATAGGTTTGTATGTGACTTGATGGGTGCTGTACTTTCTAATATTAACAATATGAATTAAAAAGACATTATTTGCTCCATACACCCTTAATATACTATGGACAGAGATAGGATAGCATCAATAGACTCGCTCATCCAAAAAAGGGAGGAAGGAATAAGAGGCACATGATCATCCTCAAGCATAGCAATTTACACTTCAGCTGGGCAAACGTTTCCAGGTTTCCCTGTCCTGGGAGAGCGACTATTTCTTAGGTTCCACTCCCTGTAAATCCATGGATCTCTGGCTCTTGGCTCCACCCTCCCACATCCTTACTTATATATCATTTATATATCACTTATATATAATTTTCCTTGGCTACTTCTGAAGAAGTGGCATATGTTGGTAGCTGAGTAACACTCTGAATAATTTCAGTTCCCTGTGTTTGAGGCTGGTGATGCTTTTACATGTACAACTCATTTAAAAATGTTTTGGGCGGTTTGGACGCACTGAGCCAAACGTCCCTTCGCGAGCCAAAGCCGCAGTGTGTAAAGAGCGCTGTCTGGTCGCCCTTGGCCTCTGCTGCGGGTCAGTCCAATCCGTGGGATGCTGCTGCTAATGTTGGGCAGCCGGGGTGAGTCCTGGCGGGAAGAGGACGGCACCGCGGGCGGCTGTCGCGCTCCGAAGTCCCAGGCTGGCGGTCTCGCGGGCAATCTCCTACGGCAGGCCGTCCGGGCGGGTTGCCAGTAGGAGGGCGGGGCTGCAGGGAGCCTATCTCCTCCCCTGGCGTCCCGGCCAGTGCAAGTGTGAAATGTTTCTCTTATTCGACAAGTGTGCTCCGCCTGGCATTTCTACCATACATTTTTGCACAAAATAATATTATATTCGGACGTCTGCCTTTGCAAATATTATTTTATGGCATCATAGGAAGCTTTAAGTGATCACCCCAGTGCTGCTTCACTTTGTTACAAAAGGCCATATTATTCAGTCGTACCACGAGGCCACAACGGACACTTTCAAAGCCATTACTTACAGCGTCATACTTTCAGAAAAGAGTGCGGTGTTTCGGCAGAATGATGTGAAGATTCCAGACAGCACACATCTTTTTACCACATTTTATGCTAAGACAAAATCACTGTTAATTAACACAGGGTTATGACAGCCCATTCACTGTTGTTGTTGTTTTAGTTGTAGATGGATATATTTTATTTATTTATGTTTATGTGGTGCTGAGGATCAAACCCAGTGCCTCAGGCATGCGAGGCAAGCGCTCTACCACTGAGCTACAATCCCAGCCCAACCATTCACTCATGACACAGAAGAAACCAATGAAAAGAAACAGTTTGAAGATGAGAAATGAGCCTGTTGTTTTTGTTTGTACTTAATTGTGATTTTTATTTCAGTGTATAAGATTGTCTTTACTTTTATATTCTGTTAGCTATTATTAAAAATGATTTAGAACTATCGGATTCTGATTTTCACAGAATGATGTTCCTTTACGATAAAATAAACTGTTTGAAAAACAACAAAAAACAACAACAACAAAAAAAAACGTTGTGGGCTTTCTGTATATCTGATTATAGTCTATTCCATACTCCAAATGACACACAATTGGCTTTTAGACATCTCTCTCAATTGTATCACTGCTATTTTGGAACTGGGCTTCTGTAGGATCTCATTCTTAAGATGTGAAGAATTCCTGTCTAAGAATCTACTAGCCAAAATTTTAATTTTTTAAAAGGTCTTTATAAAATGTTTTACAGCCACACCCTTTGATCAACTACGTTTGAGGGATATAATTTACTGTCAGGACCCTTTGCTTGCCAGCAAAGATGAAAAAGAGTTTTATTTTGGTTTTGTTTTTGAGACAGGCTCTCACTATGTTCCTCAGGCTCCTCAGGCTGTCCTCAGACTCCTGAGATCAAGTGATCCTTTTGCCTCAACCTCCTGAGAAAGTGGGACTACAGGTACAAGCTGGTACCTGGCTGAGTTTCATTTTTTAATCTAGCAAATTCTGCCTGCTCTCTCTAAATTCTTTTTGTAAACAGGCCAGCTCGTTTGCAAGTCAGCTTTGGCACACACCCTGTTATAAAGTTGTCACATACAGCTAGAAGCATACAACTGACACTTTCAATATTCTGCTTAGAGATCTCCTTAGCCAGACCAAAAATTTTTAAAGTGCCTTTACCAGCATCTTCCAAGTTACTATAGACAACTGTGTTGCCAACTGCTTTGTCACTATAGAACACAGGTTACCATTTCTTTAGCCTCTGGTAAGAATTTCCTAACCATTCTTCCAGACTTCACTGTTTGCTTGCCATTTTTCCAGTCTCCACCCACTCTTCTGTCCCAACAGCCAATGCCACAAATTTTAGGGTTTTTTAAAGGTAGAATCTCACTTACAGACACACCCATTTCTCTATCAATCAACTTCTGCTGCAAAACAAACAACTGAAAAGCTTGGTGGCTTTGATAGCAACTATTTCTATATCTCACAGTAGTATGAATTGGCAATTTTGACTGAGGCCAGCTGGGTGGTTCTTCTGGTTCTGCCGGAGTTTGCTTATCTGTCATAGGTCGACCTGGCAGTTAGTTTAGTTTGGTTTAGTTTTTAGTTAGACCTCAGCTGGTGTGGCTGAGCTCTGCCCCATGTTCTCTCATCTAGCAACAGGCTAGCCCAGGTCTAGGCACATGGGTGCCTGGATAGGATTCCAAAGAAACAGTCAAATCAGCCAGGTGCGATGGTGCATGCTTGTAATCCCAGCACTTTGAGAGGCTGAGACAGGAGAATTGCAAGTTCAAAGCCAGCCTCAGCAACGGCGAGGCGCTAAGCAACTCAGTGAGACCCTGTCTCTACATAAAACACAAAATAGGGCTGGTGATGTGGCTCAGTGGTCGAGTGCCCCTGAGTTCAATCCCTGGTGCCAAAAAAAAGAAAGAAAGAAAGAAAGAAAAAAAGAAAAAAAGAAAGAAAACAAACAGTCGAATTAAGCAGAGCCTCCAAAGGCCTAGGCTCAGGCCTTGTCTTCTGTTGCAAAGTACTGGCGAATGTAAGCAAAAGGCCTTCCCAGATTCAAGGTGAAATAGACTCCACCTCTTTTTTCCTCCCATTCTTAACAGTTCCATTGAAGTATAATTGATATGTCATAACTTCTCATATCATACACAACTTGATAAATGTTGACATATGTATACAACCCTGATTCATCATCACAATCCAGAGAGTGAACACATCCATCACTCCCAAAAGTATCCTGTGCCCTTTGTAATACCCTCCTTTCCCACTCCAACCTTTATGTATGCTCTCAGGCAACCGATGACTTGGTTTTGATCACTATAGATTAGTTTGCATTTTCTGGAAGTTTATATAAATGGAATCACAGAGTAATCTTTTTTTCTGGCTTCTTTGGCAGCATTATTATTATTTTGAGATTAAGCCACGTTGGTCTGTTTCCATATTCTTTTTATTGCTGAGTAGAATTCCACTGAATCTGTGTATCTGAATTTGTTTATTAATTAGTATGTTGATCAATATGTGGCTTGTTTCCAATCTGAGATATTACTATGTACATTTGTGCATGGTTCTTATTTAGATACAGACTTGTCTTTTCCTCTTGAGCAGATACTGAGGAGTTAAATAGCTGGATTATACGGCAGGAGCATGTTTCACTTTTTAAGAAACTGCCAAACTGTTTTCCAGTTCTGCCATTTGACAATGCCACTAGCTATGTATCAGAGTTCTAGTTTCTTCACATTCTCAGCAGTTGGTATAGTCATAGACTCCCCCTTAATGGAGGTGGGGGTAGGGTACAAAGTCATACAGCAAATGATGTGAATGTGCAGGGGCATGACAACCACGACTGTCTTCACAATCTCCTTCCCAGGCTTTTGAATTTATGTGATGTCTGTATATGTCAAAAGTATACAGTAGTTTTTCCTGTGAACTTTGTGTTTTTAAGTGAACTGTTCTACATAACTAAAGAATTTGTGTAATATAAATTTAAGGTATAAAAAATAAAACCCTTTAGAACTTCCACCCAGAGCAAGAAATGGAATTTTACCAATGCATTTTATTTTATTTTTTTAGTTGTAGTTGGACATAATACCTTTATTTCATTTATTTTTATGTGGTGCTGTGGATCAAACCCAGTGCCTCGCACGCTGCTAGGCAAGTGCTCTACCACTGAGCCACAGCCCCTTACCAATGCATTTTAAATCCTTCTGCATCCCTCCTGATCTAACAGTAGTTTCTTACCTGGAATGTGCTGCAGCTTCTGGACTGTCCTCCAGTTCTGCTCCTCCAGTCAGCTCTACCCATGGTAGCCAGCATGACCTTATAAAAACAGAAGTCTAATTATAATATTCTTCTGCTAAAACGGTTTGGTTGTTCTTATTAACCTTGAGGTAAAATTCAAATTTGTTAGTAGAGGAGCCTCTTCACCATCTGGCTCTTGTTTATACTTCATGCCCCTATTTTGTGCTATCCGTCTCTCCATGGGACATTCTGTTTTTCAAAAGAGATTACTGAGTTTTGGCCAAAGAAAGTTACTTTCCATAGTCCTCTCCACTTTCTTCTTCATAACATGAATCACTGCTATGATTGGCTATTTACTTGTCTGTTTCCACTCCTTGACTAGAAGGGTTCTGAGGGCAGATTCCTGTGCTGTATCCCTGGAACCAGACACAGCACTAGCATCAGGGATATTCAGTCGTGGTTGAATTAATGCATGAATGAGGGAATGCCAGACTCTGGCAATTAAGAGGTGTTCCACAATAAGGTTCCTAGTCTTGGCAAAGAATAGTTATATACAATTGTCCCCCAGTATTCATGGGGGACAATTCCAGGATTCCAGCAGATACCCAAATATGCAGATACTCAAGTCCCACATATAAAATTGCATATTATTTGCATATAGCTTACATACATCCTTCCATATATTTTAAGCCATTTCTAGATTACTTATAATACTTAACACAATGTAAATGCTATGTACAATACATACTATATTGTTTAGAAGATAATGGCAGGAAAAATGCCTGTACATGTTCAGTGTAGACACAAATTTCCCTGAATATTTTCAATACACAGTTGGAGGACATGTGGAACCCATGGATAAATTAATCTGTTTACTAAGCCAACAGCAAATGTGTGACAAGGATGGTGGACATACTTTAGCTTTTCAAGGACAAAAATAAAATAAGATAAAATAAAATAAAGGGTTCCACCAGGGGGCACTATAAGAATGCCTCAGATTCTCCCTTAAAAATTATGCTATTTCTTTGGAAAGACCCTACCTACTTTGAATGGGAATGTGATTTCTAAGGTGTTTGTCGTCGTTTCACATTGTTTCCATCCAGTTGCTGGAGAGAGCTGTATCTGAGCCATCTGAGAGTCTGAGGACTAGGTGACCCCTGTTGATGTCCATTTACGCCTGTGGTTCTTCAACTTGGAATTGTTGCAGCAGCTTTCACAAACATGATAAAATTTATGTTCTGTGTCATTTGTTGGGAGCCAGGATAGAGACTGTTATTATTTCCATCTTAACAATGATAATTCTAAGGGTCAAAGAAGTTAAGTAATTTTCCTGAGGAATCACAGCTGGTAAACACCTAAGCAGGCACTTGAATCTGTGTCTTCCAAATCCAGAGGTATTTGGTCACAAAGTACATTGAGTTCTAGGCTCTGTAAAAGATGATAGGGACACAAAGGCATGTCCTCTAAATTTAATGTCTTAGAAGCAAAGGCTGTCAAAGCTAGAAGAAACTTTGAAGCCTAATAAACTAAGAACACCTTGTATTCTTAACTCTAATGTGCATAGGAAATACCTCAAAAAGTCTGTTAAAATGAAAATCCCTGGACTTTGCCTGTCCCTGCCTCCACTCCTACATTCTAAGTCAGAGTCTGGTTGGGGTCCAGGAATCTGATTTTTTCATAAGAATGTCTACCTTTCCCCTTAAGATTCAGAGGCAAATGGACTGTGGACCAGAATGGAAAACACAATCCCTTCTTAATATAGAGGGGAAAACTGGGAAGTGAGCAGAAATGAGTCCCCCAAAAACTCTCCTTGTAGAAGGGAGGCTGATCCAGGACTGATAATGAGAATGAGGAATGAGAAGGAATGAGACCAGAGCAAGAAGAGCGTAGACCCTGATTTCATTTCAGCCTTCAACATTTTGCAGCTGAGTCCCTTTATTTCAACAAACTGGTTTTCTCAATTGTAAAATGTAAAAGGACAATATCTCATAGGTTTACGGAAAGGAATAAAGAAGATAAATATTATAAAAGATTCGGCAGAGGACTGGCACATAGAGAATCCTTGATAAGAGATTGATGGATGGGTTTGTTTTAAATACTCTTTCTACTTTATTTATTCTATTCTTTTAAATGAGTACCTACTGTTGCCAGGCACTCTGCCAGATATAGTTCTAACTTCATGAAGCTTAAGATCTAGTGGGGCCAGCAGCCATTAACTACACAAATAAGGTTGTGATTGTAATAGGCCTTCCCAAAGGAAATACAGGGAGCATTTTGAATAATACGGAGACTTGAATCTTGTCTGCCAACAAACAAAATGTTTCTGAGGAAATGACTCAAATGATGAGTTAGTCAGTCAGAAGTTGCACATGAATCAAGAAAGAGCTTGGCAGGAGCAAGAAATGACAAGGCGAAAGGCCAGCGTGGCTGAAGTGGCGTGAGCAGGGCGGGTGGGTGGCCCAGCTGAAGCTGAGGGAAAGGATTAATCTTGGAGAAGATATTCTCTTTTCATGCCTTTTTTTTGGGAAACCTTTGATCTTTCTCTCAATCTTTTTATTTTTACATCAATCTTTCTTCCTTTGTTTTTTTCCTCCCTAAAAGTACTAATTAAGTAGCATTCTCTGAAAGCTTATAAACACTTTTCATTTTTTTGACATTTAGAAATAGATGGTCTAATAATGCATGTTCCAAACAAAACCAAAAAACTACCACTTTGCTAAGTAACAAACAGAAGTTGAGCTCTCTCAAACATAACTGCACTAGGAAAATAGTCTAATGTCACTTAATGATTTGTACTTGTAGATTAATTTAAATTTTCGTTTGGTTCAGTTTTAGTTAAACTTGGAGCCCTGCTGTTACTTAAAGTGACTCCAAAAAGTCTTCCCTGATAAGGAATTAAAACAAAATATTGTAGTGTGGGAAATGCTGGTTATAGGAAAGACGAAACAGACATATTCTACCCTGTCTGACCCACTGTGTGCAGCTATAAAATCCAGACACAATGCATGCAGCAGGCATTTGAGAGCTCTGTCTTGCCACTTGGCCTTGGGTATATGTTTGGTCCTAAGAAGTACATAGCATGGTGAGGTAACTGAAACCTCTGGTTTCTGGCCAGAAGACCAAACATGGGAACTTCAAGGGACTAACAAGTATCAGAGTGATCAGAGAGGGAAGAAGACCTTAGGAGAGCAACCCCATAATTCTTGGGTTCACTAAGCTGTACACACATGGATTTGACATTGAACAGTATACCGTAGGTTTGAGTGCTGAGTCAGACCACTGTCTACATTCAAAACTAGCTAATGGCTATGCACAATTCTGAATGGCATTGCAAAGGCATTGAAAACTGAACTGACGTTGGGACCACAGCCACAAAGGCAGGCCAGGACATGTGTCCCCCAACAAGGCCAATGGTAACTTAAATAATGATATTAATATTTCCCTAAAGATTTAGACAAGCTTGAGATACTTATAATATTCAAAATGTCTAGTATTTGATCCAAAGTTCCTCTGCATAAAGACAGCCAGGAAATCTCAATTAGCATGAAAACTCAATCAATAAATGTCAATGAAGAAAGAACACAAACGTTGAACTTGTTGGAGATTTCAAGCTAGGTGTTATAAAATGCTCTAAGGAGCAAGGGTGAATACTCTTTTAGAAAATTTTTTGTTGTTGTTGATGAATATTTATTTTATTGATTTATTTATATGCAGTGCTGAGGATCAAACCCAGTGCCTCACACATGCGAGGCAAGTGCTCTACAACTGAGCCACAATCCCAGCCCCCAAAGGTGAATAATCTTGAAATTAATAGAAAGGAAGTATCAACAAAAAGATAGGTGATATAAAGAGGAACTAAATGGAAATGGCGGAACTGAAAGTATAGTAATCAAAATAAAAGTTCATGATGAGCTCAATAGCAGAATAGAAATGACAGAGGAAAGAAGAGTCAGTGAACTTGAGAACAGAAATTATTTAATCTAAATGAAAAAAAATTTAGTGATTAGAGCCTCAGGGACCTGTGAAGCAATATCAGATTCATGTTATCAGAATTCTAGAAGAGGAAAAAGTATTTGAGGAAATAATGTATAAATATTTCCCAAATGTGATAAAAGACACAAACGTACAGAGAACTAAGTCCAGTGAATCCTAAACAGGATAAACCCAAAGAATTCTATGACCATCCATATCATAATCAAATTGCTGAAAAATAAAGATGAAGAAAAATCTTGAAACTAGCCAGAGAAATATGCTGCATTATAAATAAGATAACAATGACTCAAATAACTGGATTTCTTGTCAGAAACCATGGAGACCAGAGCATTTTTAAAGCACTAAAAGAAAAGAACTGCCAACCCAGAAGTCTACATCCAGTGAAAATAAACTTCAGGAATAAAAGTGAACTAAAAGCATTCTCAGATTAAGAGGATTCATTGCCAGCAGTCTGGCTCTAAAATTGCTAACAGAATTGAATCAATAATAATAAAAATTTCCTAAAAGACGCCAAAGCTTAAATGACTTCATGGTGAATTCCTCCAAATGTGTTAAGAAGAATGAATTTTAATCCTTCACAAACTCTTCCAAAATATAAAAAAGGAGAGAACAGTTCCTAAATCTTTCTCTGAGAAAGATTATCTATTATCTATTTTTTTAGTTGTGGATGGACGGAATATTTTTATTTTATTTATTTTTATGTGGTGCTGAGGATCAAACCCAGTGCCTTACACATGCTAGGCAAGCGCCCTACCACTGAGTCACAACTACAGCCCAAGACCAATATTATCTTTTTTAAAAATTTATTTATTTATTTATTTTTATAATTTTTTTTAGTTGTAGATAAACATAATATCTTTATTTTATTTTTATGTGGTGCTAAGGATTGAACCTAGTGCCTCACATATGCAAGGCAAGCGCTATACCACTGAGCCACAATCCCACCCCAAGACCAATATTATCTTGATACCAAAGGCAGACAAAAGTAACACAAGAAAACTATAAACTAACTTATCTTATGAACATAGGCATAAAAATCCTCAACAAAATTTTAGCAAACCAAATCCAACAACATATGATCAAGATTATACACTGTGAGAGGTGTGGGATGTAGCTCAGTGATGAAGTGCTTGCCTAGCATGCTCAAGGACCAGGGTTCCATCCTGTGTTACTTAGCTATTTATTACTGTGATCAAAATACTTAACAATAACAACTTAGAGGAAGAAAAGTTTATTTTGGGCTCATGGTTTTGGAAGTTTCATCCATGGTCAGTCAGGTCCATTGCTCTGGACTTGAGAAGAGGCAGAACATCATGGTGAAACAGGTGTGGCACAGAAAAAAACATAAGGAATTGCCAGCACCACACACATAAATAAATAAATAATGATTACATACTTTGACCTATTAGAATTTATTTTAGAAATGCAAAGTTGGTTCAAACATACAAAAATCAGTCACTATAACACAACATATTAAGAAAATAAAAGACAAAAACCCATGATCATCTTAATATATATAAAAAACACATTTATCAGATTAACAACACAACGAACTGGGAATAGAAAGGAACCAATGTGATTAGAACATTGACAGAGAAGAAAACTCAAAACACCCAATCCTACAGCTAACATCATCTTTAACGATGGAAGACTGAAAGCCCTTTTACCAAGATTTGTAATAAGAACATGACATCTTGTCTTTCCACTTCTATTCAACATTACACTAGAACTACTACTCTAGTCAATTAGGTTCAATAAGCAATCAAAGGAAGGGGGAAAAAGAAGAAGATGAATCATCCAAATTGAAAGAGAAGTAAACTATCTCCATTTTCAGATAGTTTAAAGGCGTAAAATCTATGTATAAAATCATAAGAAATCAAAAACATCATTAGAACTAATAAACAGGTTCAATAAGATTACAGGATACAAGATCACTGTACAAAACTCTATTGTATTTCTGTACACTTGCAATGGACTGTATCTTATCCCTGACACCTCCCCAACATCTCTTTCCCTCTCCCCCACTTCTAGAGCCCACCACCAGAGGAGTTAGTACATGTAGGATGCTTGGGACAGTTGCCAACAGGAAGAACTTAGTATTTATTATTTTGCTTTTGCTATTGTTGTTACTATTATCCTCACTTTTAAAATTTCTATTGGGTTTTCAGAGGAAGGTGGCTACATTTTCCTAGTGTGACGTGCACAGCCTTTCACAACCTGGCAGTCCTAACCACCAGGAACGTTTCATCCTTTTGGAATTCAAACTGTTTTCCACCTGCAAATCTCGGTACACATAGGTACCTTCTGCCAGGAAAACCCACTTGCCTGTCGTCATCCAGGCAATTCTTTTCATCCCATTGGACTACTATACATCCTCCTCTGTGAAACTGTCCCTACCACCTATAACACAAGGGTGGGCTCCCTTCTCAGTGCTGTGGCCGCACATTACACAGCCTTTGATTATCCTGACAGCATTTTAAAATTATTTATTTGTTTATTTATTTATTTAGCAGTACTAGGGACTGACGCCAGAGGCACTTACCACCAGGCTATGCCACTAGCCCTTGTTTATTTTTGAGACAGTCTCACTAAATTGCCCAGGCTGGCCTCAAACTTGGGATCCTCCTGCCTCAGCCTCCCCAGGGGCCAGCGGATAGCACTTTCTTGTGGGTTTTGTTTATATTTCTCTCTGCCCATGTGAGTACAGATTTGGCTCTGCTATTTCTGTGTCCTCCGTACAACAGCATAAATGCTAATATGTGTTACATGAAAACAAATGAGCATTGCCTGGGGAATGGATAAAAGGGGAAAAAAGAATAAGTAACCTGGTAGAATATTTCTGTTTGCTTAAGTGACTTTTAAGATAACACAACAGGCATGTTGTGTAGTGACCTAGGATCCCTAGATTTTAAGTTCTGTAAGTCTTGCGCTATTCATCCTTCAGGATAGCTCAGGGGTGACGTCTGCGAAGAGTCTGCCTGGCTCTGCTCTCTCATTGCTTCACTGGCACAGTTTACTCTCGCGATTGCCTCACCAGAATCCAGGTGTGTCTGTGTATTTCCACCCCTTGAATCAGAGGGATGAATATTTTGGGGATGGCATTGTACAGCCTTAGACCAATGAATTCATTGCTCATCCCACCTTCTGCCTCAATTTCCCCAGTGTGTCGAGCACAGCAGAAATCTTCCGGGGTCTGCGATTAGTGGCGGGCGGGTGGGTGGACACCGAGGTAGAACCGGGGCAGCTGGCGAGCGGCATGAGGCGTCTGGACCCCTCGCAGCGCGGGGCGGGGAGTTGGCCGAGAGGCGGGGCGGGCAGGAGCGCGGGGCCGACGGGCGGGACGTTGCAGGGAACGCGCGAGCGCCGGCGATGGGCCCCGCCGCGCGGCTGGCGGCGCTGCTGGCGGTGCTGGCGCTCCGGGCCGAAGACCCGGCAGGGGCCGCGGAGCGAGAGGACACGTTCTCGGCGCTGACCTGCGTGGCACGCGCCCTGGCGCCCGAGCGCCAGCTGCTGGGGCTGCTGCGGCGCTACCTGCGCGGGGAGGAGGCACGACTAAGGGACTTGACCAGGTGAGGGCGTGGAGGGTGAGAGAGGCGTGGACTCTGAGTGGCAGACACTGTGGCCTGGGGTGGGGAGTGACTCTCAGGCTCAGTGTGACTTCCAGAGCCACTGTCACCCTTGGACACCGTGGGGAGCTGTTTCACACCGCACACTGTGTGGAAACACACACACACACACACACACACACACACCCCAGATCCAGCCTCACACAGAGAAATTGATACACTGTAGGAAAGTGTGGCGGGGGTGACTCTAGGGCCAAGTGGGACCTCGCAAGAGCTATGTCGAGCTGTGTGGGACCCTAGGCTCTGTGTCACACTGTCACAGGCACAGGCACAGGGGAATGTTGATGTGAAACAGAGACACTGCCAGCGTGAGATGGTATGAGAACAGGGTGATGCTTTATCTCTATGTGCATTGGGTTTTTTGTTTTTTTTTTTAGTTGTAGATGGACACAATACCTTTATTTATTTATTTATTTATTTATTTATTTATTTATTTATTTATTTATTTATTTATCTATATATTTATTTATTTATGTGATGCTGAGGATGGAACCCAGTGCCTCACACCACATGCCAGACAATCGCTTTACTACTGAGCTACAATCTCAGCCCTGTATATTGGCTTATTGAGCCCTCACTGTGTAACACCATGTGACTCAGCAAACTGATGTTTAGTATGAAGCATCAGATGACATTCTGCCACCACGTATGAGATGGATGTGTCACTGGGACACAATATGAATACCATACTGTGCATATGAAAGATGACAATTGTGCAGATCACTTTATGAATAATGCTTCATTAATTCATCCAGCACTTATGTTTGAGTGCCCACTCAGCCCTACACTGCTCCAGGCACTGGGGATGAAATGGTGAACAAGACCCAGCTATGTCCTAAAGGAGTTTGAAGCTGTAGCACCATTATTTCATTATTAATCAAAGCTCTCTTTTCCCTCCCTTGTTTTTACTTCTTCCACCTCTCTCTTGACCAGTCTACCTTTCTTTCTCTCCCTCTCTCTCTCTCTGATACCCAGGATTGAACTCAGGGACACTTAACCACTGAGCCACATCCCCAGCCCTTTTTTATATTTTTTATTTAGAGACAGTCTCACTAAGTTGTTTACGGCTTTGCTAAATTGCTGAGGCTTGTTTTGAACTTGCAGTCCTCCTGCCTCAGCCTCCAGAGCTGAGCCACTGGAATTACAGGCATCCCCCACCTGCCACTATACCCAGCTTTCCTTCTCTTTACACATGTAAAAGCTACTCCATGTGGTGGGTGGGAGCCTCCAAGGGGCCTGGGTGAGAGAAACTATGGCTTGGGGTCTGGAGTGACTCTGAGGCTCAGTGTAATCTCCAAACCTACTAAATACTAAATAAATGGCAACTGAGATGTTTTATGTGTGTGAAAGTATTTGACATCAAGAAAACATTTTGAAAAGCCCTAAACTTGATGCTAGAAGATACTGAGGGTAGCATTCATAAGCACATGCTCAGTTTTTTGCTTGGAAAAAACTACAAATTGTGGGATAGCAAAAAACTACACATTGTGGGATAAATTATTAGAAGGCTTGGGATTCTGGGACACGATGACCATGTATTGACTCTGTCAGTGTCATACAATGAAAAATGAATGTTTGTGTATAGTACCACATGTATCACTATGTGTTGTGCTGTCTCTCCTTGGGACATGGAGAAGCCCCTTGTAAGAATCAGTGATTGTGACCATATCACTATTCAGCATGCTAAAATTGTACTTATACCATGTGATCCTCTCACTGAGCTGAGACAACACAATGAGCTGTTTTAAAACTGAAAGAGGGCTGGGGTTGTGGCTCAGTGGTAGAGCGCTTGCCTAGCATATAGAAGAGAATCAGTTTGCGTTTGGAGGTGTGTGAGCACTTGTCAGTTTTGTCACAGTGGGAGGTGTTGCACAAACCTCATTCCATTTGATCCTCACACACAATGCTTTGACATAGGTTTGTTTTATACTTTTAATAAATGAGATATCATTAGAAATATGAGAAAACTTGAAGTCTAGTAGCTTATCCAAGATTATAAATCTAGGAAATAGCAAATCCACAACTAGGATATAGTTCTGTTGACCCTGTTTACCCAATGTTCTTTCCATCATCCTGCGATGTCCCTCTGCTTGCTTTGTCTGATATACTAGGACACAGACCAAGCCCCAGAACTGCAGGAGGTTTTGTTAGTGGCCAGAATATGTGATGGCTCAGTGCCTGGATCCAGGAATTCAGTAGACCTCTATTTGAATCCTTAACTCTGGCCTTGGACATGTTTCCTTACCTCTTTAAGCTTTTAGCTCCTCATCTATAAAATAATGATAAAAATAGTGCTTCCCCCCACCCCATAGCGTTGTTGCAAGGTTTGATTACTGTGTGCAAGTACTTATCATTGTGTGTGACATGTAATAATTACTTGACAAATGTTAATGCTTCATGATTATTGTTCATCAGGACTGGCTGGTGAAATAAATCCCCACTGTTGGCTCTAAACATTTGCCAGAATTCTAAGAGGCCAGATAGAAAAAAGAATTAGAAAAATTCTAAATCTTTTTCTCAGATGATTTATGAACATTTTATCTTGTAAGGTTTGATTAAGTTGTAAAGGTGTGAAGTTTGATATTTTGGAGACTATAATTCTGTTCAATAGTTATGCTCTAAAATCCAGTGAAATGTTTGCTTTTTAAAACTTGAATTTTGGCAGTTTCTGCTCATTTTTCTATACCTCCAGTCTGGTGATCTTATGTAATTTGAGATGTTATTTCTAAGGCCTTTGATTTATATATTTTAAATTTCTAAATAGGTAAATGAAATATTTTTGGATGTTGAAATGACCCCTTGCCCCAAGTTAATGAATAAAATTTATACTACTTATAGTATCTATCATTATATTCTAGTATAATATATATATTAGCCATACATATATAGTTAATGTATAGCTTTTTTTGTTGTTACAGTTTAAAAACTATAAAGTGTGAAAGAGTAGAATTAGCAGCAATTATTTCTGGACTACAAATTAAGCATTCAGAATGTCTCAGAAGCACTAAGACAAAGCCATTTCTGAATTTCAAAGAAGAAACACACTGAGTTGACACGGCCATGTACTGGATCAGATAACCAACCCAGGCTATGTTTTATGCAGGTTCCAAATTTTATGTGCAAATTCTTAAAGGAAAGGATCTGATTTTCCACTCAGCAACATTTGTTAAAGCAAAAAGCCATGTAAGAAACGCTGAGGTTTGAATTCAGCATCCCGTAACTCAGTCTCTGGAAACTAGCTATTTGCTCAGACTCTGGGCATGGGGCCAACTTTTGGATTCCAAACCAGCCTCAGATATCAGTCAACAGATTTTTTTTCTTTTTTTCTTTTGTGAGATAGAAAAAAACAGCATATTTGAACACTGGATTGCATTGATTTGCTATAATAGAGATCAACTCCTGGCCTAAACAAATCAACCCCAGAATGCAAAGTGGAGTGGGAAGAAAACAAGAATATAGACAGTACTTTTAATTCGATGGATGACTTGGAGCAAATATTCATCTGTCTGCCTTGCTTCTTTCCCTGCATGCCTCAGTTTTCTCTGATTGCCTCTTAAACATTAGTCCTTAAGCTAATGAAGAGTCTATTCAGTTGTGCTAAAGGTGATGGGAAGAAATAATGGAATGTTCATGCTGAAAGAACATATAGAGATCTTCTAGACTAGACTAGTTTTTCATTTTATAGAGTTGGAAGGTGAGTTGGAGACTGCATCCGGGTAAGTCTCAGGCCTCCTCCCAGCTCTTCCCTGTCCAACTATCTTATAACTTCTCAGCCTCAGTCATTCCTGGACTTGCTTTTTAAGCTGGGTTGGGCCCAAGTCTCTGCTTGTATGTTTTTTTGTCTAGCAGTGGAATATCTTTCACTAAATAGTTCCATATGGAGCCAAAGCAGGAAATAATGGGCAGTAAAAAGATCCCACACCTTGGAGGCTGGTTTAGTTTTAAAACCCTGGAGTAGCAGCTCACAAACTGTCCTGTCTTTGAGATCAGAGACATCCTGGAACTTGACAGGTATCCCATGTCCTGCCTGGGTCACCCATGCCCAGATTCTTGCTTCTTAATGTATGTTGAATTGAACATTTGTCTTCCTAGAAACTGCTGGACTAGTCGTCTTCTATTTCAGGCCCCTTTCTTAGTTGAGAGCCCCAGTCTTTGGAAATCCTCAGATCAGACTGTGTATCCAGGGGTTGAAATCCTTCCACTCTGCCAGCCTTTTCTTCTCATTTATGCCTTTCTACTTGCCCACTCTTCCCTGAAGATTCTTATAGGTCTCATGTGCTCTTGCACACGTTCATATACTCACTTTGAACACACACTTTTTTCTTTTTGTTATTATATTGTTTTGAAATTATCAGTTTTTAGATAAAGGGAAAACCCTCTTAGAGGACAAGACTAATATCCTTAACCTGCCCTATTAAATATAATCAATAGATTTCAACCATATAAATTCCATCAATGCGTTAGAAATAGAATAACCACAGTATGCCAGGAGAGGAAACAGTGTCTTTTGCTTATATGAACACTATTGTAGGACACATGAGGAAGACAGAGAATAATTGGAAAGATGATCACTTCAGATCCCACCATATCTAGCCCTTTTCAGCAAATGTCAACAATCTGAAAAGTTGGAAGTGAACTGGACAATCCCATTCTATTCCCCATTGCAATCATCACCAGTGTCTACATTGTCTCCTTCCTGAGTATCTTCCTTGAATCTATCCCATCTTTTGCCCCCCATAGCCACAGTTGTAGAGCAGACTCCCCTTGTACAATCAGACTCTCTTGTGCAATTTTGGAGTGATCTCCTCCCTGATCTTTCTGTCTCTAGTCACTTCCGCTTCTGAATCCTCCACACCCTCTCACAGATTTATGTATGTAAACAAGTCATAGAGATCCCACTCTCACTTGTCTCTCTTAAAACCTCCCTTAACCTGATCTGGCCAATTAACCACCCTCTCTCTGTACTCCCTACTATGTCTTGTTCTTAAATCTGGTATTGTATCTGTAATATAATTATTTGTGTCTACCTTACCCATTGGACTGTGAGTCCTTGAGGCCAGGTTCTTATTAAAACTTTTGTCCTTAGCTCCTAGAAGAGTATATTTCATTCATTTGTGCATAGAAATATGTATTGAACTTGAGTAAACAGTGATGGGAAATACATTTTTTTTGGCCATAAACACTTTTTTTTTTTTTGGTACTGGAGATTGAACTCAGGGGCACTCGACCACTGAGCCACATCCCCAGCCCTGTTTTGTGTTTTATGTAGAGACAAGGTCTCACTGAGTTGCTTAGCGCCTCATCCTTGCTGAGGCTGGCTTTGAACTCGTGATTCTCCTGTCTCAGCCTCCCAAAGTGCTGGGATTACAGGCTTGCACCACCGCGCCTGGCTGGCCATAAACTTTTTGTGCATTGGATCCCATCTTGCTTCAGTATCCCCACTCTCCAGCGTGAAGTCTGACATCTAGAAACTAACCAGATAGATTAACAGGTTATAATAAATAAATATAGGTCAAGTCTCTGCCCCTTTGTATACATTGGTTCCTGTTGGCTCAAAGAAGACTTTCTCTCTTTGTTGAGCTCCACAGGAAATGTGGCAGAATGAGCTGAAAATCCAGTCTTCCAAGTTAGGCAGACTTGGGCTCAGTTCTCTGAGTTAGTAAATGGCTTTGCCATTTACTAACAGTGTGGCCTTGTTCCAGTTTCCTCTCCCATAAATGGGCAAAATAAAATACACTAAGGGTTGTTGGAGGGATTAAATGAACAGTATATGTAAGGACGCCAATCATGGTAAGGGTTTAGTAAGTAGAAACCATCGATATTATAACAAATCCTTCAAGAATCAGATCACCCTTTATAACTCCCACCTGGGTTAGGTGAGCGGCTTGCAAGCTACCATAGAGTCATATGTTTAATTTCGTATAGCATGTGTCACAATTATCATAATTTACTCAACAGTGTTTTTGAATTTCTGCCAGACACTAAGTATTGGATATAGAGTGATAACAGAACAAAAAGACTTACTTTTAAAAAATTATTTGTATCTTTAAGACTTAGCATGACATACAGTAATTGACTGGTAAAGACTGATTCATTCAGTGAACAAACAAGTAGACCTACTTTTATTTTTGGTACCGAGGATTGAACCCAGGGGTGTTCAACCACAGAACCACATCTGCAGCCCTCTTTTATATTTTATTTAGAGATAGGATCTTTCTGGGTTCCTTAGGGCCTCACTAATTTGCTGAGACTGGCTTTGAACTCGTGATCCTTCTGCCTCAGCCTCCTGAGCTGCTGGGATTACAGGCATGCACCACCGGCCCAGCAGACCTACTTTTTATTGAATGTGTAGTTTTCATGTTCTTTGTGCTTTCCTGGATTTTTTGGTTAGCCTGTTACATGAGGCTCAAGAGGTTCGGCATTTCAATTTTAGCTACTCTCCACCCCTACTTCCCTTGGGATCAAATCCAGGGCCTGGTGTATGATAGGCAAGTGCTCTACCACTGAGCTACATCCCTATTTTGTCCATTCCTCTTAATGTGTGCACAGCATGCCAACCTTCCCAAGTGGAGCGGTTGTATCAAGAGGTGAGCTCATTCTACTCCTCTCTTTCAGATTCTATGACAAGGTGCTTTCTTTGCATGAGGATCCAGCAGCCCCTGTGGCTAACCCGCTGCTTGCCTTTACGCTTATTAAACGCCTGCAGTCTGACTGGAGGAATGTGGTGCATAGCCTGGAGGCCAGTGAGAACATCCAAGGTAATGAGGAAGAGGGCTGGAGGGTGAGAGAGAAATTTCTGTCTCCTGACTCAGTGGTAAGAAGAGGAGCTCTAGTGAGATGCGATGAAGGCTGATGGAGTGGGTAGGTGTTAGCTGATGCTCCTAGCTCTTGTAAGTTCAAAGAATTAGGTCTTATTGTTAATAGGTTATATGATTATGGATTAGAAAACACTTTCATATCCATAGTCTCTGGTCTTCACTACAATCCTGTGAAGAAGTACAGGATGTATTATGCCATTTATATGTGTAGTGGTCTTCTAGTAGTTCCTATTTCATTAAATTTTTGATGGGAATAATACAATGTCATCTGCAGCAAAAGCACTTTCCTAATTTATTCTACTGGTACTTTAAGAAGTTTTTTGGCCTTTGGGAATTTAAGAGAAAGAAAAGTTGTCCCTCTATAGGGCAAGATTCCGAGGGATATAAGATGGGACAATAAGGTGAAGGTGTATGCCTGTTTTGCTCTTCATTCACTCATTCTGAATGTTCCTCTACCCTGTTCCAGTAACTGTGCTTCCCAGGAACTAAGAACACAAGACACAACATTTTCTCATGGAATATTTGAATGGGAGGTCTTGCCTGGCATGTATTAAATGCTTAACACCTGCTTTTGTTGTTGTTGTTTGAGGCACTGGGGATAGAACTCAAGGCTTTGTTCAAACTATGCAAGGGCTCTACCACTAAGCTACATCCCCAGCCCAATACTTGTTTGTTTTTTAATATTTATTTATTTATTAATTAATTTATTTATATTTTTATGAGTTCAATGGTCCTATGTTTTTTGCTGTTTTTTAAATTTATTCTAATTAGGTTTATATAACAGCAGAATGTACTTTGATTCATTGCACACAAATGGAGCACAACTTTTCACTTCCCTGGTTGTACACAATATCTAGTTACACCATAGGTGCAGTCATACATGAACCTAGGACATTGTTCTCCATCACATTCCACCATCTTTCCTACCCCATGTCCCATATCTGGTTTTTGAAGGATAATTTATGTTTTTACTAATTGTACAGCTCTTAAGGATGGTTATGAGAAGGTGGAGCAAGACCTCCCAGCCTTCGAGGACCTTGAGGGAGCAGCACGGGCCCTGATGCGGCTGCAGGACGTGTACATGCTCAATGTGAAGGGCCTGGCCCGAGGTGTCTTTCAGAGAGTCACTGGCTCTGATGTCACTGACCTGTACAGTCCCAGACGGATCTTCTCCCTCACAGCGGATGACTGCTTCCAAGTAGGCAAGGTAATGGTATTCAGAGAGAAGGCCAGTTGCTCAGCTTTAGTTTCTTGAGGATGAAATAAGTATGTCTGAATTGCTTTTACATATTTCTCATACTTCTGGTAAACTTGGAAATTTTATATTATTCCCATTTGCAGAGAAAGAAACAAGGTTCAGAGAGGATAGATAACGAAGATAACACAATTCTAAGCAGCAGAACTAAATTTTGAACTTGGTCTTTAAACTCCAAATCCCATGCTCTTTCCATGGAAAGGTGAGGTGATCACATACTTAGGGTGCCCTTGAGAGTGAAATGGGTATCATTAATTGTGCCAGGAAAACAGACATAAATTAGTCAAAATGATCCTTTGGTCACCCTAACTATAACCCTTGCCAGTAGATGAACCCCTGGGTAGAAAGAGAAAGCAAGGCGAATGGGTGAGTAAAGGGAAAAGAGATAGTGATGTGAAGATAAGGTCATGGAAATTCAGCCTCCTGAGACTTTCTGGAATCCCCTGCAGTGTTTCCTAGTATTTGGAAATACTAAATTAAATTAATGTCAAAAAACTGAGGCCATTCACTATACCATTACTTGGGGAAATAGACTTCAGGAACCTCCCATATGATGTATTTAACTGGTCTTTGATCACACTTGAGATCATTTTATAATATACTCTTTACCAACCTTTGCCTTAAGAAGCAATGAAGGATCTAGGGTTGTAGCTCAGTGATAGAGTGCTTGCTTAGCACAGGTGAGGCAGTGGGTTTGATCCTCAGCACTTCATAAAAATAAACAAAATAAGCCGAACGCGGTGGCTCAAGCCTGTAATCCCAGCACTTAGGGAGGCTGAGACAGGAGAATCGCGAGTTCAAAGCCAGCCTCAGCAACGGCGAGGCGCTAAGCAATTCAGTGAGACCTTGTCTCTACATAAAACACAAAATAGGGCTGGGGATGTGGCTCAGTGGTCGAGTGCCCCTGAGTTCAATCCCCAGTACCAAAATAAATAAATAAATAAATAAAATAAAGGTATTATATCCATCTACAACTAAAAAAAATGTTTTTTTTAAAGAAGCAGTGGAGTAAATGCTTTTTAATTTTAAAGTGCATATTGAAAGGAAGTGAATTTTTCCCAACTTCTACAATATTCTTTAGCAGATCTGATAGTGGGCTTTGCAGGTCCTAGTTCAAAGTTTTAGGAGTCAGTCTCCAAATTATTAAAGCAGAGTGGGATACCCTGAGTCTCTTGACATACCATTTTCCCGTTCTGAGGTCCTGAGCAGAATCAGAACCCAATTATCATGTTCATGGCTAATTTAAATCTAAGCCAGTTAAAACAGTTTGATGTATGGTACCAATATGTGCTTCATTAGTGAGGTCTTTCTGAAACTAAAACCGTATGTTGAAAATTTAGTAAATCACTCTTGAAAAATTTCCTGGCAATCCTTATTTCTATATTTATTTATTTATTTTCAAAGATAATACATTACAAATATCAGAAAAGTACATAAAATAACATAACAAGCAACTTCATAATTAATATATATATATATATATATATATGCTCAAATTTTGCTGTTTCATCATTTTTCTTAGATTTTTTTGTTTGTTTTTTGTTTCTGGTACCTGGTATTTTCCATTTTTTTCTTGAAAATATATAATAAAATTATTTTTGCATTTTGTTAAAACTATCTGAATATTTCTGGGCTTGGGCTCAGTGGTACAGCGCTTGCCTCTTACCTGTGAGGCAATGGGTTCCATCCTCAGCACCACATAAAAATAAATAAAGATGCTCTCAGGAGGCTACCCCATTGGGCACACACTCGGGCAGCGCTCCAGCCCCGCGCTCCTTCCCTCTTTCATTCCCAGCTGCTAAGATCTTGGAAGCTTTGAAACTCAGCAAAGAAGGGAAATCCTTCGAGAAGGCTCTGTAAAGGTATCCTAGGGTAACCTGCTGACCTCAACCTCCTTACAAAAATTCTGTGCCTCCAGCCACTGAGGACTCGAAGGAAGCAGCAGTAGTCTAAAAGGGCCAGAGACAGTAAAGCAAACTTATTACAGAACCACCACAAGAAGGAAGCTGGGGGAGAGGGGGCGGTTCCAAGATGGCGGCTTAGACGGTCTCCTCCATGATAGTCTCTCCAGGAACGAAGTTGGAAGTAGTGGAAATACCACCTTCCAGCCAGCTTCTTGACATCATCCTACGGCTCACCATCCCCCGCAGGAATTTCACTCGCGTGTGTGCACGCAGGGCCACCAGGCAGCAGTGATTGCCACAAACAGCGTGACTTCAGCGGCGATCGGCAGAACACAGCTGCAGTGGCGGGGTCCCAGCCCAGGGCTCGAGCCCATGATTCGCCCTGGGTGGGCAGGGCCTGCTTCTACACGTGGTACCTGGCTCCAATGTCCTCCCAACCATGCAGGACCACTAGCAGTTGCTCATGTGGACAAACCGTCTCCTGAGCACGACTCCCAGCTACTATTCTTTGTGGATCTCCATCTAACACAGTGGAACTTCCTGCACCAAGGGGCGTGAGATAGCACCTGCGACCTCAACACAGCACACCTGGAAACAGCATATCCACCAGGGAAACAGCGAATCCACCAGTGGCCCAGAGCTACACCCTTCTGTGAAACCCACATCTGGGACACCAGCAGGGAAAGTCCAGCAAGCAACGGATACCACCACCTACTGGAGGTGAAAGGAACCATACCTGTTTATTTACACTGAGACTTTCTATTTTTTTATTTTTTATTTTTTTACTCTTTTTAAAATTTTATCCTTTACCTTTTTCTCCTAATATTTCTATTGTTTAGTCTTTTTGTTTTATTTCTCTGCTCTTTTCTTCTTCCCTTTCTTTTTCCTTCTCTTTTTTCTCTCTCACTCTTTTCCTACCCTCTGATCTCCAACAGCTGTGAAACCAAGTATTTGTTATACTGTGGGATATGGTAGATTGGGATTTCTGAACTGTATACTAGAATGGTATTATATAGTCTTGTAACTTGTAACTTGCATATGTTTTATTTTTCTTGCTATCATCTCGCCTCGTTGTACTCTCTTTTCTTCCTCCTTACTGGTATTCCCCAACTCTCTGTCGCTCTTTCTAGTAACAGCCAACATCTCTTGGATTCCTTTTTCAAGCTTTCTAAGATCTAATAACCATATCTTCACTTCCTACTACCCCAACATTCTATCCTACACCCCACCCTCAAGTTTCCCTAGCCCACCAACAGAAACTACAGACCCATGTGCAAACTTATTGTTTACATAATAGATTGTAAAGGAACTCATAATTGTTATATATCATGACTAAACTATAAATGTATTTGGGAGCTATTAAGAGTTACTTGGTTTGAAACTATATATTGCTTGTATTGAGATCAATCAATATTGGTCTCCCCTTTAAAGGAGAGGTATTGAAACCCTGCAGGGAAACTATACCTATATAGGAGTAAAAACTGTAACAACTTGGATCAACAGAGCTAGAAGGAAAGACACACA
>CM053399.1:55134871-55215806 GCA_028644305.1 Xerus rutilus | reverse complement strand
TTTATAGCAGCACAATTCACAATTGCAAAACTGTGGAAGCAACCCAGATGCCCTTCAATAGATGAATGGATAAAGAAACTGTGGTACATATACACAATGGAATATTATTCAGCAATAAAAGAGAATAAAATTATGGCATTTGCAGGTAAATGGATGGAATTGGAGAACATTATGCTAAGTGAAGTAAGCCAATCCCAAAGAACCAAATGCTGAATGTTCTCTCTGATTAGTGGATGATGATACATAACGGGAGTGGGAATGGGGAACATAGGAGAAATGGAAGAACTCTGGATGCGGCAGGGGGAGGTCGAGGGAGGGAAAGGGGAATGGGTATAGTAAAGATGGTTGACTGAGATCGTCATCACTACCCTTGGTGCATGTATGAAGACACAAATGGTGTGACTCTATCTGGTTTGCAACCAGAGAAATGGAAAAATTGAGCTCTATATGTGTACTATGACTTGAAATGCATTTAAATAAATTAATAAAAAAATAAATAAATAAAGATATGTGTCCATCTACAACTAAAAAAAGAGTTTAAAAAATATGTAAATATTTCTGGAAGAATTTCAATTATCTCATCTGACCACATTGCTAGAACTTAAAGCTGCTCATCGAAATATTAATTAAATAAATAAATAGTTAGGACTGGGCTGGGGTTGTGGCTCAGTGGCAGAGAGCTTGCCTAGCATATGCGAGGCACTGGGTTTGATTCTCAACACCACATATAAAAAATAAATAAAATAAAGGTCCATTGACAACTTAATATTTTTATATTAAAAACAAAACAAACAAACAAATAAATAAATAGGACTGAGGATGTGGCTTAGTGGTAGAATGCTTGCCTAGCATGCAGGAGGCTCAATTCAATCCTAGCACCAGAAAAAAGAATAAAATAAAAGGTTAACTCAGCAGGAAAAGTTCAGTCATTTTTTACAAAAGGAGACTTGAGGAACAGAATGTAAAACAGCAAGTTAATGAAAGACCTAGGATGAGAATTAATTTATTATTTAGGCTATGGGCTGTCACGTCTCTAGGTTCTGTCCTGTCTGGATGTTACACCTGAATTAGGCCATTTAGTAAGAGCTTTTCCAACTCTGTGACTATAATTCCATGTTGTTTCCAGTAATGACTTCCAGGAAATTCCACCTTCTCGTCTGGTTTTCTAGTTAGCTGTAAGCTATTGGGAGACAGGAGCTATGCTTGGCACATGTGGCCATATTGCCCAGCATTCTGACATCTAATCGGAACAGCTCCACTGAGCTCCTGCAGCACTCCCATGTCTACCTTCACTATGGTGTCTAATGCATTTGTCACAACGATCGGTTTGTTCTCGTACCCTCGCTGGATTCAAGTTCTTTAAGGACAAGGACCACGAGGAACATAACGCTCAGCAAGTACTGAATAAGTAAATAAATTTAATCCGTCCCTCACATTGCCACCAGTAATATCTTCCTAAAGCCATGACATTTAAGAATGTAATTGGCTTGGCCCATGTTCCTTACGTTCATTTTCTATTTCTCTGGATAACCTGAATATATTCTTGTCTTTGATTTCTGTTTTTACCATTCTCCCATTTTTTATTTCTATGTTTTGATACAGGGGATTGAACTCAGGGACACTCAACCACTGAGCCACATCCCCAGACCTTTTTAATATTTTATTTAGAGACAGTGTCTCACTGAGTTGAGTAGGGTGTCACTAAGTCGCTGGGGCTGGCTTTGAACTTGTGGTCCTCCTGACTCAGCCTCCCAAACCAAGCCTCTGGGATTACAGGTGTGTGCCACCATACCCAGCCCATTTTCCCATCTTAAAATGCTCTTCTTCCCAATTTCTGTTTGTTGAAACCTTTTTCTTCTTCAAGGAAGGCCTATCTCAGATGCCACTTCCTTCGTGACCCTGAGATTCCTGTCTCCTCATTTCTCTGTCCCTCCAAAGCATATTAGGCATTTTCCTTCAAGCACTCCTACCATTCCGTTATGGTTTCTTGAGTTCATATCTCTTTTCTCTCACAGATTATACATTCCCTAAATGCAACAAATCGTGTGTCTCCTCTCCACCTAGTACAACGCCTTGTATGTAATAGATGCTTAGTAAATTAAATTAAAATGAATTCGAGGTCAAGACTTGCCTTCTTGGGTTCCAAAGACTATTTTACTCTTTATTTATCATTTCCTTTCCTCTGCCTGTGGACTAAGCCTTTAGTAGCGGTACTTGTTTCCCTGTAGGTGGCCTATGACATGGGGGATTACTACCATGCCATTCCATGGCTGGAGGAGGCTGTCAGTTTGTTCCGAGGCTCCTATGGGGAGTGGAAGACAGAGGATGAAGCAAGCCTAGAAGATGCTTTGGATCACTTGGCCTTTGCCTGTTTCCAGGTAGGGGAGTAAGTGAAGCTGTTTGTATCACAATAAAGGTAATGCTTTACATCTGCTTTACAACTTTCTAAGCATTTTCATGTCTCTTAATTTATTTTGTCTTCCCAATAGGACCAAGTGGGAGGGCATTTATTTTATTATTTCCGTATATCACATGTGAGTAAATGCAGTCTCCAAAAAATTCCTAACTTATCATGAAGCTCATAGTAGGAGGCGGTTAGTTGGGTCATAGTTGCTGTAGGTCACTCATTTGTGCTCTCAACAACTCCTAACTCTTCACAGAGATTGTGTCATGATGTTGCCGTGGAGGAAGATGTTTTGAGTATTCTCTACCATCTACCACTGAGTCTGCTATAATGTGCCTAGTGTCGCTACAGAGCTGGCGTTTTTGTGCGGTAGCACCAGCCTCAGTGCCTCCTGCAGGTGTCATCTTCCTTTAGCACTGTTGATGACTACCTGCTGTGCCTCACATAGAGGTTCAGTTCCCTAAGTACTCAGCTGCCACTTTTTGTATCGTTAACCCCATTTCTCACTGGAGTTATAGAGTATTCAAGAATAGGCTGGAAAAATCTCCATGGAGCTAGTTCCCTGGTTTCCAAAGCTAATAAACCATTTCTATTTCCTGAATTTTATTTTGTTTATTTTTATATTGCTGGGGATTGAATTTAGGGTATGCTAGGCAAGCACTCTATCACTGATGTACACCCCCAAAACCCCTATATTTCATTTTCTTTCCTCCTTTTTCTAAGAAAAATGAGGGTGGTGGGTGACCCACATGTTGCTGTAAAAACAGTCTTATTCTCAGTGCAGCCAACAGTCCTGTTCACTCCATGGAAGCTCCTGGTGAGTCTTTCTTGTACAACGTCTATGTGCTCTTCCTAACTCTCCAGCTTAATTGCTACATGTTAAAGTGAAAACGGAACAGTTATGATGTAACAAAGGGGGAGAAGTGTTTGAGTTTCAATCAAGGAAGAAAATGAAGACGATGTAGAAAGACTCAGAGAAGGTAGCCTAAAGTAGCACATCCCAAAAGATGGGGTTTTAAATACAGAGCCCAATTATTATTTTGTATAATATACAAAGTGCTTGCAGAGCCTGGATTTCAATAGGGGTCATTTTTATCACATTGCTCATGTGTTTTTAATGTGCACATTGCTTTTACTACTAAAATTAATTTTAATATGCTAAAGTAAAATGAAAAGTTTGAAAAGATACACAATTCCTATCAGCTAATCATCATTTGGCACCCATAGGAGGATTGCACCCCATGGTATGGGATTCTGTTGCCCAGATTGGTCTGGAAAGCTCCTGTTTCCTTTTGACCATTTGAACCCAAAGTTGAATGGCTGCAGGGACAATTAATTCCTATGCACTAGGGAATGTTTCTGTTTTGGTTTTTCCTTTGCCTCTTTCCCACTGACTTTCTACACTCTAGGAATAAATTATAATTTTACTAGAGTTTTTATAGTTTTATTTAAATTTAATAACAGAATATATAACCAAATAACGATACCCTGTCATTACATGGTTCTGCACGCTTTGAGATTTGGGGGCCTTTAATAAAGTTTATATTAATTTATTTTTAAGACATTTTTACTAAATTACCCTTATTTTTCTGGTAAGGATGGTAGTAAGTCATTTATAAGTGAGGAGTCTAAGGACACCTGATGTGCAGCAGAGCCACAAATTCTCTACATCTCTAGCCTGCTGCTTCTTTCAAAGAGCCTTATTATCTACTAGTGGTACGAATATTTTATAGTTTAAAAAAAAGGTCCATTGAGCCAGGCACGGTGGTGCACGCCTGTAATCCCAGCACTTTGGGAGGCTGAGACAGGAGAATCGCGAGTTCAAAGCCAGCCTCAGCAATGGCGAGGCACTAAGCAACTCAGTGAGACCCTGTCTCTACATAAAACACAAAATAGGGCTGGGGATGTGGCTCAGTGGTCAAGTACCCCTGAGTTCAATCCCCAGTACCAAAAAAACAAAAAACTGAGTTCAATCCCTGGTACCAAAAAAAAGAAAAAGAAAGAAAAAAAAGTTTATTGAATGATTTGGTCAGAGAGGATATCTTCAGTGTAGTTAACACTTTCTTTTCTTTTTTCATAAGGCAGGAAATGTTTCATGTGCCCTCAGCCTCTCCCGAGAGTTTCTTCTCTACAGTAAGTGATGATAAAAAATAAGCCGGCCATAGGTCTGACTTCTGCTTTTGGACTGTAATCCCTTGCAAAGTGAAGTACATTTATCTGTTTTCATTCTTTTATTTTTGTCATCTAAAGAACATTTAAATTTGGATGAAATCTTACTTATATGCATATCCGTGCACTGGGGGAAATTTGTAAGTCGGTTGGAAAATGCAGAGATGTCAGCCTGTCCCTTCATACCTTGTTCTTCAAAGGGAAAAAGGCCAGGTTGGGAGCCAGTTTCTTCAGAGACATTTTAAAGACCCAGGAATGAATGAAATCAATGTGCGCTGTGTGTGCAGGAAGGAGCGTGATTCAGAGGATTATTCACTTTGGCTGTTTACAGACAGCTATCAGTTCTTTCCTTTAAAACCAGAGCTCACTTTGCTATGCAAGCATCCTGCTTAGGTGGCTACAGTTCAAGCTTCAGTCCCCTTCAGGGAGAGCCTTGCTGACAACAAAATGAGCTAAACTGGAGGAAGATGCTTCTTAGCTCAGCTTGAATAATTTTGCTTAAAATTTTGGTAGTGGATGGCTTCCTAGATTTTTCTTTAATAAGATATTTAGATACTAAAATAAGATACAAAAGCTATTTTAATTGTCCTAATACTTATAAGGTATTTCATGTAGGATTTTATAACTGTATTTATTCATCTTTTTAATGAATCCATTCAGTACAGTCTGTTCTCCGCATCTATGAACATAACCAACTTCAGATTGAAAATAGATGAAAAAAAATGGTGTCTGTTCTGAACACAGACTTTTTTTTGTCATTATTCATTAGATGATACAGTAAAACAACTATTTAATAGCTTTACATTGTATTGTGTATTACAAATAATGTAGAGATAATTTAAAGTTTATGGGAGAATGTGCATAGGTTATATGCAAATACTATACCATTATATATAAGGGACTTGAACATCTATGGATTTCTGGAACCAGTCCCCTGTGTATACAGAAGGATGACTGTAACATTATTCCTTTCTGATAATTTGGCAAACAGTAGGATATGGAATTTACTAAATGGTCTGGAAACCCATGAGCAATTACTAATAAAAACAAAATTAAAACTCAACCTTCATTTATTTCTTTGTGCTTGATCTATTAAAATCTGTCTCGCCCCCCCAAAATCAAAATTGTATTCTATCATAAGTGAGTAAATTGAGGGTCCCAGCTCATTCTATTTTTGCAATAATTTTCATTGGTGTTTGGGCTCATTGTTTCCATTCTCCAAAATCTCATTTTGCCTTTTGTTAGAAAGGAATAGTAACTTCTGCCCCTTCCTTTACTCTTTTGCCAGGGTGGTTGTGATGGTTAGAAGCACATGAGGCTCCTCAGACACTTTGGGAGCATTATAGCAATTCAGCACCTCCTTCTGAGATGCACTGAGAGTCATACACAGAGGCCAGCGGGCCATTAGTAGCTGCTGACCCATGGGGCATCTTGCAGCCAAAGTGGGCACAAACAGGTGGGCACAAGCAAGATACAGGGTTTCTTGGGTTCCCAAGGACTTGTGGAAGTCAGCCCAGAACCCAAATCTAAAATCCCTTTGTCCATATTGCTCTGCTCTGGGTCTAGGCGGCTTAGGAATGCTGAGGGATCTACTGGAGCTGAGGAAGTATTAGCATCCAGTTCCCCAGGGAAGAACAGGGTCCCTGTGCCATGGGCTTTGACTCTCTGGACTTCCTTTTGTTGTCCTTACCATGTTTTCTTCTATATATATATATATTTTTTCATGTATATACATATATATACATGTATATATCTTGATTTTATTTACTTATTCATTTTTATGTGGTGCTGAGGATTAAACCCAGTGCCTCACTCATGCGAGGTAAGTGCTCTATCACTGAGCCACAACCCCAGCCCTACCATGTTTTCTTCTAAGTGGTCATTAGACTCTGAACTCTGGGAGGTTAGCATCTAGCACAGTATCTGGCACACTGTATATGTTTATTGAGTGTTTATTGAATGGATGGGTAAATAATGAATGAACAAATTAATGAATGAAGTTTCTCTCCTATACATAAAACTGACCATCACACTGTCCCAGAGCAGTTGTCCTCATAGTCCCCGGGTCTGAGAGTGTTAATACCACTTTCCTTCCCAAAAACCTTTTATACTTTCAGACTCACCACGTGCAAGTCAGTCTTTTTTAAGTACTAGATACTCTTCTGGGAATATGGACATTGACAAGAGGAGTTATTCAGAATGTCCCAGTGCCAGTCCTGTGTGACAGTAAAGTTGCAGGAAACCTTAACAGCACTTCCTGGTGCCAGTGTTTATTAATCTGTATTATTCTCTGCTCTGATTTCCTCCAGGCCCAGAAAATAAGAGGATGGCCAGGAATGTGTTGAAATATGAAAGGCTCTTGGCAGAGAGCCCCCACCAGGCTGTAGATGAGACTGTCATCCAGAGGCCCAGAGTGCCCCACCTGCGGACTAGAGACACGTATGAGGGGTTATGTCAGACCCTGGGCTCCCAGGTAGGATTCCTCAGGAACAATGAAAAGGGACAGAACTGGCTACAGAGTGAGAAGCTAGAATTGAGACAGTGTGAAGGGGAAAAGCTGATGCCTTGAAAAACAATAAATCTCCCTTGGACCGTATCATAACCACGGAGATCATAAATCTCTCAAATTCCAGGTTTTTATGCCTTAGTTCCCCTAAGGCATTTTCTACTCCTAGGCCCTTCTTCTTTTATGCTGAATCTTTTTTTTTTCCTTCCAGCCTATTCATTACCAGATCCCTAGCCTCTACTGTTCCTATGAGACCAATTCCAGCCCCTACCTGCTTCTCCAGCCCATCCGGAAGGAGGTCATTCACTTAGAGCCCTATGTTGCTCTCTACCATGATTTTGTCAGCGACTCAGAGGCTCAGAAAATTCGAGAGCTTGCAGAGCCATGGGTGAGTGTCCCCAAAGCTCCTGTGTCTTCACATGCCTGGAGTTCAGGAGCATAAGAAAAGCAGCCTCCACAGCTAGACCCTTCATCAGTCCAGGGGTTCAGAATGCCAGCCAGTCTGTGAAATTAATCAGTGGTGGAGGAAATCACAATAGCAGTTTCCTCTAAAGGGAAAGGATTAAATGGGATAAGGTACCAGAGGATTTTTCTAAAATATTGAAAATGTGCTTTCAGTATCTTTTTAAGGGTGTGGAGTCCATAATGGTACACATTTGTCAAAACTCAGCAAATGGTTCACTTGAGACCTGTGCTTGTCATTATATGTAAATCTTACCTAAAAAAATAAAAAGGAGGGCTGAAGTTGTGGCTCAGTGGTAGAGCGCTTGCCTCCCACGTGTGAGGCACTGGGTTCGATCCTCAGCACCACATAAAAATAAACAAAAAACAAAATAAAAATACACTGTGCCCATGTATAACTAAAAAATATTAAAAAAATAAAAAAATAAAAAGGAAACTTCCCAAAATACCAGCCATGTAATTAGTAGAAGAAATGGGAAAAATGACATAGGCACAAAGTAAAATCCTATTACATATTTACAGACTGACAGATGGAAAGATTATTTAGTTCAACTTCATAATCTTGTTAAAGAGAGAACTGAGGCCCAGAGAGGGGAAGGTCATACATGTAGTAAAGTCACTTCTGACACATATAGGTATATTGGTTGTCATTCTGTTGCTCTTCCTTCTTGTAGCCTAAGAAGCAGCCTCTGAGTCTAGTGACAAGTCCCCACATCACATGTCTGCACTGGTTTGGCTGCAGCTCTGCCCTCCCGTCTGCACTCTGGGACCCAGCGTGGCAGAGCAGGAGACATGGGCTGGAGGGAGAAGAACAGCAATAATCATTTCATCCAAAAGTCCCTGTGGGCAAGTCTAGAATCTTTATACAGAATGTTTTTGAAATAATTAAGCTCCTTTGGTGATGGAATGATGTATTTTCAATAGCATCAGCTTCTTGAGGAGCCAGCAGTCACATTTGGCCAGCAGTGGCTTTTTCCTCACAACGGCTCTGTTGCCATGGTGATGGGACAGGCGGCCCACCCAGAGATGTTCATGGAATCCTTCAGGGCAGGTCTTCATTTGGCACACAAAGGCCTTGCCATACTCCCTTCTCTCAGAGACATCTCACAGGGACTGCTGATGCCTGGCGGGCCTTTGGTTCTTCCAGGAATAAGCCCTGGGTTTGTTTGGGAGTGCCTCCCCCTCCCCCGCAGCTGAGCACAGAAGCTGCAGAGCTTGAATTGGAGTTCCCTGCTTCCTGTTCACTGTACCTTTCCAAAGCCTGCTCTGTCATCATTTGTCTGTCCACGTCCTGCCCATCCTGGAAGATTCTGTTGAAACCCACGCCTCCCTTGGGCCTGCTAGTCCTGACTGCTCTGGTCTACTTTCATTGGTTCTTTGAGTGACTGTGCATTTCAGAGCACTTTTTGGAGGCCACATGCACTAACCCATTTCTCCTCTGAACTCGAAACCTTTATCACCAGTTATTTGGTACTTAACTTTTTAATTTTGGTACCAAGCATTGAACCCAATGGCGTTTAACCACTGAGCCACATCCCCAGCCCTTTTTTAAAACATTTTTATTTTGAGATAGGGTCTCACTGAGTTGTTTTAGGACTTTGCTCAGTTGCTAAGGCTGACTTTGAATTCACGATCCTCCTGCCTCAGCCTCCTGAGTGTGTACCCCTACACCCTTCTAGTCTACCATTTCTGTGTTGTCTGGTGTCATTAGCTGTCTCATGGGTTAGTACTCTGTCTCCCTGGCCATACTGTAAACTAGCAAGCATCATGTATTGTCTTTCTTAAAATGCCTTTCCCTGTGTTGTGCTTCCTGCAGTCAGAGTAATCTTTAAAAGCCAGATTTGAGGGCTGGGGCTGTGGCTCAGTGGTAGAGCACTTGCCTCACATGTGCGAGTCACTGGGTTCGATCCTCAGCACCACATAAAAAAAATAAAATAAAGATATTGCATCCATCTACAACTAAAAAAAAAAATTAAAAAAAAAATAAAATAAAAGCCAGATTTGACCTTCTAAATACCTTGCTTTAGCTCTTTAATGGGTTACTTTGTCCTCAAATATTTACAAAGCTCCATGGCCTGACTGTGGCTGACTCCTTCTGCCACATCTCCCCCTTGTACTTGACACCCCGCCACAGGGAGCTTTCTTTTCTGTAAATAGCTTATGCTGTCTCTTCTTTCTGCCTGCAAAGATCTTGATGTCTTTTTACCTGTATGATTACAATGGGTCTTATGGATATCCTGGGAAGCCTTTCTATCCATCATAAGAAAAGTCTAGATGCTCATCTCTGTATTTCCATAGTGTCCTGTACTTGCTGGTTATGCCCCATTAGATGCTTGTGGTCAGGGACTCTGTCTAGGTTAATGTATTGTTCTTCCAATGCATAGCAGAGTACTTAGGACAGAAGACAACCAATAAATGTTTGTTCCCTAAATGGAATAACTTGTAGATACACAATAAATGAATGTTGAGGAGTTAGGTACAAGTAGCTCCTTAATTGGAGGACTCCCAAGATTTTTTTTTAAGTCATTGATTTTGCCCTAAAATAACGGAAGGGAACATCTTTCATCTCACCTCTATGAATCCCTCCTCTCTCCTCTATGAATGTCCCAAGAGAGGATGCCAGGAACAATTGGTGAAGGACAAATAGAGGTAATAACAGTCACCTGATTCCCTGTGTCCTAATCTTGTGGAACAGCAGGCCCAGGAATGTGGATGTGCTGTTTTATAGATTGCCCCAGGCAGAATCCCAGCTGCCTGCCTGAGAAGCACCAGGGCTGGCTGAGTCCTGGGAATACCTGTGAGTGCAGGGCTCTGTTTCATTCATCTGTTTGTTTGTTGGATCAATACTGAGCACCTCCTTCCTGCCAGGCCTCTGTACCCTGGGGACACAGCTGTGAAAACAGACCAAGGCTTTGCCCTCATAGAGCTGCTACTCTGACGAAGGAAGCAGAAGTAGACACATCCTCATGTCAATAAATAATGTTTATCTTTCTGTCCCTAGTTCAGTAGTTTTTCAATTAGGAGGTACTTTTTGAAAAATAATTTAAATGCTATATATAGCCAGACATTCAGAATAAATAAGAGACGTTGTGTTTAATCAGTGACTTCAAATTGTAGTTTTTTCCTCATCAGGGCAGTTGAAGTAAAATGGATTGTGCTTCTTTGTGAGGAGAGGCCTTTGTTAGAATTATTCAAAAGAAGGAACTGCCTCTGAGTGCACACTTTGCTGTTGTGGAAGGAGCTCATTTAATTCAACAAACATCAAACATACTATGCAGGGATGAGAACTAGCCCTTGTTCTTACCACAGACTAACAGACAAAAAGGAGATTCAAGTATCAGTTCATTTCAGTTAGACAAACTTTTATTAAGTGCTTGCTGGCTACCAGACCCTGTGGTAAATAAGATTTTTGGTCACTTATTTTTATTTTTTTCATTTTCAAGATTGACCCATCCTAAAATAGTACCGTGTGCAAAATATCCTCTAATGATGAAGGAACTGGCAATTATGATGTTTGTGCTTCCATGAAGGGCATGTCTGTGGGCATGACAGCCCCTCCCTGCATATCATAACTGCTTGGACTTTGTCTCATGTCCTTCTCACCAGCTCCAGAGATCAGTGGTGGCTTCAGGGGAAAAGCAGTTGCAAGTGGAGTACCGAATCAGCAAAAGGTAAGAGGCGCTCCCCTTCCTCCTGGGCCCAGGCACAGCTGACTGCCAGGTCAGCAGAGGACACTTGGAGACCCCGCAGATCAATGTCGAGAATGCTCTATCCCTACATTCTTTTTGAGGGGAGGAAGTTTCCACTCTCCTCAGCCCAGGTTGTTATATCTCTGAGGAATTCACTAAGAGGCCATGAGGGAAAGACTTGAAAAAACTCCTCTGCCTTATAGCCCAAAATAAGCATTTAATTGTTCTCCTAACCAGGATCACTTTTCCAGAGAATTCCTTTTTAAATAAATAAATATTATAATAAACATTATTTATTGACATGAGGATGTGTCTAATGTGTCTAAAATGTGCCTGCATTTGTAATTTGACTTTATAAGGTTCCATTCCCACCTCCTGACTCATGCAAGCACGGCTTGCCAACATTCAGCAAAAGGGATGAATAGACTCCCAGGACCTAAGGGCTTCTCCAAAGGAAGAGATTCAACTGTGGGAGTCCAGCTTTTCCTCTTCCCTCCAAGCCTGCCCTCCCCTTGCAGCCCTTATTTGCACTGAGAGGACTTATGATACAGTAGGAGGGAAAATCTCCCTTTAAGCCACAGGAGACAGAGATGGACAGCTAGTTTACATTGCCTGGGAAATGAGGTGAGAGGTGAAGGCTTTGATTCAGAATCATTTTGGCTTAACTGGTACCATTAGCATTAGGAGTTATTCACCAATATTTGGAAGGTCTGTGTGACCTGAGCTTCATTGTCTTTTCTAACTTTACTGAAATTCTTGTGTCAAAGAATATTCAATCTTGTATTTAGATTTGTTGCTTTTAGGAGAGTAGGTGATACTTTCTTTGTTTTTCAGATCAAACTACCTCCACCCCCTCACATCACTCCTTAATCCTCTGAATTTTGGTTCTGCCTCATAACTCCACTGGAATTGGTCTCTCAAAAGTCCCCAGGGGGGCTGGGATTGTAGCTCAGCGGTAGAGCGCTTGCCTCGCATGCGTGAGGCCCTGGGTTCGATCCTCAGCACCACATACAAAGCAATAAAATAAAGACATTGTGTCCATCAACAACTAAAAAAATATTTTAAAAAAAGTCCCCAGGGAACTCTGAATTGCCAAATCATTTTCTTGTTCCCAAATCTTTGTTACAGAGCAAAGGCCTGCCTGCGGAGCCAGGTAGCTGCAAAGGTGAGGCATTGTGGAAGTCCTGTCTCACCAGTTCTTGAGATCACACCAGAAAGCTTTCAAACATGTTGTTTAGAGTAGCAGGCCTGAGTTTATTAGAAGGGATAGGAAAAGGGGACACTCTCAAGGAAGAGAGTGGGTCCTTGCAGGGAGAAGGGCCACATGCCCCTCCTGCCCTCCAGTTCTGTTGGGGGTCCCAGAGAAGTTTCTAGAGAGTCCCGCTCAGGTCCACCTCTTGACCTTTGATTTCAGCAGGATTGCATCAAACTTCCAAGCCCTACTGCACATGTTAAAGGCCCAAAGCAACTCTTGGTCTCTTTGGCCCATTGAACTTGTTCTTACACAAAAGGATAACTTGTATTCTTCTTATTGGCATTTTGGGTCTGTATTTCTCCTGCAGATAGCAGGTTGGTTGCTAAGAAGTGGAATATATATTTAGTTGTAGATGGATACAATACCTTCATTTACTTATTTTTATGTGGTGCTGAGGATCCCGTGCTAGGCAAGTGCTCTGCCACTGAGCTACAGCCCCAGCCCCAATGTGATACATCTTACTCGCTTAAGCCAAGCGGGCTACAAATAAATTGCTTTTTTTTTTTTTAAGAAAGCATGCGGGGGTCAGCTCAGTTCATAGAATTATCCCCTTAACCTCATGTTTCCACCACTCCTGTCTTCCTCTTGTCACCTTCACCGACTATCAGTTGCCCATTTCTCAGTCCATTTTTGGTTGCAATGATTGGGTACCACAGAATGGATAATATATGAAGAACAGAGGTTTATTTAGCTCACGGTTCTGCAGATTGGGAAGTTTATGAGCCTCTGGCAAGGGCCTTTGCACATATTATTTATTATCACACCTTCATGCTTATACTCATGCTATTTCTTCAGACTGGAATACACCTGCCTCTTTTCCATCTACTGAATTGGTACACACCCTGCAGAATTTTGTTTAAATGTCACCATTTTACCTAACTGCCTTGGTAGAATTAACTCCTTCCTCTGTGCTCACCAGCACTTTAAAGTCTATTTCTCATTTTTTCACTCTACTTATTCCCCTTTAGTCATATGTGTGTTTTTCTTCTCCCACAGAGTCCATGAGCTCTTTGAAGGCAACAGCCAGCTTTGTCTTGGTTGTCTTTGCAAACTTAACAAGATGTGACATAACAGTTTTCATGTGCTCTGTACAGAAGAATGAAAAAATTAGGCCATCATTTAAAAAGCAAAGAAGTGGTCTTCCAATGTCATGCCAGGGTTCTTCTCTTTGAAGCCTACATGCTGTCCCCATGAGGCTTACTGGCTTTGCTTGGGGAGCATGTTCTCATTTCCCTGGAACCTAAATTCTGATTCCAAAATTTTACTTTTTCAGAATTGCAACAAAACATTTAGGAAGTCTGAGCTGTATGTTCTTCGGTCTTTGATCTGTCCTGGTTTCCCAGAGATTCTCCTGGGATTCACAGTAGTCATTAACATACAGCTTACAAAGAATCTTCCTGTGTTTCTCTTATAATCTTCACAGTCTTTGAAGTAGATATTATTATTATCCTCATTTTATTGGTGAGCATGCTGACTCTTAGGCTAAAAATTAAGTACCTGACTTAGGATCACACAGAGGATAAGGAAGTAGTCTTATTACTTTAATTCCGTCCTCCCTCGCTCCCTCCTTTCTTTCTTATGGGCCTTGTTATATTGCCCAGGCTGGCTTCAAATTTCTAGGCTCAAGTGATCTTCCTGTTTTAGTCTCTCGAGTAGCTGGGACTACAGGGGCATGCCAGAATGCTCAGAAGTCTCATTACTTTAAATCCCAAGCTGTTCCCATTGCACTCGCTCCCGGGTTATAGAGATCTTCACTACACAGCAGTTTCAGAGCCAGTCATAGTCATGGGTGCTGTGAACCTTTACTCTGTAGCCTCAGCACCTAGCACAGGACCCACAGTCTATGGGCCTCCGAGAATGTTTAATTGAGTGAATGAACATGTGAATGTTGAGATAGAAGGCAAAGGGAATTAGGCAGACTTAACATGAGAGATGAGTATAGGCATTCACGGCTGCCTCTCTTCCCCTCCCTTCTGCCCCTCCAACATGATTTACTTGTGCTTGTTCGTCTGTTCATTCATTCATTCATTCACAGACATCACGTAGTCATTTCCAGCACTGGATCACTGATGTTCTACTCTGTGGTGTGTTTTAGTGCCTGGCTGAAAGACACTGTTGACCCAATGCTGGTGACCCTTGACCACCGCATCGCTGCCCTCACAGGCCTTGATGTCCAGCCTCCTTACGCAGAGTATCTCCAGGTGGTGAACTATGGTATTGGAGGGCACTATGAGCCTCACTTCGACCATGCTACGGTAACAGTGGGTAGATGACCACTTTCCTGGGGCAGGAGCCAGTGCATTCCTTATTTCTCTGAGCTGGAGTTCTCGTAGGGCTCTCAGAGTAATACTAAATGACATCTTAGAGCACAGGTTCTTGTTCCAGGAATGTATAAAAATCTTGGTTTTAGCTGATTGTTGCTGATTCATTTTCTTATCTGTCACCATTTCTCTTTCCAGAATTTGCTATGGGGGCAGAATGTGCCCTATTAAGAATCTTGTCTCCTGCTTCACTTGGGACTTCCCAGTGAAGACTGTCCTTATCCCAGTCCCCTTTCTTTTCTCATGATCTCAACTGCCCCCCTTTACTGACAGTAGCAAAAAATTTTTGAGGGTTAAAAAAACCTCCCCAAAATCTATCTAACGATTTGTCCCCAATATTATTAAAATTCCTGGGGGCTTATTTTTGTAGAAGTTAACACATTGATCCTAAAATGTATATGGAAATGCAAAGGACTGGAGAAGTCAAACAATTCTGAAAAAGAAGAACTAAGTTGGAGGATACACACTACCTAATTCATGATTCACGTTTTCATTTATTCATTCACAGATGTTGTGTAGTCATTTCCAGTATAGAGCTATAGGAACCAAGATGTGTATGGTACTGGTAGAAGGATAGACACATAGGTTAAGGAAACAGAAGGGAGAATCCAGAAATAAGCTTGTATACTTATGGTCCATTGTTTTTTGACAAAGATGCCAAGGAAGAAAATATAGCCTTTTCAACGAATGGTGCTGGAACAATTCAATAATCTACCAACAAAATAATAATGACATCAGAATTCTATCTCATGCCATGTATGAAAATCAATGCAAATGGATCATAGACTTAAATGCAAAATATAAAACTTCTAGAAGAAAACCTAGAAAATCTTTATGACCACAGGAGAGGCAAAGTCTGATCCATAAAAGAAGAAAAGAGTGATAAATTGGACCTTATCAAAATTAAAATCTTCTTTTCAGAAAACACCATTAGGAAATGAAAAATCGGGTCACCAAATAGGAGAAAATATTTATAAATCATATATCTGATAAAGGATTTGTATCCAAAATACATGTAAAACTTCTATAACTCAATAGACAACTAAAATTTTTTTTCTTTTTTTTAAAGATGACTTTAATCTGTTTGCTTTTCTCAAACTTTATTCATATTTTATGTGATATTGAGAATCAAACCCATTGCCTCACATGTGCCCGGCAAGCGCTTTACCACAACTCCAGTCCCACAACTCAAAATTTTTAAATGGGCAAAAGATTATTTGAATACACACTTCAAATAAGATAAATATATGGCTAATAAGCATGTGAAAAGATGTTCAACATCAACAGAGAAATGCAAACTGAACTCACAATGAGATGTCACTATTAGAAGAGCTAAAATGAAAAGGACAGATCATACCAAGTGTGGGTGAGGACAGGGAGGACTCACACACTGCTGGGAATGTAAAATGATCCAGTCTCTTTGGAAAACAGTTTGGCAGTTCTTAAAAAGTTAAAGGTACACCAACATATGACCCACCCACTTCAATTCCAGATTTTTTACACAAGAGAAAAGGAAATATATATCTAACAAACACTTGCATGTGAATGTTCATAGTAGCTTTATTAGCCAAGAATTAGAAAGGGCTTAAGTCCATCCACAGGTTAATGAATGAACAAATTTTTATGTGTCTGCATAATGGACTACTACTCATCAAGGGAAGGAGTGGACAGCTATATCCAACATCAGAGAAGAACCTTAAAAATAGTGTACAAGTAAGAGAAGCCCAATGAATAAGACTCCACATTTTATAATTAAGTGTGTTGCTCAGAGTTATGCAGGGATTAACTGAAAACTGGCACGAGGGAACTTTATCAGCAGATGGAAATGTTCTAAAACTGGATTGTGAAAATGGTTGGATAAATGTTGAAATTACCTAAAGTTCATCAAACACTATGCTTACAATGGACGAATTTTGTGGTATATAAATTATATTTCAGATTGTTCTATGACAAAAAAAAAGGTGTCTCTTTGGCAAGTAATTTGGAACTCCAATCTTATCATTTGATATTCCTACAGAATCATGATCAATAAGAATTTATATATGAATTTATTTCACAGAACCCCAGGGTGCAATTAAACTTGCATATAGTGCTTTCACTATTGACAAGTTGTTCTTTTTGATTAGCATACAATTCATTCATATGAGTATCTAATAAATCAGTGTCTAATAAAGCGTGTTGTGTACCTGCCAGCAAAGATGGGCACGTACTCCCCTCGGTGTAGCTCAGGGCTGTATCGCATCCTTGACACCATTTTACCCCTTCCAGTACTAATGGTGGATTCCTGTCATTCTGGTGCCATCTGCATAAAATAATGTTATGTTCTATTTTTGTCTCAGTCGCCAAGCAGCCCCCTATACAGAATGAAGTCTGGAAACCGAGTTGCAACATTTATGATTTATGTGAGTTTTGCTCTGGAGGGACCGGGGCCTTCTTACCTAATGACTATATCACTCCTCTTTTTTATGGTTTTCAAAACAATTTCATGTATTGATTTTATCTGATACTAAACACAAAAGTTTTCAGGAAATTTATGAATTTAAGATAGCATTTTTTGGTCCAGCGCTATAGGAGATATAAAGGAATATAGGACAGGCTTTCTACCCTCAAAGAGCTTACAGTGTGCAGCTCTGATGTGACAGTAGGTTTACACTGAAGGCCAAGAGTTTGTGAGACTTAAACAATGCAGGAAGAGAATACAGGAGTCTCCCTCTTTGAGGTCCTACAGCATAGTCGGTGTTGAAAAGCGCGGACCCTTAATTTTTAGGATTGTGGAGCTGTGGGAGCGAGAGGAGAGATGAGGCAGCTCAGACACCAGTAGGGAAGCACAGGGAGGCTGACAGAGAAATACCTTGGGAGCCAGCGCAGCGGTGCACACCTGTAATCCCAGCACTTTGGGAGGCTGAGATAGGAGGATCGCAAGTTCAAAGCCAGCCTCAGCAATGGTGAGGCACTAAGCAACTCAGTGAGACCCTGTCTCTAAATAAAACACGAAAGAGGGCTGGGGATGTGGCTCAGTGGTGAAGTGCCCTGAGTTCAGTCCCCGGTACAAAAGAGAGACAGAGAGAGAGAGAGAGAGAGAGAGAAAGAAAAGAAAGAAAGAAATTCCTCAAGTGTGGCCTCTGAGATGAAGATCTCAGAGAAATCTCAGTAAAAAATCCTCTTCCTATTTCCTCACAAATTCTTCAGGAAAATTTCCACTACATCTCCTTAAAAAGGAAAACAATAAATCTGTCTCTTCTCCTGGTTCCTGGCGTGGTCCTGTGGGACTTGGTCCCAGTCCTTGTGATCTCACCCATCCCTTTCCCTTCAAATTGTATGGGTTTATTTCCTTCTTCACACCCAAGCCATAATTCCAGTCATCTGTCACTTAGAAGAGATTATTAGAAGCAAACACTTATTAGAAGAGATTACTGCTGATTGAGGCTCTCAATAACAACCAAAGATGAAGTCTTGTTTTCAGGCTCTTTGGATGAGCAGTCACTCCCTTAGCTTTCCCTCTTTTCTCAAAGCTGCATCTGGTCTCTGCAGAAGAGCCAAGAAAGGGCAGAGACTGGCATTGCATATAGTCCCTGTGCCCGCAATTCCGGTTTTGTCTCTTGTTTTGTGCTTCCTGAAGAACTGGAGACTACCTCTTAAACACGGCATCTGACTTCTTTGTGGTTATTGTGATCAGGCACAGCTGAAGCCAGCTGTCAGGTAGGGAGCATATCTCGGATCTGCAGCTGGTTGCATCTCTGGCTGATCACTGACGTCGGCATGGGAGGTCACAGGCAGATACCAAACAGACAATATGAACATCTAGGGGCACAGTATATCTCTGCTCTCTACCCTCTTGCTCAAATCTTTTATGTCTAGTTCTCTAGGTACAGAGGCCCAGTTATTATAATGAGGTTAGCATGGATAAGGGCCCAGCAATTTTAAATGGCAAATGTGCACATCTGTTATTGGTGTGTGTGTGTGTGTGTGTGTGTGTGTGTGTACGCGCGCATAGAGAGAGAGAGAGAGATGCATGTACATTTGGGTTTTAAGCATTGAGACACTGGAATGGAATGCACTTTGGTTTGGGATTCAGTTGGCCTGATCCTGATTCTCTGGTTTACTATGGGGCCTCAGCACATATTACATCAATTATTTGAGCTCATTTGTGTGCCCTGCACTTCCTACAGGATTATCATAAGGATCTGGGGAGATCATGCAGAGGGAATGTCACTCTGGAAAGTTTCGTGTGTTTCTATTGTTGTCTCTCACCAAGCAAGTAAGGAAAGAACCCCATAAAAGGGAATCAGTGTCATGGGACCTAGAAAGTACTCGGTTATGTCCAATTCTTTCATCTTCAGGTTGGGTAAAGACTATCAAACATTTCTAAAGACGAGTGTTGAGGTTTGTGGGAGAGTAATATTGTAGGGAGAAAATAATCTCTAAGAAGTGCGGAGGATTGACTTGAAATAGTGATTTTCTGCCAAGACTGGACATTAAGTACAGTCATAATATAGTGAAGGTATTCAGAAGGAAGATTTCTTTCAGCATTGTCCCACAATGCATCTCCTTTGAGCTTCATTGCATACAGGATGAGATTTTCTTTTGAATTTGTTGGTTTATCATTCCTTACATTATGTCCTAAAACCACAGGAAAAGGAATGCAAGAATGAGTCATGCTTATACCCGCAGTGACTGACAATGGAACAGAATCACCCAATCTGTTAGTTTCTTGAACACAAAGAGTAAGTTGTTCCCATTGGCCTTCCAAGTGGCCACAGTGGGAGCCAAGGAACGCTGACAGCCACCACTGCCATTTCCAGGTTTTGAATCACCAAGACAGTTCAGTTTCCTATAAGTGCCGGCTCCTCAGGCCTTAAGTTCTTGCTCTGTAACACAGATGTGGCTGTGTTTGATGGCCACGAGATTAAAGAACGTGGACCTTCTAGTAGTGCTAGGCAGGGTGAGGTGATACTAGCTCTCTCATGTCATATGGCTGGTGAAAAAATAATTTAGCAGTATGTATCAGGAGTATTAAATTTATGCAAACCCATTTGGACTCATAACACTAATGCTAAGACTTTTTTTCCTGTGAAAACAAACCAAAATGGAAAAACAATTTCACTGATTAAGATGTTCAAGCTGGGCTTGGTGGCACATGCTTGTAATCTCATCAATTTGGGAGACTGAGGCAGGAGGATTGCAACTTCAAGGCCAGCCTGGGAAAATTAGTGAGATTCTGTCTCAAAATAAAAAATAAAAACAGCTGGGGATGTAATTTAGTGATGGAGTGCCACTGGGTTTAATCTCCAATACCCCCCCACACACACACACTCCAAAAGGTTCAGTGCAGTGTTGTTTATAATAGTAAATATTCGGAAATAACCTAAATGTTCAAAAGTGCAGCGTAATACTCATGAGCAGGGACTTTGTAATCAGATAGCATTGGCTCAGCTCAATGCTGAGCTCACTGTGACAGAAGAGTTATGTGACCTTTTGTAAAGTATTTAATTTCTCTGAGATTTATTTCCTCATCTGTAAAATGTAAATAATAATAAGTAATAATAATCCTCATAGTATAGTATTTAGTATAAGTACTTAGTGTGATGCCTAGCATATAGTCTGTGTTTACTAAATGTCAGCTATTTCTATGTAACTATGATAGTGCATTTTTTTCCTGGATGGTAAGATGAGGAGTGATTTAAAATGCTTTCTTGTATTAAAAATTGTTTATAATTAATATGTATTTCTTTGATAATTGAGAAAAATATCTTCATATTAAGAAAACATATCTGCAATCCAAGAAAATACCAGTGGTGGAAACCCTCAGCTTAGGTGACCTAGAATGAAACTGAGTGATCTTGGGAACCTGAGAAAGGTGCAGTAAATAGTTCCTGTGATGGCTACTTTTCAAAACAGATTGTTGTAATCTAAACCGCTGTTCAAGTCACAAGTCATGATCCATTAGTAGGTTGTGAGATTAATTTAATCTGATCTGCATTTTAAAAACTGCACTAGAATAGAATAAAATAAATAAAATGAAAACTATCAGAGGTATCTCATGTAGTTGGAATGTCTTACGAAACTGTGTGTGTGTGTCAGATTATGATGCGTTTCTCCCTGAGTGTCTCAATGAAAAAGTTTGGATCTACTTATTGTAGACCTTAATAAGTACATTAGCTGAAAAGAAAAAGAAAGAAGGGTTCCCAAAATCTTGTCCTCTTGTGTTCCTGCAGGCAAACACCAGGGGACTTATTCAGGGAGACTTATTTTCTTCATCTGTAAAAATGTGAATAATAGTAATAACAACAATTCTGACTCATAGTTTAGTACTTAGTATAAGCAGAACTGTGAAGGGTAGAGTGAGAAAAATTAGGATAAAAGTCACATTAGAGCTCCTGGAAGGAAAGGACTCTGTTGGAGTCACTTTTGGGCCCCCTAGAGTTGCTCATTAGGGTTAGGAAAGAGTCTTAGCATTAGTGTTATTGGTTCAAATGGGTACGCAAAGATTTAATACTTCTGATACATATTGCTAAATTATTTTCTCACTAGTGCTATTCACATTTTACAGATGAGAAAATAAGGCTCTCTGAATCCTGAAATTGAATGACTGTCTTTCAAGGATTTCTCTCAGGGTTGAAACAGGGGACCGGAGAGGGAAGCTATGACGTCAGATGCCAGGCCAATGAGCACAGAACAGAATAGGGATGTTGGTGGCTGTGTTAACTCTGGCTTCTTCCTCTGGCATTGTAGCTGAGCTCGGTGGAAGCTGGAGGAGCCACGGCCTTCATCTATGCCAACTTCAGTGTGCCTGTGGTTAAGGTGAGTGGGGCCTGCTCCCAGAAGAGGGGCCTGTGAGGGCGTACAACTAACACCCTAACCTTCACACTTCCCCTTGCAATCTGACACCTGGGAGAGGGGGATAACAAGAAGTCTTCCCTGATTTCCAGGATCAAACATAAAATCAGTCTTCTCTATTACCATGGCACAGTTACTTGTGGCTCTCTTTATTTACACTTCTGTGACAAGTAGGTGTTTGTCTTTGTGTGGAGGGGTACCGGGCATTGAACTCAGGGGCACTCAACCACTGAGCCACATCCCCAGCCCTATTTTGTATTTTATTTAGAGACAGGGTCTCACTGAGTTGCTTAGCACCTTGCCATTGCCAAGGCTGGCTTTGAACTCGTGATTTTCCTGCCTCAGCCTCCCAAGCTGCTGACATGATAGGCATGCACCACCACACCCAGCTGGGAAGACTTCTTTTGATTCACCTTTGGGTCCTCTACAGCAGCTTGTTCTTGCAGTTATTAATTGCATCCACACTGAACGCTAGAGGCACTGAGGATACGGAGGAAAGTTCAGAGTCTTTTCCTGCTGGAGCTCACAGAAAAGCTAATAGGTAGTAACAACTGAAATAGGAGCTGTGGGAAAGATAGGCCCAGAGGAGAGCCATGTGGTAAGACTTTTGTTTAATGAATGAATATTTTCTCCATGTTTCAGATCTATCAAACTCCCTGTCAGCTCTTACCTAATTCAGAAATGAAATGAAGATGAATTTATGAGATCATGCCTATAAAGCACTTAGCACAGAGCCTGGCCCATTCTGAGCATTCAATAAAATAATGCCAGTGTCTGAGTGCCCAGGGCTTTGGCGTCTTCTAGGCTTAGGAACAGAGGTGGTGGCGTATCCTTCACCACTTCAGGCTTGATCTGCTTCTAATAGCCAAGGTTAAACTAAGTGTCTAGGAAATGCATAGGACAAAAAAGCACAGTGTAGGGGCAAAAGAACACATAGGACTTGGAAGCAGAACACCTGGGCTTGAGTCCTACCTTTGCTCTTTCTTGGTTACATGATTTCAAGGCCCTAAGCGTGGACTGCTTTAGGAAGGGGGTTATGATGAGGCCTACTTCCTGGGTGCTGGTAGAAAGTGCCTCAAGGAGCATGAACTTCAAGAACTAACAGTTTCCGTTGTATGAGGAGTATCTTGTTCTGCCTGTGGCTTTTGTTAGACATCTGTCCTCACTAATCCCATGACACCCATACTTACCTTGCCTTTCACCCACCCCACTTTCCCGCCCTGTTCCATTTTATCTCCGCCTCTCATGCACTCCCAAGAACAGAGTTGGATGTGCTTTGTCTCTGCTCGCCCAGGGGCTGGAGAAGAGCAGAGCTTTAATCAGTGGCCTATGAGTAAATGAGTATAGCAGCTTATGTCAAATTGTGCAGTTTTCATGCATGCCTTGCTCCAAATTGCAGGGAAGGTTTCTTGTTTAACCACGTGCATGCATTTGTCCTTAGTCACGGGCTCCCCAGGGACCCAGATTCTGGGCTGACCTTCCCATGGAGCTGGCCCCTCTTATTTTCAGAATGCAGCACTGTTTTGGTGGAACCTGCATAGGAGTGGTGAGGGGGACGGTGACACACTTCATGCTGGCTGTCCTGTCCTGGTGGGAGATAAGTGGGGTAAGTCCTTCCTTTCTGAACATGAGAATGGGTGAGAGGTGCCGAGAAAGTGAGGTAGGGCGTGGGTGGGAAGCCTGTCATTCCACAGGCTTCATCATAGCACCACAGGGTATTAAGATGATCAGATTATCAACCAGGTGCCCTGCGTAGGTAAGAGCAGTCCTGTCACAGAGCAGGTGTCAGCAAGGATTTACTGACCTTCGCACGTGGGCCTTGATCCTGGGCACAGCTGAGAAGAATGTAGTGATGAGTCCCTTCTCTGCTTTGAGGACTAAACCCTCAGGCACTCACTGCTCTCTGTCAGTGCCACCTGTGGAGAGGCAGCTGGACACAGCAGCAGGCAGACGTGCTTGTGGCCAAGGTGTGTCCAAGAGCCCTGAGCTCTGAGGACGAAGAGGTGGAAGAGAGGGCTTTCATGCTCACAGCGACACTGCCAGGAGAAGCCACCGCGCTTCTGTCATTTCTCAGGAGTGGCTTTGGGGGGGAGGTGGGACTTAATAATGAAGGGTGAGTGACCTCAGTGCCCACATATTTGAAAATCACTGTATCGTCGACAAGATGTGTTGGATTTTAGGAGAACAATGTTCTCTGCTATTTTTCTCTGCTAGAAGAAACTCACTGTGGAGCCAGGACTAGGGTGGGGCGGAGGGTTTTAGGAGGTGCTTGCCGGCCCCCTGTGAGCCCAGGCACAGCCCTCAGCCGTCTGCTGTGCTCAGCCTGCCCTCTTCCTCCCTGCTGTCTCCAGTGGCCAACAAGTGGATACACGAGTATGGACAGGAATTCCGCAGACCCTGCAGCGCCAACCCGGAAGACTGAAGTGTTGCCAGAGAGCAGCTGCGGAGTCTCATGGCTTTCCAGGGAAGCCAGGAGCCAAAACCCGGGGTAGGAGAGCAGACGAGAGAGCAGCCTCCTGAAAGGCTGGTCAGCGTTTGCCCATTCCTTGCAAAGGGAAGGCAAGGAGTCTTCACTGGGGACCCCCGAGAAGCTCCATTTGTTTCTGGTCCAGCCACAAGAGTCAGAGTAGAATGGATAATGCAAATAATAGGGCCATGGAGGCCTGGGAGAGACGCTTTTGTAGCTCACTGTGTTAGAAATAGAACTTATCAACAGTCTCTAGGGTTTGGTCTTTGGAGTTTTTGCCACTCTGAGGACGGGGACTCGGAAGTGACAGTGAGGACACCTGCAGGAGGAGTCAGTCCAACCCCTATGACTTATGCCCTCCCCACTGACTTCTGCTGTAGCCTGAGCAGGAAGTGTGTCCGACTTGAAGGTGCACCCCATGTGAAAGGTACATCATTTGGTGGGTTTTTTTTTAGTAGAAAGCAACTTTTATGTGATGATTTTTTAATACGTCATTAAAAATGTTTACAAATCACCGGGCGCGGTGGCTCAAGCCTGTAATCCCAGCATTTAGGGAGGCTGAGACAGGAGAATCGCGAGTTCAAAGCCAGCCTCAGCAACGGCGAGGCGCTAAGCAACTCAGTGAGACCCTGTCTCTATATAAAACACAAAATAGGGCCGGGGATGTGGCTCAGTGGCCAAGTGCCCCTGAGTTCAATCTCCAGTACCAAAAAAAAAAAAAAATGTTTACAAATCATTCTTCCCAACTGCAAATCTTCTTACAAACGATGAGTGAACTAGCAGAGCGTACCATTTTATCATGTTCTCCTCTCAGCCTGGCTCGTTCCCTGGTCACATTCCACGTGCGGACATTCTTCCTGTCCCTTGCAGCCACTGTGCTCAGGGTCGCCTTTGCTACCTTCTCAGGCCATTGCTTTTGCTGCCTCTGCAGCTGCCACAGCTCTGCTGTGCTCATTCTGCTGATGTCCCTCACAGAGGCCTCCCTGACTACCCTCCCTCCTAGCCTCTTTCTGCCATATTACCCAATTTTATTTTCTCCCTAATGTATCAGTATTGAAGTTACTTTGTTTAATTGTGGTCCGCTGCCCTCCTTGCAGGGCAGTTGCATGGCCCCTATACTTTGTCAATGTCCCTGTTATAGCCCCCATCTCATTGAATTTTAATGTTTGTTTATTTGCCAGGCTGCTCCCACTAGACTGCTCCATTCCTTCTGAAGTCCCCAGAAGGTCTGGTTGAAACTAAGTAGGCATTCAGCATTTTTGCAAAGGCATCCTTTGAGCTGCACTATGGAGGTGGAATTTTTACAGGCAGGGTCTGATGAGAAGCCTTTCCCAGCAGAGGGACTAGTGTGGCCTGTGGCTGCAGTGATGGGGAAGGTGTTATTTGAGAGCTTGCCCGGCAGGAACATTGAGATCGCTTGGTTCGGGTTCCTCCCCAGGGATGTGGGTGTGTCTTGCTCTCAGAGGAGCCACAAGGTGAAGGACCAGGTGGCCAGACTCCATGCTGCCTTTGCCTCCTCCCCTTGCCATGCCCCTAGGATCTCAGCTTCCCAGAGCTCTGTGGCCCCCCGCCAAGGTTCGGGCTCTGGTGTCCTCATGTCCAGCTTCCTTGGAGCCTCTGAGTATCTTGTCACATTGCCTGTATTTATGCGAGTCGAGCCAGTATTCTAGAGAGCTGCTGCCACCCACTCTACCTGCCTCCTCCAGCTCCATGGACAGTCCTGAGACAGACAGCTTCTGTGGGTGGAGGAGACTGCTCTCTTTCTCCACAGAACCAGAACTTCTCAGAATTACGGTGTCGGTCTGAGTTAATATAGCAATGGAGCAACAGTGAGTCTATTGAGATGGCACCATTTTAAGGGCCTCATGCATTCGATATTTAATGCTCATCCTAACCCTGGACATTTGATATGGTTTTTATCCCCATTTTATAGACAAGGAGGTGGAGTTAGAGTTAAGAACTCTTTGAAGGTACTACAGTCTGGCTCCAAACGTTGTGCCTTTAATATATGTGCTTTTAACAGTGTCTGAAATATGAGAATTATCAAACATCTTAACCAGGTAACTGAGACCCAGGAACACCTCACTGCTAATTAAGCAACAACTGCTTACTGAGCATTTCCCAGGAGGAGGTATGGGGCTCAGTCAGTGCTGTGAGCCTATGGAGAGGTGCAGGACAGAGTCCCTGGGAGCAAGGCCAGCAGAAGTTAATTACCATTTGAGCACAATGAGAAAATAATTGCATGCAAAAAGAAATGAATTACTACTGATTGCTCTAATGAGAGCAAGGAGATCATTGTGATTTAGGGTAGTTTGGTGTATTAGTCTTTTCTGTTTCTCTAACAAAATATGTGAGGTTGGGTACTTTATAAAGAAAAGAGGTTTATTTAACTCCCAGTTCTGGAGGTTCAAGGACATGGCAATGGTCTCAGTCCAGCTCTGGTGAAGGCCTCATGGTGGATGGTATCACAATGGCAGAAGCATGTGTGAGGCAAGAAACCATAGAGAGGTTCAGAGGTCTCAGAAACAGAGACTGACCCTAAATCATCACAAAATCTCATAGCCATGAGTAGAGAAACAAGATCTGATGGCACTGTGAGCCTCCCTCCAACCCCAAGAGTCTTTATGGAAAAGAAAGCCATGTGTAAATCTTGAAGATAGGAGGCTCCATGGTGGCCAGGAAGGAGGGACAGTGCCTGTTCCTAAAGCTCTGAATATTAACACCTTACTTTGACCAGTAAGGTGTTAGTTGACTTTGTATTAGTTTTCAAAACACTTTCCCACTCCTCTTGAACCTCACCTTCCCAGGGAGGAAAGCAAAGAAAGTGCCATGTAAAGCAAGATCAGTGGTCAGTGACTTGCTGGGGTGACACATCAGAGCTGAGGCTAGACACCTGGCCATCTGTGTCCCTCACCAATGCCCTTTCCACTGGATGCTTTCTGTGTTAGCCAGCTTTTTGGTGTGACCAAAATATCTGACAAGAACACTTTAGAGAAGGAAAAGTTTATTTGGGGCTCATAGTTTCAGACGTCTCAGTCCACGGTCAATCAACTCCATTACTCTGGACCTGAGGTGAGGCAGAACATCATGGCAGAACAGCATGGTGGAAAAAAGCTGCTTAGCTCATGACAGTCAGAAGACAGACAAAGAGGAGAGGCCAGAGGCTGATACCATCCAAGGCTGCACCCCAGAGCACAACTCCCTCTCACCAACGCCCCACCTGCTACAGTTACCACTCAGTAGTTCATTCAAAATACTAATTTATCAAATGGATAAATCCACTGATGAGATTACAGCTCTCATCTTTCAGTCTTTTCCTTAGAGCCCCCTCTGAACCTTGCTGCATTGCAGACCATGCTTTCAACACGCAAGCTTTGCTGGGGACACTTTATATCCAAACCATAATACTTTCAAAGCCATGCCCCTCTACTGGACCACAGCCAGAGTGGAACCACCTCATTCTTTTATATTTTCACCATTCTGCATGCCCCCCAAAGTCTGACTAATCCTGCTAGAAAATGCTATGCAGTTGTGAGGTCCCAACAGCACTTAGTGGGTAGATAGATAATTCATAATGGGATCAACTTGGAGAATTGCTTGTTTATAATTTTCTTTTTCTCTTTATAATTTTTCTTTTTCTCTTTCTGTTTTCTAACAGCCTGTCGAACGCAGGCTCCTGGCCTTGAACTATATATCACTTGTAAGCCTCACTGCAGGTAATACTCTTGACATTAATGACTGTTACTATCCTTAGTAATTCTATAGTGTTTGCTAAAGACCAGGCACTTTGCTAAGAACTTACATACACTCATCCTCTTTATTCTTTACAATAAGATAGGTATTATTATACCTGTTTTATACATGAGAGAAACTGAGGCAGAGAAAGTCCAACTTGCCTCAGGTCACATGGCAGAGGGAGGATTCAAATCCAGATTTCTCTGTCACCAAAGATTTTAATCAGCCCTCCACTGTCTGAATGGTGTTCCTTTTTGCTGTTGGTGCTTTGCTCCTGTTGACAATAATATTTTTCGAAGCCAACAGTTTTAGGGAGGAGTCTGCCACATTTTCCAATGCTTTCCCAGGTTGAAGAGGCCTATCTATTGTACTTCTGATGCCTACTGACCATGAACCATCAGATGAATCATTTCAGTTCTGCTGATGTCAAGTGAACGCCCGTTAGATGAGCAGCCCCATGTTAGGTGCTTCATGAGATTCCAAGACCTGAGGTGCCCTGCTCATAGCTCTTCAGGCGTAGGCAGCGCACACCCGAATGTAAAAAAAGAAGTGGATATAGTCAAGTGGGAAGCTGCGTGGTGCTCAGCCTAAGGATCATGAGGCCAGAGAGGGCTTCCATGTTGGAGCCCCAGGAACACAATGGAGAGTGAATATGTGCTGGTGGAAGGTGGGAAGCAGGGGCTACCCGCTCATCCTCCTTTCACACACAGGGAGCAGGGAGAGCTGTCCTGGAGGAGGAAGTGAGAAGGTGTTGATCCTGGGGAACTCCTGTCCAGCAATGCCAGGAGCAGCACAAACTGCCCTTTCATGGCACGTCTCAAAGAGTCCCCTGTTTGGGGACCTTGGCTGCTCAAGCTGGAGAAGCCAAAGAAGCCTGTATGTAGGGTATGTTAGGGGGAGAGGGACATTTGCCTGCAGGTTGCTGTGTATACAGCTAAACTATGGAATCAGCTAAGAATTAGGGGGAGGAAACAAACATTTGCACCTACTCTTTGCCAGCTATTTAATGCCCCATATTTTATTCCCAATGATTGTCATCCTTTTTGGCAAAAGAGGAAAGTGGGGCTCAAAGGTAAGATTTCCCTGAGCTCACACAGCTTGGAGCAGAGACAACATCTGGAGCTAGGGAGGTCTCCGCCACCAGCTGTTTCCAGGCTCTTTCTCTCTGGACTTTTCTCCCTTTCTCACCTTGAAATTCTCAGTTTTCTCCCCCTTTGGAATAAAAGCCTCCTTCTTTCCTCTCTGCCCATCCCTCTTTATGTTTATTTCTTACACAGAATCTCTCTGTTCCCACTAAGATTTGAGTGACAAAAAGTTTCTGTCTTTGCAAGGGAAGTATTTGCATTTGAAATAAGAAACCTGGAGAAATAAGATTATCTCAGAGAAATGAGGTGCTAAATGTGGATTCTAAGCATCAGGATAGCTGGGTGGTGAGTCTTTTTGGCCATGGGCTTAAGGGCATGGCTCAGATGACTCCCTATAGACAACTATATCTCTACGTTGCTTAGAATACACCACATTTTTAGATGGAGAATAACTATAAGATCATAACCACTAGACCTCCTGTTCATCTGCTCACCACCTTATGGGAACTGAGGGCAGAGTTACTTCCCTGGCCCAGGAAGGTGAAGTGACTTGCCATATCTCACAGTGTGTCAGGGTCAGAGCCAAGGCTAGAAGCAAGGTTTTCTGGTCCAGAGACCCTCACTGTTTCCACAGCTCCCTAGGTGCTTTGGAAAGCACCAGGAGCACAGTGGACAAACCATGGTACCAACCCCTGATAGGGTTTTAATGGGCACAGATTGTGTGTGGGCTGTCACTCACTCAACTAAGCATGACTGACGTTACCTTTGCACCAGGTCCTTTGTGGGGCTGGAGATGCTGGGAAGACTGATCAAGTCTCTGTCCTTGAACTCCCAGAGAAGAAAACCCTCAATGACAGTACCAGTGAAAAACATGGACTTACCTAGTGAAAATAGTACTAGTGAACTGCAAGTAAAAAGAGAAACAAAGTGCTACAAAAGTCATGAGGACATGATCTTTCATGTGATGGGGCTCATTCAACATTTAATGGGGACCTTGAAGGAAAAAGAGGTGTGTGTGTGTGTGACCGTGTGGGAGTTTATGGCCCTAACTCACTGGTGTATAATGAGTTCTCCAACTCTTAAACAATCCATACCTTTTTTTCTAGGATAAACCTAAAATTTTCTTTAGTCCTTAAGGCCATGGGGGGTAGCTCATCTCACATGCACAGGCTCTAGGTTTCATTTCCAGCACCACAAAAAACAATCATTTTCTTCAGTCCTGGAAATTCAGATACATAACCCCAGGAGAGATTTTATCTAACTTTATGTTCTGTAATTTTTGTTTTGTTTTGATAATGGGGATGGCCCAAGGCACTTTACCACTGAACTAAATCCCCAGCACTTTTTATTTTCAGACAAGGATTGCTAAATTGCTAAGGCTGGCCTCTAAATTATGATCCTCCTGTCTCAGCCTTCCGAGTAACTGGGATAACAGGTGTACACCACTGCACCCAGCTTATAATTTAGTTTTGGAAAACAGATTTTTCCCCTTATTTGTCAAATAAAAATTTATGTCAAATTATGTCTTAAAAAGTACACATGGAGGGGCTGGGGTTATGGCACAGTGGTAGCGTGCTCACCTAGCACGCATGAGGCACTGGGTTCCATCCTCAGCACCACATAAAAATAAAATAAAGATATTCTGTCCACCTACAACTAAAAAATAAAATATTAAAAAAAAATTTAAAAAAAAAAGTACACATGGAGGGGCTGGAATTGTGACTCAGTGGTAGAGCACTTGCCTAGCACGTGTGAGGCACTGGTTTGATCCTCACACCACATAAAAATAAAATAAAGGTATATAGAAAAGGTGGGGGAGCGGGGCTGGGGATGTGACTCAGTGTTTGAGCATTCCTCGGTTCAATCCCTGGTATAAAAAATTTTTTTAAAAAATTATACATGGATCCCTAGGGGGTACCACCCAGCCTCAAAACTCCTACAGTGCTCCTCAGGTTCTGGGATTCTAGAATATCTGGTTTTGATTCCTGCAATAAAACAGGAAATAGGAAATGCCATTGGGTTTGCCAGAAGGAAGAAGGTTATCCTGCTGGCTTTGCTTAATCAATTCTACATGAGCCTCTGAGCCTGGTGAGCACTTCAGTGCCTGGAGCTAGACCAGCTGCTCCAGCCCTGTGGTCTCTGGGTTATAGGGTGGGGATGGGCAGGGCAAGCCCCAGTGCCTGGGCTACAGCATCAGCCCACATCCTGACTCTAAAGCGCTCTTGGGAGCTCTGCTCAGGGAGGCCCCCCCATCCATAGGGGCTGTCCTGGAGAATGTAAAAATTAGAGGTACACACTAAGATGCCTGTTGTTTTAAAAATGCAAAGTAACGGGCTGGGGATATAGCTCAGTTGGTAGAGTGCTTGCTTTGCATGTACAAGTCCCTGGGTTCAAATCCCAGCACCACACACACACACACACACACACACACACACACACACACACAATGGAAAGTAATGAGTATTGAAGTTTGGAGAAACTGGAACCCTTGCACCTTGCTGGTAGAAATGTAAAACAGTGTGAGCACAGTGGAAATTAGTTTGACAGCTTCTCAAAAAAGTTAAATACAGAGCTACCATATAACCCAATAGTTCTACCTCTAGGTATATATCTGAAAGATTGGAAGCAGTCACATGAACAGGTATCTGTATATTCACTATAGCCAAAAGGTGGAAGCAATCCATCAACAGATGAGTGGATAAACAAAATTGGGTACATGCACACGATAGAATATTAGTCAGTTGCAAAAAGAAATGAAGTTTTGATAAACGCTGTGACATGGATGGACCTTGAAAACATTATGCTTAGTGAAGTAAGTCAGACATAGGATGTATGTTATGTGATTACATTTGTACTAGGTACCTAAAATAGGCAAACTCACAGAGATAGAAAGCAAAATGGAGGTTCCTAGGAACTGGGGAGAAGGGAAGAGGGAGTTATTGTTTAATGGGTACATTATTTCTGTTGGGAGTGATGGAAAGTTTTTTTGTTTTTTTTTGTTTTTGGTACTGGGGATTGAACTCAGGGACACTCGACCACTGAGCCACATCCCCAGCCCTATTTTGTGTTTTATGTAGAGACAGGGTCTCACTGAGTTGCTTAGCGCCTCGCCATTGCTGAGGCTGGCTTTGAACTTGAGATTCTCCTGTCTCAGCCTCCCTAAGTGCTGGGATTACAGGCTTGAGCCACCCCGCCCAGCTTGATGGAAAGTTTTGAGTATAGATGGTGATGTATAGTACTACAGCATTGTGAATGTTAATTACATATCACTGAATTGTACAAAGTTAAATGATAAATACTATATTTTACCATAAAAAATTTAAATTTGAGGTTATTCCTGAGCCAGAGGAGGATTTACACACAGTAAGGGGCAGCACTCAGGCCCAGGTGCACACCGAGCTGAACCAACCGAGCCCCACCCACTGGGAGGAGGGAGAGAAATCCAAGGTACCTTAAATATAATGGCTTTTGCCTTGTTTTCCCCTCTTTCCAATCGGGATAAATAATCTGCTTATCTTAGATCCAGGCATTTACTACTTTTCACCTCAACTACTAGAGGAAGCACATGCCTACTGTCCTTCATACACTCAGTTCTCATTTAAACTTCCAAACACTTTGTGAGTTAAATATTACCACCCGTTTTTGGATGAGAAACTCGAAGCTCTGAAAGAAGTGATGTGCCAAAGGTCACCTGGCTAGTAAGAAAGAGGCTGCACTGACCTGGGGACACGTCTCCATGCACCTGCCACACCCACATCTCTTTCTGGTATATCTTAGGACTGAAAAGCCACACGCTGATCTGGGAAATGTGGTCTGAGCTATAGCCCAGATTGTGCTCTGTGGCCTTGGGCAATGGCTTTCCTTAGAACTGCCGTTTCCTCATCTGTAGAATGGCGCTTCTCCCTGCCTGCCCTTCCCCATCACAGAAGAGGGGTGAGGTCTGCTTTATAAATGGCACGGGCTGGACTGGGGCTGTAGCTCAGTGGTAGAGCACTTTGCCTAGCATGTGTGAGGCACTGGGTTCAATCCTTAGCACCACATAAAAACAAAAAAATAAATAAATATATAAAGCCATTCTGTCCATCTACAAGTACAAATTTTTTTTTTTTAAATGGCACAGGCTGTGATATTGGTATCCTAAGCTTATGCTTTATCAGTTATCAATAATGCAAACTACCCATTGATCATCAGAAAAAAAAAAACTCTCTTCCCCAACACTCAGTTAACTACCCAGGTAACTATTCCTTCCATCCACCTGAGAGAGGCATAGCCACTTGGCCAGTCTCAGGTTCCAAGGTTCTGCCTGGCTATGAGCTAAAGTTTTCTAGCAAACTTTTGGGAGAGGAAGCCAGTTTGAGGAATACGGGCGCCTCTAGAGTTTATGTAACTTGCTGAGCCATGGACCCAGACTGAAAATGAGTTGACTCTGGCAGCTGAGGGGGGTTGGTTGGCTCTGAGGTTGCAGACCAAACACTGTTCCTGCAAGGCCAACTCTGACTGCCCTTTGTTTTCCCTGATGCTCTTGTAGTCCTCTTCTTGCTTTTCCCTTGTTAAAATCTTGACCTTTTAGCCCCCTGCCTCCAGTTCTGATGACAGGGCCCTGCATCTAACTCGACAGTCTATCTCCAAATCCAAGTAATTTGTTTTATTCATTCCACTTCCAAAATATTCAGACCATCCCTTTCTCTCATCCCTCTAGCCCTTTTCACAGTTTGAGCTTTTTTTAAAATATTTTTTTCTTGTTGTAGATGGACACAATACCTTTATTTTATTTATTTATTTTTATGTGGTGTTGAGGATGGAACCCAGCACATCACACGTGCGAGGCAAGTGCTCTATCACTGAGCCACAACCTCAGCCCCAGTTTGAGCTTTTTACCTGGACTGCTATAACTGCTGTTTATTGATCTCCCAGCCTTTGGTCTGACACCCACTAATCCTTCTACACAGATTACCATGATGACTTTCCTTAAAAAAATAAAATAAAATAAAGCCTGATCTTGTGACATCCTGGCTTAGAGTAATTTCTGACAACTCCCCACTCAAGGTTTTATGCCCTGACTCCTACTTCTCTTCTCCTGGCTTATCTCCTGTCACAGCCTGTAATCCAGCTGCAGTAATCTTCCTACCAGTTCTAAGACTGACTTTCAAGTCTCTCTGCTCGTCTATTCTGTTCTCTCTATCTGAAATGGACTGCTTCTCCACCTCCACTTTGTGATGTTTCAAGGCTCAACTCAAATGCTACTTCTGTGGAATGGTCTCTGGCCTGTTTCCAGATGAGCTTAGTTGCTCCCCTACAAACTTTATATTCAATGTGGTGACTATTTCTGAACTGCCTCATTAGACTGTAAATTCATTTTAAAGGCCTCACCATTTATGTCTCCAGTGTCCCACTGGCCATTAGACACAGAATGGGGACTGAGGTTTACTTAAAGAACAAGTAAGTACTCAAGCGAGTATTTTATGAATACAGTACCGAAAAGCCATGCCCGCTCTGCTTGTCTTTTTCTGAGTCCTCTCAATCTCAAGATTCTCCTCTTCCCCCATTAGGACTGTCTGCCTCCGAAACATGCCTACCTTCCTTTTGGGGGAAGGAGTTCCCCTTGGGCATTCTTTAGTGACAGAATGATTTTGGTCTGATCCAAACATGCTGCTTCTGGCTCTGTGGTGATCCTTCCTTCATTCAGGCCCCCTGATTCCGAGTCCACATGTGCTGATATGCTCTGCAAGGACACGGGTATGGCCAGCATACAGTAGGTCCTCATGAAAGATATAAGTGAACATATGAATGGTCCTCTCCCCTAGAGTGTAGTGAATGTTCAGTAGACTTGAGTGTCAGAAGACAAAAGATGCTGCCACCCTAGTTGTGGCTGTGGGAAAGCCATTTCACATTTCTGAGTTTATTTCCTTGCCTTTGAATTCGGGATAATGATGTCTACGCCTGCTGGACACCTACATAAGCATGAATGGAGATTGAAGTGCTTGGCACAGTACCTGACAAGTTCACCAAACATTTCACTCATCCTCTGCCCCTATTCACCAAGCCTACAGAGACCTCATTTCCCTGGTCACACTCCTCCTCCTCTTTTAAGTCAGGTCTCTGGGCCGATATGACTTTTGTCTGGGGAGTTCTGTCTCTTCTATCATTCAGGAGACAGGGTGAAAACTACCTAGGTTTGAATTCTGACACTGTCACTTCTAGGCTGGTTGAATTTGGATCTGTCTCCCTACTTGTAAAAGGAACATAAATAGCACTCGTCTCACAGGGTTGCTCTGAGGATGAAGTAGTGTCAAGTAAATGAGATGATGCTCACATTTGGTAATTATTTTGACTTGCCTGGTGAACAAAAGCCAGTGCCCCTGAAAGCCGTACAAGTGATCATGCTGCCCCCCTGTGGACAAGAGGCAACAGCCCAGCAGAGGCACTCCAGAGGACAGGTGGGAGAAATCCCATCACATAGAAGACAGGCCCTTCTCTCCTCTGCTAGGGAGCTCATGCTTCATCCAGAAATATTTAGTAAACATCTAAACCAGAACTTCTTTCACATTAGTGTACCTGTTAAAACAGGTAAGTTCTGACTCAATAAGTCTGGGTGGGAACAAAACCTATAAGCCTCCAGGTGAACTGGTGCTTGTGGCTCACGGGCCACTCTTGAGTAAAGGCAGTTTGTAACACAGGTGTGACATAATAGGAACTATTTATTGCCTACCATGTTCTATTACTGAGAGCCGTTAACCTATTTTATTTTTTTCAGTTAATCTATCATTAACACATATAATCTGTGAGACCCTGTATGCTAAGTGCTATTTACTTTCATTTTCTAGACAAGAAACTACAGCACAACTAGTAGGGGGTGGGTTTTGGGTTCTATTTAGGCAGCTTGGCCCTGGAGCCTACTAGAAAGATGATTCCAAAAGCATGTGGAGAATGACCCAAGGAAGGAGGGGCTGTGGCGGGAAACCAGCAAGCCTACTGGTGACCCGGGTGAGAGATGATGGGGCCTAAGCTAAGAGTGGCTATGGAATGGAAAAAAGGGATGCATTAGAGGGAGTAGACAGATTTGGTGGCAGACTAGATATGGGAGTAAGAGAACAACCTAGGGGGTCTGGACAACTGAAGACATGATTGTAGCTATCCCTACTGTGTTAGGAAAGACAGGCGAAAGCAAATTTGAGAGAGAAGGTGAGGTCAGTGTTAGAAATGGTCAATATGGAGAGATTCTTGGTCATCTGAAGAGACCTAAGGAGGTAGATGTACCTAAGGGTTAGAACTCAGGAGATGATCTGGGTTGTGCATAAGTTTGGATGTTGGCATAAGTGAAGCCATGAATGACTGAGGTTATGTAGGCAGACCATACTGTTCTGTGACAGTGGAAGAAATGGGACTGGAATCCAGGTTCCCCTGGCTGCAGTGCAGACTGGCTCTGCCTACTCCACTAGGTATTTTGATCTGGGGAACAAGAAGAGCATAAACACTGACATTCTCCAGGAAAAGTGGTTTTTGGATTTCTATAGCAACTAAATTCAATGAACTGTTCCTCTTCCCCCAGATTAGCAGAAATAAAGACAACTCCACAGAGATGAACAAAGGTTGGGAGATATTTATTTTCTTTAAACAAGGTCATAAATAACAAACAAACAAAGTAGGTCCCAGATTCTGGACCTGCAGCAGGACAGGGATAGGAAGTTGTTGGGTGAACGGTGGAGGGGGCTACACATCACCTAGACAGTCACAGAAAAGATGGGCTTCAGGAGACCGCCCCTCCCTGCCCTTGGAAATGGCGTGCCTGGGCAGCAGGAGGAGGCTGCAGTGCTGGGATGAGGCAGCTAGACGAGGGAGGGCAAAGACTGGGAATGCTAGGTTGTAATGTTTCTATGTGGTGTGATTTGGAAACCATGAATGGCAACGAGAAGCTGTGGGCCTAGAAGAGGCAAGTGGGCATTCTGCACACCTCCAAGAGCCAACTATGAAAATGGTTAAATTCAACTATTAAAAACAATTCCACAGGCTTAAGCCTGTGGCTTTGTGCATGGGCTGTATTTAACCTGGGTTGCTCTGTGTCAGGTGAGGGCTCAAGGCCCCTGGAGCAGCCTGGCCTCAGCCCAGGGCAGGTGCCCAGACATGTGGGAGTGGGACAGTGGGCTCACCCAGATGGGAGGCCATGTGCTTGGACTGGCTATACCTGATTTTCAGGCTGGTTTCTTGTGATGCTTGCTACCTATCCACCACCCTTCTCTGTACCTAAGGCTGGAATCCTGGCCTCTCTGGGTCTTCCGAACCTAGAAGAGTAAGACTGGGATAAAAAGGTACCTGACTGGTATTTGGGGAAAAATAAGGACCACTCTGTGCATTGTCCATCCCATGAGGTAGGGCAGGACCATGCCAAGAATAATCACAGGAATGGAGGTCCCTGAGCCTGAAGAGACATCTAGGCCCAGGTGCATTGCATGATGCCAGGAATGGGTATTCTCCGTAGGCAAGGCGGGGAGAACAGGCAGAGGCTACCCCTGTACAGGGAAGGGGTAAAAGCTAGGGACCCTGGACTGGGCAGGCCAATGTTGAACAAGGGCCCTGAAAAACAATGCTTTTTGCAGGAATACACGAAAGGGTTTGTACATCTGGGGATGCCCGTCTATAGGGAGCCGGTGTCACATGGCCGGGCAGGACAGTGAGGAGGAGACAGCGGCATCACAGTGGCCTCTGGTGCGATGTATTTACAACAGAGCTCAATGTTGAGGACGGGGTGGACAGCAGGTCACTAACAGCCAGGAAACACACTGTCAACAGAAAAAAGAGAAGGGCAACAAACGTAACCAACACTAGCTTCCCCCCTGCTTACCTGTTTCCCTAATGACCACCACCAAAGCCCTTGCAGATCTGCCCCGTTTCTTCTGCCCCACCCAGTGCTAGACACAGGGTCTGCTCTCACTGTACTGCTCATTTGACCAAGGCTCCTCAAACAGTGTTCATTAAGAGAAAGGAAGTATTCACTGTTGATTCCTGGAGTCCATCAATGATCAGTTGCTAGAGGTGTGGAATGGCCTAAAATTGTCACTTTTGTGACAGCATCCTGTCATCTGATGCTTTCTCTGCCTGTCACTATCATTTCCCAGGCCATGGCATTCAGCATTGTCTAAGGCAGAAAATATTTCTTCAAACTTTCTGAGGGTAAGGAGCAAGTTCCTCTGAACTCTTATCAAAAGAAGAGGCTTTCCAAGCTAAGTGCAATGGAGCATGCCTGTAATTCTAGCCACTAGGGAGGCTAAGGCAGGAGGACAGAGTTCAAGGCCAGCCTCAGTAACTTAGCAAGACCCTGTCATAAACAAAACAAAACAAACAAACAAACAAACCAACCAAAGGACTGGGCATGTAGCCCAGTGATAATGTACCCCTGGGTTCAATCTAATCCCCAGTACTACTCTACTAATACAATAAGAAGCTTTCCAATGGCAGGAGTTAACTTATCAAGCTGACTGGATCTCTCAGAACCAAGGGCCTTTTGCAGCACAGACTAGGAGCTCCATGAAGTGGGCCAGAACCACTTGGTTTAGGTTAACATGATGAAGGGCTTCCTGGGATAAGAGGCCTGGTCTCCTTTTCTCCTCTAGACCAGTGGTTTTCTCACTTTCGCCTCCCTTAAGAGATGTTGTAATACCTGGAGGCATTTTTGGTTGTCAGAACTGTGTATATGAGGTACTACTGGCATCTAGCAGGTAAAGGCCAGGGATGCTACTACATCCTTCAATGCATAGCACAGCCCCTAAAACAAAGAATTGCCTACCCCCAACTCAACAGTGCTGAGGCTGAAAACCCTGCTCAAACTACCCCCATGGCCTGCCCAGCTCTGCTCAGCAGTGGGGCAGAAGACACAGTGAACTTCTCTGGATAAGGACCAATTCCCATCCTAGCTTCCTCAGAGAAGGAGCACTTCAAGAAGAAATGCACATTGCGGTGAGGGGTAGGAGACAAGGTGTGACTCAACTGCAGTCTCAGTAACAGCCCACTGGACCACAGTATACCAACAATCCACGTGGCTCTGCAGAAAGACACATGCCATGCCCTTTGCTGGCGAGGAGGGAGAGGCATGGTGACCCAAACCAGGCAGAGGTAAGGCAGAGTACTGACAACCCTACAAATGCTTGTGTACTGGCCAGCATTGCGGGGTTCATAAACCCTTGTATATCCTTACCATTGGAATCCACCAATGGGCTCTGCAAACCTGTGCCGGATCAGGAAAGTGGCAACAGCTTCAGCTACCTGAAAAAGGAAGAGAAATTCCAGGTCATATGAAGGTGAGGGTGATGGTGCTTAGCCTTGGAGTCCTGTGAGCTTCTGTTGGTTGGTCAGGCTTGGTGGTGTCCTCCTCAGTCCCATCAGTCTGGGCAGCTTGAGAGCAAAAGGATGCAGGGTAGGAGACCCCTCTCTGCCATCCTTGCTAGGGATGGCTCCAGAGAGGTCAGGAAGAATGAGAGCTCATTTATTCCCTCAGAGTTACAAAGCACCTTTTTCCCACAGGAGAAGCCCATATTAGTTCCTAATTGTGACTGGAGTTTAGGGTGTAGTTTCTACCCCAATCATCCCTCTTCCATTTGGTTTTTAGGGGTAATGGAGAAGCAGAAATTAAGATCTTAACCACAAGGTCCTTGTATAAAACATCAGGGTGTCAGCAGCTCCTCAGCTCAGACCCACAAAGCCAAGACCATAAGCAGCTGCCAGGGAGGGGTGTGGGGAGATGGTGGAATTACACAGGCCCCATAGCAGCTGCTGTAGGTAATGCAGGCTGAGACTCAAGAGGCTTTTCTTATCTTCTGTGATATCCAAGGTTACTCTCACAGTTGTCCTTTTACATCTTTGAGTACCAGACTCACCTTGTCAGGTGCATCCTCATGGACTGCATGGCCACACTGGGGTAGGACCTGCATCTGGAACTTCCCTGGAGAAAAAACAAAGTCAGGCAATCTCAGGGACTAATCATCTCCTGCACCTCTGCAGCTTCACAGGTCACTGCAGAAACACAGCACCTTTCCCCCCAAAACCTCTTGACCCAATGACCAAGTCTTTGATGATGATATTAATACCTGTAATTGTAACTTTTGGTCAATCATTTTTCCTTCACCTTTTCCTTTTATACCTATTTAATGTACATTTACTGTAGGCAAGACTCAGGGGAAACATCCTATCCTCACAGGATTTATAGTCCAGTAGGGAGTAGAACACAAAAATCATCATTTAAATGCAGCATTGTAGTTCCTATAATGAAAATGGACTTGGGGCTGCAAGAGCATGGGAAAAGGGGCTTCGTACTCCAACAGGAAAGCTTCCCACACAGAAAGAATAACCTTCACAAAGGAGGGAAAACGTAAAGTGGTATTTATTCCTGGAAATAATAAGAAGGGTGGCATGGTTCCAGTAATGAGTCTGGGGAGGTAAGCAGTGACCACATTAAGTTTTTTTTTGTACCAGGGATTGAACTCAGGGGCACTCGACCACTGAGCCACATCCCCAGCCCTATTTTGTGTTTTATATAGAGACAGGGTCTCACTTAGCACCTTGCCATTGCTGAGGCTGGCTTTGAATTCTCAATTCTCCTGTCTCAGCCTCCCAAAGTGCTGGGATTACAGGCATGCACCACTGCGTCCAGCTACATGAGGGGTTTTGTAGACTATGTTAAGGATTTTGATATTTATTATTACAAAAGTTACCATTTGAGTATTTTTGTGTCAGGCACTGTACTAAGTACTTTCTTACACTGTCTTTTGGAACACTAAGCTAACAACTAATGTGGAACTATTAAATAGTAAACAGATGGTTGGGGGATAGACTGGAGGTAGACTGCTTGCCTTGTATGTGTGAGGCCCTGGTTTGATCCTCAACACTGACAAAAGTGAGGGAAGGAAGGAGAGAGAAAGAATAGAGATGATTAATAAAAAAGGTCCCTAAGGAGATAAAGGATAAGGGACCAAGACCAAAGGCACCCACAGGTAGAAAGAACAGACTCCTTGGCTCAGCTTTTTCATTTACAAAATAATAAGCTCTGGAAGTCCTGGCTCCCATTTGTGCTTCTCACCCTAGTTACACAGTGCTTCAAAAAGTTTTCAATGTGTTCTACCTATTTTTTAAAAATGTTTCTTCTATCCATTTTTAAAAGTGATTCTCAAACCTACCCTATAAAATTAGGATAGGGCTGGGATTGCAGCTCAGTGGTAGAGCGCTTGCCTCGCATGCATAAGGCACTGAGTTCAATTCTCAGCACCACAAAAATAAATAAAGATATTGTGCCCATCTACAACCAAAAAAATATAAAAAAAAAATTACACAGGATAAACACTGACATTCTGTTTTAAGACCATGAAACTCATGTCATGATGGGTGAAGTGTTTTGTCTAAGGCTGCTTCATTAGTGGACGAATTGAGACCATTCCATTCAGTAAAGCCCTGGTTAGGCCCCTTCTCCTATAGTAAGCTGCCTCTCCTTTCAATCTTTTAAGGTACTACTGTTAATGCATTTGGATCCAAACACAGAGCAGTGTGTGCCCCTCTTTGTTACATATTACATGCCACTGGTGTTTGCCTCCCCAAGGGCATATCATTTCCACAAGAAAAGGAGCCAGTATTATTGCTTGCTCTGTATCCCTAATAGGACCCAACACAGGGCCAGGGCACTGAGTAGGTGCTTAAATACTGGATAAATGAATGAATCTCTGAACAAATGACTAGATCCAAAACTTATGATTCTAACACCCCTAAAATTTCTATGAGGTCAGCCTCTGGTGACTATGGATGTATTTTTCATTCCTCTTTGGAAGAATAGGAATAAGTAACTAGGAAGAACTCATACATACTAATAACAATGGGTTGGGTACACATAAATTAACATGATCATGAATAATCCTCACGATTATTCCCACAATTACTTTATGAAATGGGAATATTTCCATTGATCTAAGTCAGACCATGAATAAGTGGTAGGTTTCTAGAATCCTATAACATATTCAGCTGGTTTGAACACAGAATTGGGAAGGCTGTAGCTTACGATCTATGCAGACTTAGCCACTTTCCTTTGTTGTATGGAACATCCTTCAACCTGGCCATTTACTCTCTATACTCATGGGATATGTTCTTTAAAGAGAAGGTGGCCTTGGATAGTCCATACTGAAGAAACGAGGGCATCTAATGAGAAATTATATACAATGGTTGCTAGACACAATGAAAAGTATCATATGTCGGAATCTTCTACATTTTCTTACTTGAATCTCATAAGTATTAAGATGTATTGTTGGGCTGGGGCTATGGCTCAGTGGCAGAGCACTTGCCTAGCATGTGTGAGGCACTGGGTTCAATTCTCAGCACTGCATATTAATAAATAAAATAAAAAAAATTTAAAAAAAAAAGATGTATTGTTATCTCCATTTTATAGATGGAGAAACGCTGGCACAAAACCAGTAACAGTAAGAAGAAAGGTCAAGAACAGAATCTGCTTACGCCTGAAACCACAGTTTAGGAGTTGGCACCTCTTCTTCCCATCACCCCAAAGATGTAATGTCTACTGACTTCACTTTCACCAGGTCTTTTACCCATATTAAAGCAGGAAACTCCACAAAATTGGTCCCACTATCTCCAATGCCATATGGCCAAAACATCTGTACCTGTACACAATGCTTGACATGCCACTTTCCTACTCATTATACCTCACAATCCCTTAAGATTGCCATCAATTTTGTCACTTCACACATTAAGAAAACTGAAGCTGAGGCAAGTCAAGTAACTTGCTCAGGGCAGAACAATTATTAGGAAAGCAATATTCAAAACCCATTTCTCTCAGCTTTAGAGAGCACCTGCTTTCACCACCCTCACCATGCTGTCTTCTAAACAGATTTTATACCTTTTGGTATCTGGATTATCTTGGAATTTCCCTTTCCTAAAAAATTTTTTAATAATAATAAAAGCATTGACCAGTATTTAGAATATCTCTGGTAGTAATATTATACACCTATGTGGTACTTTCTAATTTTCAAACACATGGTCTCATTTTAATTCTTGTAATTCTGAAACACAGTTTTATAATCCTCATTTTTACATGAAAGGGGGGGAGGGGGTAATTATTGCTCAGAAAAGAGAAATATTTGCCCATAATCATATGGTGGGTTGGAAGTAGAGGTAAAAGTCAAAGGTAGGTCTTACTCTAAAGTTCCTATTCTCTCCACTCTACCTCACCATCTCAGAATATTAATTTCCACATAAATACCCATTTCTCTGCCCTTAGAAAATGAATCCAAGGGCATAATTTGTGGATAACTTACCCTGCATCTGGCCAATGGTCAGATCTTTATCCAACCTATCAACACCTAGAACAAAAAAAGAGAACCAATAAAGTAGCTTACTAGAAAAGGCCCTGTGAAATAGGTTTTGCTTTTCAAATATTAAGTAAAATAGTAACAAAGTTGTAAACATGATGACATTTTCAATTCACATTAATGCTGATCCTAACTTCCAGATAAAGAGTTTCACCAGATAAAAACTTTCCACATTGAGATTTCCCTGCAATCATTTTGCTCATTTAAAGTGGTTTCTGGAAATAAGGTTTTACTGTTTTGATTCTCTTAATAGTCAGTCTATCCTTATATCACAGTATCTAGCTCTAGAGGACTTTTTTTTTTTTTTTTGGTACTGAGGATTGAACTCAGGGGTACTTGACCACTGAGCCACATCCCCAGCTCTATTTTGTGTTTTATGTAGAGACAGGGTCTCACTGAGTTGTTCAGTGCCTCACTGTTGCTGAGGCTGGCTTTGAACTCATGATTCTCCTGTCTCAGCCTCCCAAAGTGCTAGGATTACAGGCGTGAGCCACTGCGTCCGGCTGAGGACTTGGTCTTAACTAGGTACAAAAGCCAGGCCAAAATCAGATAATATGATAATAGATAATTATGCTTAGTTAAGTGTAGAAATTGGAGGTAGAAAGGAGAAAGGGCACAGATAAGTGAGGATAATATGCCATTAACTTTGCTTAATAGTTTTAAAAAGGTTATACCAAGGTGACAATATATTCATACTATTATAGACTTAACTGTTCCCCAAAATTCATGTCGAGCCCTTAACCCCTAATGTGACTGTATATGAAGCTAGGACCTACAGGAGATAATCATGGTTAAGTGAGGCCAAAAGGGTGGGGCTTTGATACAAAAGGATTAGTGTCCTTATAAGAAGAGACACCAGAGAACTTGCAGTTGCTTTCTCTGGTCCACATAAGAACACTGAGAGAAGGCAACTATCTGCAAACCAGGAAGAGAACCCTTATCAGAACCCAATTTTATTGGTACCCTAATTTCAGACTTTCGGCTTCTAAGTGTGAAAAAATACATTTATGTTGTGTAACCAATCTATGGTATTTTGTTACTGCAGCTGAGTTGATTAACACACACACACACACACACACACACACACACACACACACGTGTACATACTTACCAGCCAAGAGCAGCAATTTAGGAATAGGACAACTAAGAAAGAGATTGGATAAGCCTCGGAACCAACCATCCCAGTATTTTTCTGTTTTTGCCAGTTCAATTCTCCAGGTGTATGGATGGTCTTTCTTGGTCTGGAGGAATAAGAACAAGTTCTGAGTCTCTGAGGGCCACCCCTGGAGGAACAGGACAAAAACTAGGTCCCTGGGAAAAGGAAAGGGAAGGAAAACTAGCACTTACTAAGGACCTACTGAATTCCAGGCATTTTATTAAACACTTAATCCTTATGGCAATCTTATACAGGATGTTGTAATTTCCATTTCTAGATAATTCAAAGTTTTCTTTTTTACTTATATTAGTTTTTTTCTTTCTTTCTTAAAGAGATGAAGCCTTACTGTGTTGCCCAGGCTGGCTCCAAACTCCTAGGCTCACATGATCCACCTGCCTCAGACTCTTCAGTAGCAGGACTACAGATGCATGCCACCTTGCCCAGCTATTTCTATTAGCTTTAATGATACAGGAAACTTATAAAATCACCAAGTGGTAAATTGTAGAGCCAAGACTGAACTTTTCTTATACTCAGCTGGAAAAAGAATATATCATCAAAAGAATAATTACAAATTCCACACTGTAGGATGAAAAAATGTTTATAATATCCAGTGAAAGAGACAAGTATGACATGTCATCTAGGTGAGAATTACTGCTGAAAAAAAGTGATGAGCTTAGGGGGAAAAAAACAGATGGCAAAATTGAAAATAGGTTGATTTGTTGGTAAAGTATTTTTTTCCTTGTATTTTTACTTATGAGATAATGTTCCTGCAGTAGCAATTCAAAAGAGCAAATATGACACAAATATGAAGACATGTCAATATGTTTTATCTTGACAGTTGGAAAGTGGATGGCACATGGTATACAATCAAATATTAGCTAAACAAATGTTTCTACTTTTTTGCATTTTTTAAAACTTTTTTTGCATTATTAAAATAGGTGAAACGTAACGGAAATCAATAACTGAGATACTTCATTAACCAATATATGATAATCTTAAAGGAAACATGAGATAGTAGCATAATGTTAAAAAAAAAAATCACTGAATGTTTAAGATGTTCATACTATCCAAAGTGATCTACAGAGTCAATGTAATCCCTATCAAAATCCCAATGGCATTTTTTGAAGATTTTTAAAATGATCTTAAAACATATAAACTCTCATGAGACCCTGAGTAACCAAAATAAATTCAAAAACAATATTAAAAAAATGAAATTGGAGGACTCACATTTCCTGATTTCAAACCATTACAAAGCTACAGTAATTAAAAGTTTGATACTAACATGAAGAAAAATAGACCAAGGAAACAGTAGAGAACCCAGAAATAAACCCCTGTGTGTGTATGTGTGTTCAAATGATCTTTGCCAAGAGTATCAACAGCACTCAATGGGGAAAGGATAGTCTTTTCAACAGTGTTGTGGTAACTAAACAAATATCCATATGCAAAGAACAAAGAGAGACAGATGAACAATAATTACATGAAAAGACACTCACCATCAATGGTTATTAGGGAAATACAAATCAAAATCACAACCAGATACCACTTTATACCCCCAAGGATGGCAATAATCAAAGAGAGAGATAGTAATAGTGTTGTTAAGGATATGAGGAAACTGAAAGCCTCAGACACTGCTAGTGGGATGTAAACTGTTGCAGCACTTTGAAAAACAGTTCCTCAAAAGGTTACAGATACTTGCCATATGATCCAGCAATCTACTCATAGGTATACATACTCAAGAAAAATAAAAACCTATGTCCACACAAAAGTTCTAAGTAAATATTCACAGCAGTATTATTCATAATAGACCAAAAAAAGAAAAAAAGGAAACAATCCAAATGTCCATCAGCTGATGAATGGATGGAAAATGTAGCACAACCATAAAATGGAATACTTTTTTTGACATAAAAGAAAAAAAGAGCCGGGTACGGTGGCACAAGCTTGTAATCCCAGCACTTAGGGAGGCTGAGATAGGAGAATTGCGAGTTCAAAGCCAGCCTCAGCAATGGCGAGGCACTAAGCAACTCAGTGAGACCCTGTCTCTACATAAAACACAAAATAGGGCTGGGAATGTGGCTCAGGGGTCGAGTACCCTTGATTTCAATCCCCAGTACCAAAAAAAAAAAAAAAGAAAAGAAAAGAAAAAAAGGACTGATACATGTTACAACATGATGAACCTTAAAAACTTTATGCTAAGATAAAAGAACTCAGTCACAAAAGACCACATATTGTATAATTCCATTTATATTTAATGTCCAGGTTAGGTAAACCTATAAAGACAGAAAGTAGATTAGTGATTGTCTAGGGCTAAGAGAATTAGGGACAAATAGGAAGTGATGGCTAATGAATAATAACTGATGCACTTCAGTTTGTCCTTTCAACAAAACTGCTAAAGTTTATAAAATCATATAATGGTGCTTATAAAAAATTTGCAAAGAAAAATGAGTTGGAATTGAAAATCAGAGGATCTTGGTATGTTTTAATTCTAACTTTTATGTGTCATCTTTGGAAAGTATCTGTACCTGAGACACAAAAATGGTGATAATTTCTACAATGCCAAGCTAAAATGAGAATTAAGAGTTGACAAATGTGAAGTATTCAGGATAGTTCCTAGCACATACAAGGTAAGAAGTAACAGACCGTATCAAGTCTCAAATCTGCTAAATAACTGCTTGGTTACTTTGAGAAAGACTCTTAACTTCTGAGCCTCAGTTACTACACTGTTAATATGGAAGAAAAGATCTCACAGGGTGTTGGGAAGGCCAAATAGACCGTGTGTTATTTATATTTCTTAGAACTCTGAAGACAAAGTATTATTCTGATTTATCTTAAGGATGACGAGAAGATCCTCATTAAATTAAAAATACCATTAAAAAATGTCCTCTTCTTGGGGCTGGGGTTGTGGCTCAGTGGTAGAGCGCTTACCTAGCATGTGTGAGGCACTGGGTTCGATTCTCAGCACCACAGATAAATAAAATAAAGGTCTATCAACAACTATAAAATTTTTTTTTTAAAAAAATGTCCTCTTCTTGCTAACAGTAAGTAGCATCTATAAAAACAAAGGAGTATGTAGTTATACCAAGCCCATTACCTGTCATTAGTAAGATATTTACAATCCATTCCAGAAAGTCTGCTGCTCATAGTCACTAGACATTTCCAAGAAAAAGCACCCCTTTCCACTACTGTCCTCAAACCAACTGCTCAGCCAGTACTCACAGAACACTTACTGCTCACACAACCTTGAGATAAATGCTAAGGGAAATTCATGCAGAACATCAGTTTCTGCCCTGAAAATGTACATTTTGTTTGTTGGGATACAATTTTTGCACAAGTGGAGAACAACATGGATCATCAACCTAGAGATGACCAGCAGGAGACCATGTATTTTTTAATGTGGTTTATGACAGTCTGTACTATGACTTAACAAACATAATTTCCAAAAGAAATACCAAGTTGTGTCATATCAACTTTAGGTGCTATACTAGAGATGAACTTATAAATGGACGTCAGAAAACATCTCCAAGGAGACAGGCCTTGAAAGATGAGTAAGATTTGGATGGGAGCGGGTGCAGTGGCGCAAGCCTATAATCCCAGCACTTAGGGAGGCTGAGACAGGAGAATCGCGAGTTCAAAGCCAGCCTCAGCAACGGCGAGGCGCTAAGCAACTCAGTAAGACCCTGTCTCTACATAAAACACAAAATAGGGCTGAGGATATGGCTCAGTGGTCAAGTGCCCCTGAGTTCAATCTCCAGTACCAAAAAAAAAAAAAAAAGATTTGGATGGGCTTAGAGTAGACAGGTAAGAAATGGGCTTTTTCTCATGAGAAACTACAGGAACAGAAGTATAGAGATGAGAAAGATTCTGGTGAGAGTCAGTTCTGTTTGAGGAGGAAATATACTTTTAGGTTTTACATTGCAACTGGTCAAAATTATAACAGTGCTTTATATCTTATATTTAACCTAAATATCTCTTATGCTGGTGTCTCTGTCCCCTAAAAATATCTAATCACACTTAGAACCACCCTCTACTCTATCTTTCCAAGACAGTAGGCCTTCACCTACCTCCATGTCATCTTCCTTTTTCCTCTTGTTTACTGACTCACTTCCTTCTTCATCTTCTTCTTCTTCTTCTATAATTCCTTCCACTATAGATTTTGAGCCTTCTGGACTTGTAATTCCTTCACACCTAGATTTTTTTTTAATAAAAGTACTATTACATATCTCTTTTCTATCACAAATTATTTCAGAGATACCCATACTTATGGCCTTTTATAATGAAATGTTAGCTAAAACTTAATAATACTCTTGGGAGAAGGAGAATGTGAAAATGTGGAAGAACATGGCCAATATGTAACTATACTCCAAGGGCTGGTTTTCAGCTCTTGTACCAATGTGGACCCACAGAAAAGGAACAACTATTTCTTGAGGCATGGTGACAGGAGTTTTACTGGTGTTCTTTTAAAAAATTATCATTATAATCATATAAAGTAGCCCTGAAGAGATAATAAATGTCCAGGATTATCTACCTTATGGGTGGATTAAGCTGGTATGTAAATTCAGCCCCAACTAACTCCAAGGCATGGTGTTTTTCTGTTATACTCTCCTTACAGATGGAATGGTAAAAGATCCGACTTTTTGTTTTTACTTTTAAAATTTTTTTTGGTATCAGGGGTGCTTAACAACTGAACTACCTCCCTAGCCCTTTTTGCTTTTATTTTGAGACAGGCCTTGCTAAGTTGCTGAGGTAGCTTTGAACTTGTGATCCTCCTGCCTCAGCCTTCTGAGTCATTGGGATTACAGGAGTGCACTACAATGCCTGACCTTTTTCTTTTTTAAAAAAATTTTTTAGTTATAGATGGACACAATATCTTTATTTATTTTTATGTGGTGCTGAGGATCGAACCCAGTGCCCTCACAAGTGCAAGGCGAGCACTCTGCCACTGAGCCACAACTCAGCCTGGCCTACTTTTTAATTGGCTGATAGAAATTGGCAATTAGAACAACCATGGCCAGCTGAATCTTGCTGATTAGACCATCTGATCCAACCAATTATTGCTGGGTGTTTTTCTCTTAAAAATGGCATCTGTTGGTAGAATGAGATGGACATCATTGCCCTAGCTTCATGTATGACTGTATATATGGTATGATTCTACATTATCATGTACAAACAAGAGAAATGAAAAATTGTGCTCCATTTGTGTATGATGAATGAAAATGCATTCTATCATGTATATCTAAGTAGGATAAATACATTTTTTTAAAAATGAAATACACAGATATAACAAATATATGTAAAAATTGTTCAATAGTAATTGAGCAAATTTAATAGTAAACCAAGAAATCTAATGTAAAGGATGAAAATATTCTATTTTACATTTATCAAAAAGACAAATTTTGTGAAGGTTTTTTATTGTTGTTTTCATATATAAATTTTTAAAGAATTCTCAAAAAAAAGAAATGGCATCTATTGTGGGGGCACAGTGGCACATGCCTATAATTCCAGAGGTTCAAGAGGCAGGAAGGATCACAAGTTCACAGCCAGCTTCAGGAACTTAGTGAGACCCTGTCTCAAAATAAAATATTTTTAAAAAAAGGGCTGGGGATGTGGCTCAGTAATTAAGCACTCCTGGGTTCAATCCTTGGTTGCCCCCCTTCCCCACCAAATGGTATCTCTTTATATTATGTAATTAGGTAGAAAAATTATTATTATTATATGAGCAGCTGGCACCTTAATCCCTTTTAGAGAGAATATGATGGAAAAATTCATTGATAAGTGCTAAAGGTAAAAACCCCAAGGGCCTGGGTAGCAGCCAGTATCAAGGTCTACTCTACATGATACAGAGGAAGTTGGTATTTTTGCCCTTGAGAAGAAGAAAGAAGGGAGAAAAGGAGAGAAGATAAGAAGGAAAATAAAGAGGCTGGTCAGTGGAGATTTTTAAGAATGATAACTTCTTTATATTCTCTACCAAACTTTTAGTAAAGCGTATATTCATAAATATTTTGTTAGGTGAGGGTGTTCTATGAACCGTGAGGTGCAGAATTTCACGTCTATAATATAGTACAGATGTGATTTTAAAAAAAATACTGTAACAAAGAAACATGTACTTTGAATTTTCAAAGCCTGTGTGTGGAAAAGAAAGTTCAGGGCAATTTTACCTAAATTAAAAAGGGCAGAAAGGTTACAAGTACCTATGTGACAAAAAACAGGCATACACATACATATATACTCATACATAGGTATCAAGAAAAAAACATGACTTGAAATAAAAATTTAAGATCACTTTCTGCATAAAGCCATACAACTTCCTCACTAAATGCTTTATCACTGCTTACACTAGTCAGATCTCAAAAAATTTCAGCACTGAAAAGTGAGCAGTCTCATATCTTCTTTAAAGCTTCTGCATTATATCTGTCTGATATTACTACTGAAAATGTCTTTTAGGCATACCAATCCATACTACAGGCCTTGAAGTCAAATACACAAGAGTTTGAATCTTAGCTTTATTATCTACTAGCTGTGTAGTCCTGGGAAATTAATTTATCTCTTTGAACTTCCATCTCTTCACCTATAAAGCAGTATTTTTTATGGCTTGTGGAGTTGCTCAGCAAATTCAGATTGTGGAAAATTCTATGGAGCACAAACAACTAGGTTTCCTCAGTAAATAATTTTCAAGGGAAAAAAAAAAGAAATGAAACCTGTAGGTTAAAAGATGCTTAAAAAAAGTAACAACCAATTGGTTATGTATCTACCTTATCTTGATTCTAATCTTAACTTTAAAAAAATTATGAATTGTATATTAGGGTAACTGAAGCTAACAATAAGGTATATAATGTAATAACTCAGAAGAGAGCATTTTGAATGATCTATTACCAAGAAATAAATGTTTAAGGTGCTAGATATGCTAATATAGAATCAGGCATTCCAAAAAATATACAAATATTGAAATATGTTGTACCCCATAAGCATGTACAATTATGTATAAATCAAAAATAAAATTTAAAAAATTATTTGAAACAAATCAGAAATATGATTCTGATTAGATTTTGGTGATATTAAGGAATTATTAATTTTTAAGGTGTGATAATATCATTGGGATTATGTTAAAAAAGCCAGAACCTTATTGTTTAGAACATACTAAAATCTTACAGAGGAAATTATATGTGGAATTTGCTTCAAAATATTTATGTGTGAAGGAAGTAAATGGGCACACAGATGGAAAAAAACTGGTTATAAGTTACTAATTTTAAAAAATGGGCAGTGGGTACATTGGGGTTTATGGTATTATTCAAACATATTTGTGATCTTTCCATAATAAAAGATTTTAAAAATAAAGACAGTTTATATAAAATACTTTGCACAGTGCCTGGCAAATAGTAAGCACTCAATAATACCATTATTATTTTCATCTAACTTTTGTACTCCTATGTATTCTGTTAGACAACATTTTCTCAATTCATCTTAAATTTATTTTGTGGCTACACAGCAATACCCAGGACCCATGTAATTCTACCAAAAGATCAATTGGGATAAATAATCTTAGTTCACCCTTAGAATCTGACTTTCACTCTATTTACACACAGATTTTATGTTATATTTTCTCACAATGAGGTATGGCTTATAAGGAGAATGAAACCATAGCTGCCAGTACAAAAGTAGACACTTAATGTTTAATGTGGACTCTCTGGAATGCTTCACTTTTCAACATCTAGAGTTGTGCTAATGTAATTCGGTATTATATAGACAACATTAACTGGCTTTGGGATTTCTTTTAAAAAAAAAGGTATCCAGAGCCGGGCATGGTGGCTCAAGCCTGTAATCCCAGCACTTAGGGAGGCTGAGACAGGAGAATCGCGAGTTCAAAGCCAGCCTCAGCAATGGCGAGGCGCTAAGCAACTCAGTGAGACCCTGTCTCTACATAAAACACAAAATAGGGCTGGGGATGTGGTTCAGTGGTCAAGTACCCCTGAGTTCAATCCTCAGTACCAAAAAAAAAAAAAAAAAAGGTATCCATATGGCTGGCCCAAATGAGCTCACCTGTAAAATTACCTAAAATAATGAAGGTATATGCCAGTATGGTGAATAAGTATAAGATAAAAAAAAGCAATCTATAATTCCCTCATCATGATTCAACTTCTAACCAGCCCAATAGGAAGTAAGACCTACTGTTTGACTTGGCCAACCATGGAGACACGGGCAGACTCCAGATTTCGAATCTGGCCACTCTTCACACTAGGAGACAAAAGTGAGAAAGGAGAGAGGAGGTTACTCAGTACTGATCTCATCATATCACTAGAATCAAATGAGTAATTTTAAAGATTCTGCGGGATCTAACAAAAAGTTGTGGTTACCCATATTGGTTACTATGAAAATTACCACGACTCCTCCTCTTGTCTATTTTATCTATAAACCAGGTAGTAAAAATTAAGTAAAGACATTATAGCCATTTCAGTTCTCCATATATTTACCAAGAGGGTACTATGTGCCAGGTCTATGCTCAATAAGGCAAAGTTCAAAGGAAGCACTTTATTTTGCATGAAGAGACTGAAGAAAGTTTCCCAAAGGTCCTGCCTAAGATGAGGACAGAAGTAGCTAATCAGAAAATAAACATTGATCAGAGCACTGTAGGCAGAAAGCATATCATGAACAAAGACACCATGCTGTGAAAGTCAGCAAAAGGATGATTTTAGAAAACCAAATACAAGGATTCGCAGGGGAGAGCAAACGGGAGCAGGACAGGTAGGATTGGTAGGCAGGGACTAACTCCTTGCAAACTGAGAGGTGGGACCTGTAAGAGGTGATTAGGCAGAGCTCAGCCCTCATGATTGGATTAATATCCTTATCTTGGGTGAGTATGCTATAAAAGTGAGTTTGGCTCCCTCTTGTACTCTCTCACTATGTGATGCCCTCTGCTATCAGATAGCAAATGCAAGCTCTGTGATCTGGGACTTTCTAGCCTCAAAAGTCATGAGCCAAATAAACTTTCATTGTTTATAAATTCTCTAGTCTGTGGTACTGTGACAATAGCATAAAACAAGGACACATGCCATGCTATAGAGCTTAGACTATCTGAATAGATTAGTCTTTTTACCACTTGTTTACCTAAGGGCAAAACAAAATGATTGCATATCCCAGGAGGAACTAGAAACACTGCTTGAAGCAGGCCACCAGAAAAACACATCTCTAAATTCTTTAGCTTAAAAAATCATGTAAGTTAGAGGCTGGCAGATGTAGCTCAGTGGTAGAACACTTGCCTAGCATGTGTGAGGTCCTGAGTCTGATCTCCAGTACCACGCACACATGCACAAAATCATGCATATTTAAAAGTCCCTTCCTAGATAATTATATTGTTTCTTACCTTAATGATAAACAGAAGCAATGAGAACTACTACCTCATCTTTAAACCACCAACTGAACCAATACATCCAACAGCACTTCTAATCATAAACTCTGTCTTGATGTCTGTTAATATGTATTTGTAATATATGTCTCAAATACCTCTGTTATATTTCCATTTAGATTTTTTCTTCTTCTGATATTGAGGATTGAACCCAGGACACTGTGCCACTGAGCTATATCCTCAGCCCTTTTTTAAACTTTTTGAGATAAGGTCTCGTCAATTGCTGAGGCTGAACTCAAATTTGCAATCCTGCTGTTTCAACCTCCCAAATCATTGGTATTACAGGCATGTGCTACCACACCCAGCTTTATATGAGTTTTATCTAACACTTCCTGAATTTCTTTTGTCAAGGTCACCTCTATCATGCCAAATCAATGGTAATTCCTTGGTTCTCATCTTACTTGATTTGTCAGCAGCATTTGACTCAGTTGCTCTCTCCCTTCTTTTAAAAACATGTGCTCTACCCTCCTGGTTTTCCTTTATCTCACCAACTGTGACTTTCCAGTTGCCTTTGTTGGATCTTCTTCCTAACCTCTAAATATTGAGGCATATCCCAAGGTTCAACTCTTGGATATTTTTTCAACATTAAATCCCTAGGTGATTGCATTTGATCTTTCAGCTTTAAGTCTTATCTTTTTTTTTTTTTTTTTAAATATTTTTTAGTTGTAGATGGACACAATGTCTTTATTTTATTGCTTTGTATGTGGTGCTGAGGATTGAACCCAGGGCCTCACGCATGTGAGGCAAGCGCTCTACCGCTGAGCTACAATCCCAGCCCCTTTAAGTCTTATCTTTGTGATGACAATTCTCCAATTTGTAGCTCAACCTCTTCTATATACAACTTCCTACTTAACATGTCCACCTAGATTTCTAATAAGCATTTGAGTTTATCCAAAACCAATTCCTTTTCCCTATTCCTACCCAATTGACTTCTGTCTGTACTGTTCATCCAATTGCTATAATTCATCCTTGATTTCCCTCCTGGCCATCTTCTTTCTCCCAATATTCAATCCAGAGGTAGGTCTTGTCAGCTCAACCTTTGAAATATACATCTGAACATATTGTAACAGGGGTTCACTTGATGCTTTGACTATATTCCTTGTGGCTTTGAAAATTACATGTTTTTTTCTTTTTCCCAACCTTTTTCTCCCTGATCTTTTCCCTGATTTTCTTTTCCCTAACCTTTTCCCTGATCTTCTTTTTTTCCTAACCTTCTCCACCCTAATCTCCTTCCTGATCTCTCCTCCCTAATCTCATTTTCTCTGAATCACCTCTATAAAAGCCCCCTGTTCCTACTGATGGGCAGAATCACAGCCTTTGGGACAGGAGTCCTCTGTGTTTCTCCTTTGCTAGCAAAGCAATAAACCATCTTTTTCCTTTTTCTCAAAACTGTGTCCTCATTATTGGATTGGCATCAGGGACAAAGACCAAACTTTCATCAACAATATAATTTCTGCTGTCTTACCGTTTACCATTGCTCTCCTATACTTCTAAAATAGCCTCCTAACCAACTTCTATTATCACCACATTTCCTGCTCTTTCTATTTTATTTTTTCTCAGAGCCAGAGCAGTAGAACCAAGATCCAACTCACTGTCTGACTTTCCAAAGCCTCTTCTTAGTGATTATACCCTACTGCCTCTCATTAGCAAGACCAAGGAGCAAAAGCAGTAACTGTTGACCCTGTATTTCAACAAATTTTTTCTTTAATCTGGAATAGAGAAAATGGCCAAGAGTCATAAACTTGATTCAGATATCCAGTGGGGTACAAAACAAAATCATTAAATACCTCATAATATTCTTTCTGACTCTTGGACTCAGAAAGTAGGTTCTAAAAATCAATGACAAGAAAATCCAGAACATCTTAACATTTAACAAACAGAAAACTTATTCTATTTTGCAGCTTCTACTAGAATCAAGACAGGACCTCAGATCTTTATCATGTCAGATTAGGCCCCGACTTCTTTAACAAGACTCCTAAAAAGTGCAAGAAATAAAATCAAGAATCAATAAATGGGATGGATTCAAACTAAAAAGCTTCTTCTCAGCAAAAGAAACAATCAACGAGGTGAACAGAGAGCCTACATTTTGTGAGCAAATTTTTGCCACACACACATCGGATAGAGCACTATCTCCAGGATATATAAAGAACTCAAAAGACTTCACATCAAAAAAACAAACAACCCAATCAATAAATGGGCTAAAGAGCTGAACAGACACTTCTCAGAAAAAGAAATATGATCAATCAACAGTTATATGAAAAAATGTTCAACATTTCTAGTAATCAGAGAAATGCAAATCAAAACTAAGATTTCATCTCACTCCAGTCAGAATGATGGTTATTAAGAATATAAGCAACAATAAGCGTTGGTGAGGATGTGGGGGAAATGCACACTCATACATTGCTGGTTGGATGACAAATTGGTGCAGCCAATCTGGAAAGCAGTATGGAGATTCCTTAGAAAACTTGGAATGGAATCACCATTTGACCCAGCTATCCCACTCCTTGGTCTATACCCAAAGGACTTAAACACAGCATACTATAGTGACGCAGTCACATCAATGTTTATTGCGGCACACTTCACAATAGCCAAACTGTGGAACCAACCCAGATGTCCTTCATAGATGATTGAATAAAAAAACTATGGTATATATACATGATGGAATTTTTTTTTTAAATATTTTTTTTTAGTTGTAGATGGACATAATGTCTTTATTTTATTGCTTTGTATGTGGTGCTGAGGATCGAACCCAGGGCCTCACGCATGCGAGGCAAGCGCTCTACCGCTGAGCTACAATCCCAGCCCTACATGATGGAATATTACTAAGCAATAAAAGAGAAAAAAAATTACGGCATTTGCAGGTAAATGGATGGAGTTAGAGAATATCATGCTAAGTGAAGTAAGCCAGTCTCAAAAAACCAAAGGCCGACTGTTTTCTCTGATAAGTGAATGCTAATCCATAAAGGGGGGGCATGGGATGAGTAGAGGAACTTTCGATTAGCCAAAGGAGAGAGGAAGGGGAAGGGAGGAGGCATGGGGAGAGGAAAGATGATGGAATGAGACGGGCATCATTACCCTAGGTATATGTATGATTGCACAAATGGTGTGACCCTACTTGGTGTACAACCACAGATGTGACTTCATTTATGTACAATGAACCGAAGAGCATTCTGCTGTCATGTATAAAAGATTAGAACAACAACAACAAAAAAGACAGGGCCTATCATGACCCTGGATGGATTGGGTGCCCTTCTATAACTCTTATACTTTCTTCATTGTGTTGTATTTACTTTTGTTTTGATGGCAGACATTGATCCCAATTTATCCTCAGTTCTTTGAACAGGTACATATCTTATGTACTAGAGAAAAGGTTTGCTGAATAAATTTTTAAAACTTGGGAAAAGGATGAATTTTAGATAAATTTTTTCACTGGCTATTAATGAGGAAGTAGGCAGGGCACCTGAAGTACATGTCTGGCAGCAGTTGCATTCACAATGCTGTGCCTGCCCAAGATAGAGAGATCTTTGGTGCTTCTAAGAGAACTTATATCTTGTGTTATGGTAGAAGCAACCTCAGCAAATACAAACATCATTCTGGCAAGTCATATTCTAGCATGAGACTCTATGTCCCAGGAAAATTCCCTAGGATACATATACTACATTATATCTAAATTTCTAATTGATATCTCTGATTCAGTTAATAGACATGTTCTGTCTTCTAGGTCAAACAGCAGTATGCTACATGCTCTGTGAAAGCACAAAAGAAATAGAGAACAGCTTCCACCCTTATGATGCAGGAAAGGCATTGAGACAGGCAATAATGAAAATTAACAATAGGAGAATATCCCTCAAAGGAAGACTGGAAGACAAGGAGTAAATAGTGCAATATAATAATAAACTCAAAGGACCCAAGCAATTTTGCTGAGAGTGTTATCTGGTGATTTGGAGGAGTAAAAAGGCATTCTGGAGAAGGAACTAGAGATAGATTTTGAAGAATTAGGTAGGAAGTTAGGATGTGGAAGACATTCTATCCCAAGGCTTATCTCCTTGAAGGAGGGATAGTGTTTCACTTATCTCTGAATCTTCACCCTTTAGCATAAAATGTTTAATAAATATTGAAAAGTGATCGAATGAATGAATTTATTACTGAACAGCCTTTACTTAAGCAGAAGCCATAGCCAATTTTGCCAGCTTTTTTTTTTCTGGCACTGGAGATTGAACTGAGGGGTACTCGACCACTGAGCCACATCGCCCACCCTGTTTTGTATTTTATGTAGAGACATGGTCTCACTGAGTTGCTTAGTGCCTTGCCGTTGCTGAGGCTGGCTTTAACTCACAATTCTTCTGTATTAGCCTCCCAAAGTGCTGGGATGCCAGCATGTTTTTTTTTTTTTTTTTTTTTTTTTTTAAATTTTTGGTACCAAGGGTACCACTGAGTTGCTTAGCATCTCGCCACTGCTCAGGCTGGCTTTGGACTCATCTTCTCCTGTCTCAGCCTCCCAAAGTGCTAGGATTACAGGCATGTGCCACCATGCCCAGCCAGCATTTTTTATAAGAACTATTCACCCAAAACTCAAACAGATTCTAGAGAGTGGAACCTACACCCATCCTGTTTCTTTGTCATTTTACCTGAAACACAGAATGTGAATCTAGAACCATGGAGTAGCACAGATGGAAGAGGACTTAGAGTATACCTAGTCCAAGCTCTCACCTTAGAGGCAGAAGAGGCTACACAGCAGATGATCTGTAATCACTAAGACCCTAGGAAATTTTAAAATTTATTGGAAAAGGATAGATTTTAGATGACTTGGCCCATTCTGAAATATTTAATTTTTTAAAAAAATTCTGCTCTTTAAATAATTTCTCACTATTACAATAAAGCTTTGGAAAATTACTTTTTTTCCTTTAATCTTAGTGCATGCACTGACAAAAAACAAAAGCTTTAATCTAACATTTAAAATTGAGACAACATATATTTGTGAATTACCTCCATTCAATAGCATTCTCCAAAGACTTGAAGGTTTTAGGACGACCACGTAAGAAATTCTGCATGCTATTAAGTGCATCCATGGCTGTACCTGGATGTTAAACAAAAACATAATAATAAATATTAACCACAGCCTTTAACTTATTCTGAGCATTTACACTCACTGAGTCAACTCTATACATCTGCCCCAGATGCCAGCAGAATTCAATAATGCTTGGGAAAAACAAAGATGTAGTTTAAGAAAATTCAAAGACTAATGTGATAACCAGCTTCCAATATGAGCCCCCTGGTAATCACTCTTGTGTAGTGCCCCCACAATGAATAGGGTGTATAAGCAACAGTGTTACTTGTTAGTCTGTGTCATAAAAGATATGGCAGCTTCTTTTTAAATGGTTAACTAAAATTATGGAATATGACATATGATTAAAATATTTAGCCATATAAGGATATTAATAATAAAGAGTTTTTGATGACATGGAAAATGATTATACAATTTTAAAAAGAAACAAAGTGGGACATATCTCAAGATGAATGAAACTAATAATAATGAATTAAAACAAGAGAATAATCTACCAGAAATATCTCCTATAAGTCAACAATTCTGATTTGGTCAGTACTAAGAAAACTTACCTTCCACAACATCAATCATGCACAGACCCAGGAGGCTTGGCACCAGGTTAGCCGATGCTGTGTGCACTGCAATAGCACCGCCCATGCTATGTCCAATCAGCATAATTGGAGGAGGGAGGTCCCCATACATGGCTTCTACCACATTGCCAACATCTCTGCAGAGATGGAGGAAAAAGCTGGGAATACTCTCTGACAATACTGTTGAAATAGTTTTCTTTCCCAGATCCTTCCTTTCATCTGTAAATAGTAGTTCTGAGAGATGGTAAAGATTTATAGGGCCATCTTACAAACATACCTATGTAATCATGCCCCCTAGTATCTCTGCTGCTAGCCACACATGTAGCTCTCCTAATAAATACCAAATTAAAGACTAAGAACTCAAATTTTCTAATTTTTCTTTACATTACACTTTTACTGTTCCACACACTTAATACAATTACATACAAATATGCCTTTGTTTTGAACCTAAGCTTAAAACTCTGGACAAATAATTTAACTATTCTATGCCTCAGTTTTATTATCTATAATGTAATGAAGTTTGGAATTATGAGTACTAGCCTCAATCTAATTTTTACTATTAACCTGACAGTGAGTTTCAACATTTATAAAATGAAGGTAAGAATAATGTTTACTGCTTTAGATTACTTTGACAATTGACTGCAAAGTGAATATAAACTACTCTGAAAGAGTAAACTACTATACAAATGTAAATTATTATGCAATTTCCCACAAACTAGTTTAGGCAGTCATCTAAAGAGATAATGAAGTTGAAAAGTCCAAGCTTCTTTGATACATCAGGCTGTTTCTACACCCAACGCAAAACTCTCTGGAAGACAAAATGATATGAAGGGAAGAAAAAAGAACTAGTATTTATTCAGAATGGCTATGGTTTGAATGTCTCCCTCAAATTCATATGTTAATAGCTAAACTGTTTAGAGGTAGGACTTTTCAAAGTGGATAGGGTATTGTCGAATTCTGGGTTATCACAGGAGTGGTACTGTGAAAAAAGAACTCTCTCTGGCTCCCTTGCATCACCAAGTGATGCCCTCCACATGTTATGATGCAAGAAGGCCCTTGTGAGATATGTTGGCACCATATTCTTGGAGTTCCCAGCCTATAAAACTATTAGCTAAATAAACTTCTATTCTTTATGAATTTCTCAGTCAGTAGTGTTCAGTTACAGCAACAGAAAATGGCTAAGACAAATGCCTATTATGTGCTAAGAACCTTCTTATAATATCATCTAATATAATTGTTTAACAGCCCTGTCTGAAAGGGTCTTTATTACTATTCTACAAATGATAAAACTAAGGACATATTTACCAACCCTAAGACTGGCCAAGCCAATTAATTTCATTTGATCCATCAAAATGCTATTGAATTTCTTTCTTTCTTACCACTAAACTACATAACCCAGCCCTTTTTATTTTGAGACAGGGTCTTTCTAAATTTGCTGAGGTTGGCCTTGAACTTGCAATGCTCTTGCCTCAGCCTGCTGAGTTGCTGGGATTACAGGCATGTGCCACCACACTCAGCATATTATTAAATTTCTAATAATGTTAAAAGAGCTTCAGATTACTGGTACCTCACTGAAGCATATCTAAAGCCTTTTCTCATTGGCACAGGGCACTATGAAATTTGGGGCAATTCCATAAAGTCAAAACCATGATAACTTTGCTTAGAAACTACTAGAAAATATCAGGAACAAAGATTAGATAACAAGTGACCTCTGCAATAAATAACATAGAGTTAATATAGAGTTTCTGAAAAATAAAAGTAGGTAGTATTCCAAAGTTAATCTATATATCAAAATGACAGAATAGAAAAAAAGCTATAGGCTCAATTAATTAATCTAAAATCATGTTTGATGTGATTTGGGGGATACTTTTGTTTTTTTAAAAAAAGAGAGACTCAAGTTTAGAACAAATATCAATGTATAGTTTCCAGAATAATTCTCAAACACTTCTAAGAAACTTTTGGTTAGTAACAGATAAAATGAGTAAAATAAAAGGACATCTGGAAGATACTGAAGTCTACATCTCCTTAAAGTATATATTAACTGAGTTGGAGAGGTTCTATGATATTTGCTTTATGCATGAAGGTAGACAGGGCCTGAGACACATCAACTTAATATGCATGTCTAAGCTTAGGAAAGGTCGGGTGCAGTGGCGCACACCTGTAATCCCAGCGAGTCAGGAAACTGAGGCAGGAGGATCCCAAGTTCGAGGCCAGCCTTGGCAACTTGGCAAGATCCTGTCTCAAAATAAAAAATAAAAAGGGCTGGGGATATAGCTCAGCAGCAAAGCACCCCTGGTACTGCAATAACCAGTACCACAAAAAAAAAAAAAAAAAAAAAAAAAAGGCAACAGAAAACCCTCTAAAACTTAAAGCTACTAAGTTGAAAAAATGTATATTTACCCAGCTTAAAGGTGGATGATTGTGATGGATCACTTGGAATTTATTCTTATTAAAGCCAGTGGTTCTCAAATATTAGTCATGGCTTATCAAATTCCTTTACAGAGCTTTATCAAAATAAAAATGCCTAAGCTGGGCGCGGTGGCTCAAGCCTGTAATCCCAGCACTTAGGGAGGCTGAGACAGTAGAATCGCGAGTTCAAAGCCAGCCTCAGCAATGGCAAGGTGCTAAGCAACTCAGTGAGACCCTGTCTCTACATAAAACACAAAATAGGGCTGAGGATGTGGCTCAGTGGTTGAGTACCCCTGAGTTCAATGCCCAGTACCCAAAAAAAAAAGGCCTAAATTCTACCACTAAAAGTACTAATTCAGCAGGTCTAGAGTAGGGTAAAGTCATCTGCTTTTTTTGGGGGGGTGGCACACCAGGGATGGAATTCAGGGGCACTCGACTATAGCCCATCTGCAGCCCCTATTTTGTATTTTATTTAGAGACAGGATCACACTGAGTTGCTTAGCACCTCACTTTTGCTGAGGCTGACTCAATCCTCCTGTCTCAGCCTCCCAAGCCTCTGGGATTACAGACCTGCGCCACTGCACCGGCTTGTCATCTGCATTTTAAATAACTTCTTGATGATTCTGATGAGTGAGCACATTTGAGACCCACTGTATATACTACATTCATTGTTCATTCATTGAGGCCCAGAGTATTTTTAGTTATTCTTTAATACCCTGTTCTCATCTATGAAACTAGACAAAGAACGTAGACAGGATACCCACCTTAACTATTCTCAACACCTCTTGCATTCAACTATTTTTCCAAACATGGGTCCAAAACAGATATCCAGATTCTACTCAACTCCATCAACAGAAGAAAATTTTCAAAAGCTAACACAAACTAAACTTGAACAAATTCCAAGTGTTTTACGTGATGACCATCACATTGGATATACCAAGAAAGATGGAAGTTTCTTTCAAGATTTTGTAGTAAGGATAAACCAAAAACAGAGGAGAAGTAAAATTTTCTCAGTGTTAATTATCATCCAACAATCTCATCAGCAAAGTGATAATGTGACATTAGTATTTATAATCATGATAAACAAGCAATATTCAGTTACTTACTTTGCCATTGTTTCTGCAGACAAGTCTTCAGAATTTTTGACTTTTGTTTCACCTAAAAAAAAATATTTTAAAAGTAAAGTTCCCAAGGATAAAATTGTAAAAGCAAGAATATTCCTTTTTAAAATATCTTGTCTTTGACAATGAAATGGGGATTTCAAATGATGAATTTAGCAAGGTTTTCTACATTACAGACAAATCTTCATGGTTAGCCACTCTAAAGAAGATAATTACAAAAGCCTAGCTGGGAGGTAGGACTTTCCCCAAAATGTCCACAAGGAGTACACTGGGTTATTTTATGGCCACACAATAACTTATAATATTTAAGTTTATTCAAAGGGGCTTGGTGACTGTGTCATTAAAATCAATGGGAAAGTAAGAACTTCACTCACCGTGACTTCGCAGATCCAAAGCCACAATCCTACACTGAACTCTACTAATGATCGCTGCCTAGGAGGAAAACAAAAAGCAGTAAGATACAGATGGGACAGCAAATTTTGCCTAGATACCAATGATAACTGTATTAAATAAACTGCCATTAGGATTCAAGGAAATTAAGAGAATCAACAGTAAACTTTCCACTTTTAAGCAAAATAAAATAATAATGATTCTCTGCTTTTTTAGAACACACTGTGGTTGTCTCTTTTTCAAATATGGCTTTTCCACCTGAATTCCTCTTTAAACCTTAACTCTTCCTAAGCCTTTCCTGAAATACAGTGTAAGCACTTTTAAGCAATGACCCTCTTGGCTCTACTATTACTCATGATTTTCATCCATATTTCTTGGATATCTTTTCCTTACTCTGGATAGACAATCCCCTAGATAAGGACTGTCAGTCAGTTTATATCTTGGCTCAGGATATTACACAAACATGACACTTAAATCACATAATGACCCTGAATCAGTCATGAAATCTCAGGGTCATGAAATCTACCAAAGATTCACCTAAGAGAGATAACAGCAGTACAAGCTTGTACCACAGCTAAATAAAAATGTATTGAAGAAGAAATACCATGAGAGAGGTACAAATCTGGTTTAAAGAAACCTAAAATAACTGGAGATCTTCTTCCTCAAATGAACTAGTTTCTCTGACAATCACACATCACAATCAGTGTTAGTAAATGTCACCAATATTTTTTAAAATTTTTTTTAGTTGTGGATGGATACATTCTATTTATTTATTTATTTATTTTTATGTGGTGCTGAGGATCGAATCCAGTGCCTCACGCATGCGAGGCTCAAGTGCTCTGCCATTGAGCTACAATCCCAGCCCACCAGTATTTTTTAACTTTAAGAATAAAATAGGAGGACTGGAGTTGTAGTTCAGTGGTGGAGCGCTTGCTTAGCATGTGTGTGGCACTGGGTTCAATCCTCAGCACCACATTTAAAAAAAAGAATAAAATAGGAGACTATCGAATGGAATCTAAGGCCAAAAGAAAGGATACTATTTTTCCAGGGTAACTTAGCAAGCGGAGAGTAAAAATAGAACTAGAATGAGGGTAAGTTACCAAAATAAAAGTCAAAATATATCACAAAAAAGTCAGATTCTTAAATTACAATTAAAAGTTACCTAGAAAATCAATTGTTTCTATTTTTGTTACTCCCAACTAATGAACACCTTTAAAGGCAACAATGTACTGAAATTCTACTATACTTTGCTGTTTGTTCAGAAAAACTGAGTTGTTTTTTGTTGTTGTTTTGGTGTTTTTGGTACTGGAGATTGAACCCAGGGTTGCTTTAGTTACATCCCCAGCTCTTTTTATTTTTTGAGACAGGGTCTCAATAAATTGCCAAGAATGGACTCAAACTTGCAATCCTCCTGCCTCAGCCTCCCAAGTCACTGGGATTTCAGGCATGTACCACCAGGCCCGCCTATAAGAGTTATTTAATGCATTATGGTCATAGTAAAACCTTAAATGCCGAAAACAAATTAATATTTTAGATATAATGTTCAGGCGCAGAGATAGTGCCAAATTTGCTTGACTGCTCCACTTTAAGAACTAGATTTATAAAACAAACAAAATACACATTTTAAACCAGTAACTGTCACTTTCAACTTTTAGTTTGAAAGCAATGATTTACAATCATATGTGCCATCAGAAGACACTGATGAGAGTATTAAAAAAGATTTATTTACATATTTAACAAATTTTTCTAAATGACATCTACGACTCTGGGATCAATTAATTAATGGGATTACAGTAATGAAAAAGAGGCAATGCCCCTCATGATGTTTACATTCTAGTATGGCAGAGGAAAACAAAAAACAAATTAGCAAAGTAAATTCAGAACAACATGCTTTACAGATAATGAAAAAGTGTCATAGCATGTCTATGACAATTACTTAAGATCATCTCAAACAGTACAACTTTGCTACTTAGGGAATAAGTGAAAAGCAGCAATTTAAGAACTAGATTCATCCAATCATTTTCTTAATAGACTTTGTGGTGTGAGCAGTAATAGCTAGTACTTACTATATGTCAGTCACCAATATAAATGCTTCAAATGAATCATCAAATTTTCTTTCACAAGTCTTTAATAACTAAACATAATTTTCATTATTTATAGGTGAAGACCCAGGGACAAAGAGCTAATAAATGGTAGACCTAAGATTCAGATCTAGGCAACCTGACTCCAGGTGGTCTTCAATCCTGCCTGTATAGCAAAATCACCTAAGGTGTTTTAAGAAATTCTACTGCCCAGCCACTAAACCACCAGAAATTCTGATTTAGTGAAGTGGGGGAGGGGCCAAGGTTATCTATATATTTTATAGCTCCCAGGTAATTCTAATTAATACAAAGAATAAGAGTCAAGATTGGAGAAAAGATCTGGGTAGTTATATCATGTTTCTGGATCACTTTGATATCTTACCAAACTATTTCAGATAATTTCAAATTATTTTCCTGAGAAGTCAGACCAAGAAAATATTAGTACAATTTTTGTAGCTGATATGTAAGGTTCTGAAGGTCTACATCTCCTTAAAGTATATATTAACTGAGTTGGAGAGGTTCTATGATATTTGCTTTATGCATGAAGGTAGATGGTGAAGATGTGGAGAAATAATAGCCTCACAAACATATACAATCCTCAAACTTAATTTTGGCCAATTTTATACGTAGAAAGTAGTATTCTTTTATATGTCCTCTTCTGTGAAGTAGCACTTCTTATCTCTTGCCCACTTTTTTACTGGATTGTTTTTATTTTTTACTGCTTGGTAGTGCCCCCCTTTAAAAATAATAAAAATATTAACCCTTAGCCTGTTTTTTTTTTTTTTTTTTTTTGGTACTGGGGATTGAACTCAGGGGCACTCGACCACTGAGCCACATCCCCAGCCCTATTTTGTGTTTTATGTAGAGACAGGGTCTCACTGAGTTGCTTAGTGCCTCGCCATTGCTGAGGCTGGCTTTGAACTCGCGATTCTCCTGTCTCAGCCTCCCTAAGTGCTGGGATTATAAGCGTGAGCCACCGCGCCCGGCTTTAGCCTGTTTTTTATATTGAATGTATTCTAAATATTTTTAACACAGCCCAGAGATTGTGTTTTAACAGAAGCCTTTTGGTACTGGCAAAGTCAAATTAATCAATTTTTCCTTTATGGCTTTTAGCTCTTTTGGCCAAGCTTAAGAAAACCTGAGAGAGAAAAAAAAAGAAAAGAAAAGAAAACCTGCCTTGAGATATATGAATGGTCTTGTAGTTGATTCCTAATTCAGCCCTTTAATTCATTTGGATTATTCTTTTCATTATATATTAAATTCTTTTTTATACAGGAGCTTATTTCTTTTTTTAAATTTTATTTATTTATTTATTTATTTGGTTGTAGGTGGATAGAATATTTTTATGTGGTGCTGAGGATCGAACCCAGTGCTTCATGCGTGCAAGGCAAACACTCTACCACTGAGCCATAATGCCAGCCCCAGGAGCTTATTTCTTTATTCTTTTTTCCCAAATGCCATACTAACCTAGAGCACTTTACCACCAAGCTATACCCACAAACCATTTATTTTTTATTTTTTGAGACAGTGTCTCGCTAAATTGCACAGGTCTGGAACTTGGGCTCCTCCTGCTTCAGTCTATCAAATCACTGGGATTGCAGGCATGCACCACCACACCTGGCCCAGTTTGTTTTTTGAGAAATCTCATAATGATTTCCATAGTGGCTGTACTATTTTATATTCCCACAAGTGTTGTATAGCATTGCCCTTTCCTTCTCAGCATTTATTGGTATTGTATTCTTGATGACTGCCATTCTGACCAGAATGAGAAGGAATCTCAGTGCATGTTGATTTGCATTCTCTGATGGCTGAAGATGTTGAACATTTTTTCATAGAATTGTGGGTCATTTGAACTTCTTTTAAGAAATATCTATTTAGTTCACTTGTCCATTTATTGAATAGGTTACTGTGTTTTTTTGGTTTTGAGTTCTTTATATATTCTGGATATTAATCCTCTGTTGGAAGAGTAGCTGGCAAATATTTTCTCCCGTTCTGTAGGTTCATTCTTCACGCCACTTCCTTTGCTGTATGGCTTTTTAGTTTAATGCCATCCCATTTATTGATTTGTTGTATTATTTCCTGAGCTTTAGGAGTTCTACTGAGGAAGTCACTGCCTATGCCTAGGTTTTAGAGTGTTTCCCTTTTATAAAGCTGTTCAACAGCTTCCCATTACACAAAACAGTGGTACGCAATTACAATTGCACAGGCGTATATCAAAATTCTCAGCAACTTGGAGACTAAAGTAGGAGGATCACAAGTTCAAGCCTAGCCTCAACAACTTGGTGAGACCCTCAGCAACTTAGCAAAACCTTGCCTCAACTTTTTTTCTTTTTTTTAAAGGCTGGGATGTAGTTCAGGGAAAAGTAAAGTAGTTAGGTGCCCCTGAGTTTAATCTCTAATACAAAAAAACAAGTTTAACTTCCCAGAACTTTAATTATGGACTTGTTTTAAGCAAAACATGCTTTCTATATTCTCTCTCTAATTTTGATATACCTAAAATACGTTAATGTGGATGTGGGAGGGAGAATGTTGTTTGAAAACCAAAAACTCTCTACCATTAGCCTGAACTAAAGGGTAACTAAGGTGCAATTCTCTCACTAGGTATGTAAGACCTTCCTACAATTTTGCCTGGGAACTCTCCAGTTACCTCTTTCTTTGTTCCCACTCTCATATATTATATTCAAACTACAACCAAGCTATTTACTCTTTCCAAAACATACTTCACTGTTACATTCTCCACTACCATTTTGTTTATCTTTCCTTGGAATGCCTTCCTTACTAATCCAACTTCTATTCAGTCTTAAATCTAGTCCACATGTCCTCTTTCTTATGACACTTTCCTTGTGGTCCTCTTGTCCATCACAAATTAATCATTCCCTCCTCTGTTACTTCTGTATCATGTACATAGATGCTGTTAACTCATCTGAGTGCTTATGAGTCAAGCACCTTACCAAAAATCCTTACTTTTTTTTTTCTTTTTGGTACCAGGGATTGAATTCAGGTGCACTTGACCACTGAGCAACATCCTCAGTGCTAATTTGTATTTTATTTAGAGACAGGGTCTCACTGAGTTGCTTAGTGCCTCACTTTTGCTGAGGCTGGCTCTGAACTCGTGATCCTCTTGTCTCAGCCTCCCGAGCCTCTGGGATTACAGGTGTGCACCACTGTACCCGGCTTCACATATTTTTAATTCTCATAACCACCCTATTAGCTAGGTGGTATTATACTCATTTTATCTTAAGAAACTAATACTTAGATTAAGCTTTGAGATTCAAAACCCAATCTATTTGAGGAAAAAAGGTTTCTCAATAAATTTGCTGTATTATTTATATACATGTGCCATCTCTATTTTTCCTACCTTCTCATTAAACATTTTAAGAACAGTAGCATAGGATATATGTGTTTAATTCTCTATCTGTAGTATCTAGCGTAATGCTTGGTATACAGTATTTGCTGGCTGGCTGACCTTATTAGAGAGTGAACTCTAATTTTTTAAATATTTTTTTTTAGTTGCTGATGGATCTTTATTTTATTCATTTATTTATTTGTGGTGAAGATCAAACCCAGTGCCTCACACATGCTAGGCAAGCGCTCTACCACTGAGCTACAGCCTCAGCCCTGAATTCTCATTTTTTGAAGAGTTAGTAGTAACTCATCACAAACCTTGGAACAGAATATACACAGTAAATATTTTCCAAAAATGAATTAAATTAACTGGAAGAAGAAATAGAAATCAGCAGATACTTTAGACTCCATTATTAGTTCCAATCAGTCCACACTTGGTTGGTCCCAGGTCTGTCAGAAGCACCAAAGCTGCAAACAACTGCAGGATGGCAAAATGTAACCTGCTGAGGCTGCATGTGCTAACTAAACTCCCACTGCTGTTCTCTTCTCACTCATTTCTGGATTCACCCCAGCAATTAGGCCAGTCTGTTATACCAGTACTTGCTGATGAAAGAGGGTTATAGAAGCCATACATATTGCCCATTATATATGATAAACATGATTACTACACCAGCAACTACAATAACTGTTTTACTGGAAATGACCAGAGAACGAAAGGCTTAAAGATTTTTTTCCAAAAATCGAAAGCCTATCTTTTAAAACAGCATAATTTTCCTTTGTTAACTATAACCCTTCAATAATTAACATAAGAATGATAATAAAGGTTTTCCAAGTGCTTTCTAGTTTTGTTTTCTATTACTAAAGCCGAAATGAAAATGCTTTCTATTACTATTACTAAAGCCAAAGTAAAAATGCTTTCTTTTTTTCCCTCTGGTGCTGGGGATCAAACCCAGGGCTTGCAAGGCAAGCGTTGTCACTGAGCTACATCCCCAGCAGCAATACTTTCTCTTGATAGATAACAGGACTTTTGTGAATCTCTGGGTTTTGTTTTCCCCAAAAGCCACAAAACATTTAGGTGAAAGAAAAGTTCTACTCAGGTCCCGGAAGTTTTATAGCGTAATGAACAAGAAGGAATTTTGAAGGATATATTCATAATTTAATCCTTTTAATGTGATGCTCATTTTTCCTGTGTTAACTGTTTTGAAACAGTTCTAATCTTTAGAAGTTTTGCCTTATGTGTATCAAAATTATGTTTCTATAGTCTGCCCTGCATCTCTTCTATGAGGCAGTATAGCATGAGTCTTCAGAGAAACATGCATAGTAGAATCAGATAGAGGTATGTTTGAGTTTTGGCTGTGTGATTTCTCTAAGTTGCAATGTCCTCATTTGCCTAATCTCATAGGACTATAGAAAAATAAGATCGTGTACCTAATTACTTAGTATGGTACCTGGCACACAGTAAATGTTCAGAAAATGTGGCTTATTTTTTTCTTATTACAGTTGAAAACAAATACTATGTTTCCCAAGTCTTTCCTTTTTTTTGCTTCCTTCAACTGGATTCCTAAGATGAGTTAGTTTCTAACACTCTAATTATCCAAATCCTCTTTTCTGAATAAGTTCCAGTTTGCTAGTCTCTCTTTAACGTGTAGGACCTGGAACTGAATACTGCCTTTTCCCCATCTGAAAACAGCTACCATTAAAGGAAAAAAACAATCACTAAATCATGAAAGTAATAAAAAAATGTACAAATGAAAACCTAGAAAATAACAGGAAAGAAAACCACTCATGGGGTAGTGAAATAGAAGCAGAAAGGCACTAGCGTAGCAGGACAAATATACTGAATCAGAATGAGATGAACATTGTGATTGATATTTTTGATGCTAGATCATGAGATCCTTGATAGCAGAGATTGTGCCTTGTTCATTCTTATCTGCCTTCTATTCCCACTGCTCAAGAAAATTATTTTTTAATGTTGTGTAATCTGTCTTACAGACGCATCCAGTTTATAGAACCATCTACTTATTGTTGGGACACAGATTGTTAATTTTATTTAGACAATAGGTTTTTCTGAGTTTAGAATCCTAAATGTGCAATTTCTATGATACATGGTATAAATATTTTGATGATTCAACCACAGTGCAAAAGAGCTCTATTCATTTACAAGACAAGTTTCGTTTGAATAGCTTCTGTTTTCTAGTACCTTTGCTAACTCTAAGAAATTTGTTTTGAAAACATTAATTAGATATATATAAAAACTGACACCTCCTATGAATCATATCTGGTTACTGGTGAGGATAAATGTTTCCCACGTCTGTTTGTTCTTTATGAACTGTTTCTTCATATTCTTTGGCCTTGTCTCTTGGAGTTTTGGGTTTTTCCTGACCATATTATTCTTTATTTATTAATCACATATAATTGACTCATTGTAATTTAATATAGACTTTAGAATAATTACATACTTTCCTGCTTTCTTAAAAACAGAAAACAAGGGCTGGGATTGTAGCTCAGCGGTAGAGCACTTGCCTCGCATGCGTGAGGCACTGGGTTCAATCCTCAGCACCACATAAAAATAAATAAATAAAGATATTGTGTCCATCTACAACTAAAAAATATTTTAAAAAACCAAAAAACAAAATTGAAGCTTTTCTTAACTGCTCAAGCATAGCATTAACTTATTCAAGGAATAATTATTAAGCACCAACTCCATTAACATGCCTTGTGTGCTAGATATATAAGAATGAATAAGGTACCATCTGCTCTCAAGGAATCATGATCTAGCATTATAAATATCTACCATGGTGACATCTGGTCAGTACACTGTCCTCCAGCTATGCTAGTACCTATCTGCTTCTATTCACTGCCTTATTTTACCAGTTATTATCTAGGTGAAAGTCTGGGGGAAATCCTGTCTCATGATTATAAGGTGCTTGGGCTTATTCCTGCTGTTTGCTATAGCTGCTGTTCACCTTAACTAATTTCTGGATCCACAGATAAATTCCAAGGTTTAAGGAATTCTGACCTTTAAAGTCAAGTCAATTGCTAGAGTACTAACTTCTACATAGTCATTTTTATTTTCAAAGCACTGTAATGTATAAATTCATTCAGTGGACTGGGACATGGTCAGGAATATCAACAAAAAGAGACAGGTAAATTAAAGCAGTCATAAGTCCCAGCTATTCAACTGAGTGACAGAGAATTCCCTTGGTAATACCAGGTAAGCAGCTGGGATAAAATGATTTATCTATAACAGAGTTCCACAAAGCGTGGGATGCTAATAAGTGTTTTTGTTTTTTGGTGGTGCTAGGAATTGATCCCAGGGCTTTGTGCATGCAAGGTAAGCACACTACCAACTGAGCTATACCCCCATCCCCCTAATAGGTGTTTTTTAAAAAGGAACTAAGTGGTCTAATATATTTGAAGACACCATTAAAATTAAGTAGATTTAAGCCAGGCACATGCATGTAATCCCAGCAGCTCAGGGTGCTGAGGCAGGAGAATTGTAAGTTCAAAGCCAGCCTCAGTAACTTAGCAAGGCACCAAGCAACTCAATGAAAACCTGTCTCTAAATAAGATACAAAAAAGGGCTGGGATGTGGCTCAGTGGTTAAATGCCCCTGGGGTTCAATGCCCAGTACCAAAAATAAATAAATAAATAAAGTAGATTTAGAAAAGCACCCCAGAGCATTTAACACTATACTGTTATGTAGGGTAAATTTCCAAGAGAGAAGAGAAGAATATTCTGGGCTATCACTTATCCGAAGTGCTCAGGACCAGAAGTGTTTCAGATTTTGGACATTTTCATATTTTAGAACATTCACACAGACTTTCCTGGTTTCACACTCCCATCCTAAAATCCAAAATCCAAAATTTTTTGAATACTGACATGATACTCAAAAGTTTTGGATTTTGGAGCATTTCAGATTCTTGGATTAGGGATGCTCAACCTATATATGTAATTATTTCTCAAACTCATTTAATCACAAAAATCTCTATTTCATTATCCTTTAATTGAATTAGTAATCTTCAGAATATATTTTGATAAAAGAACCTGAGATATCCTCTACCATCATAACACATATTAATGTCAGCAGCTATGCATCAATCACCTTCTATGTGCCAGGCACTTCTTATTTCATTTTTCCTATTATGGAATTTAAAATATTTACTATAAATACATGTCAATAAACAGATTAGAATATTTGCATAAAATTTATAAGACTTACAAAAAGCTCATCATATGCATCATTTTACATAATCTTTAAAGAAACCTTGAAATGTACACAGATTATATTTAGAAAATAGTGACTTAAGAGGCTTGCTCAAATGCGTAAGTACAACTTAAGTTCCCCCAAGGCCATACTACTAGTACTGGTAAAAATCAGCAAAGAGAAATCACATCTCACTCCTATTTCACTGTTCTTCCCTTAGTGTCAAAGTAATAACTGTTTTCATAGAAAATCTGTTCTAGCCTTATCTAGACCTCTCCTCTCTAAGGACTCTGGAGGCTCAAATTGGCAGGAAACATTAGCTCTACTTTGCTCCAGAGTCCTAGGGAGTTGCTCTAAAGTTCAAAGAAAATAGTGAAGCTACTTGTGGCCTACATATGAAATTCTTATTAAACCCATTCACATATTACTTTTTGCCAAATTTCTTAAGAGTCTGAGTCCAGAGTAACTATCCTCAGCAAGTTATAATGCAGTGGTGTGAATATGACATGCCAATGAAGACGGCACCTCTTTCCTCTATGCAGTCACCCATCTCTTTCTTTCCATGCCTCTAATGTGTTAACTGCCCAATGACAGTGTATTAGCTTAGAACAAAGCCAGCCAAGTTATAGCATATAAGCCATTTCTGGTAGCTCTGACCTTGATTCAGGGCAATAGAGTATATTTACTACTATAGCTGTTAAATTAGAAACAGGCACATGTTGCTGTTACTTATTCATGCACAAAACATCCCTTTACCATACGATATGTGGCAGGCATAAATAAGCCATGATCTTTGCCTCCAAAAATGTGAGGTGTGCTACTTAAAATATATACTGGTTTTGAAAGACAGTATGAAAAAGTATGTAAAATATGTTGTTACCATTTGAATATGATTTCAGTGTTCCCCCACAAGGCTTCAGTTATTGAAATTTAATCCTCACTGTGAGATATTAAAGGGGTGAAAACTTAATCTGACTATGGTGTTTAGTCATAAACACCATACTCTGGAAAATTATTAGGATTAGATAAAAATTATTATTGTGGAGCCTCCATGATTGAATCCTGATGGCTTTATAAGAGAAAGAGAGATCAGGCACAAACATATGTACATGTGTACTTCCTGTCTCATAGCATGTGATACCCCATGCCACTTAAGGACTCTGCCAGTTACAAGGTCATCAACAGATATGATCTTTCTATCTTGCATCTCTAGAAGTCAGCCAAAATAAACTTTTCAAATAACTTACCTAGTCTGTGGTATTATGCTCTTGGCAACAAAAACCAAACTAATATACATGTCAATAATAATTTTTATATTGATTACCTGTTAAAATGATAAATAAAATATAATAATAAAATAATAAATGAGTAAAATAATTTAAATTAATTTCACCTGTTTCTTTTGATTTATTTCATGAGTCTATCAGAAAAATTTAAAAGTATGCATGTGGTTTACATTATATTTCTCTTTAGGTCTAGAGATATGTGAAAGCCTAGAACTTATTGGGCAAAATCACATAGCTTTTCCTACAGTAAGAGAAGGAAATAGCAAACAAGACAAGAGCCAAATCATTTATTAACTGTGAAATAAGTGTTTATGTGTTAAAAATGATTATAGGCATTTGGAAATCAAAAAGTAATAAAACATTATCCCTGTTCTCAAGGAATTTATGGTTTAATAAAAGAGCTGTAAAGGTGCTTTTGTACTTAATTCCAATAATTTCTCCTGCCAGGAACAAAATGGTATGTTCAGGACTTTGCTCAATTCCACGAGCATCTGCCTCGTTATCTAGTGCTGCATTCCTACTTGCTCCCAATTTCTGTCCTTCAGCTTCCCTAGTGGTACAGGAAGTATGTATATTTGTTTAATTCACACAAGAAGAGATGCCAACTCCATTTAGACATAGGTGTTAGTAGCATCTTCCTTAGATGTATCTCTCCTTGCACATGGGCTTCTCCACTCCAGAGTCAAGGATATTAGGAAGAATTATAACTGGCAGTGCTCATACAGACACATATCCTCTACTCCTGACCACAGTACTATTAGTCAAACATTTGTTCAGTTCCTAGGAGCTCACAAGTACCATAAAAAAAATAAAGCATCACTTTAAAAAAAAAGAAAAAACATTTTCCATATATTTATGAGATATCCAAGCCAGGCGCAGTGGCTCAAGCCTGTAATCCCAGCACTTAGGGAGGCTGAGACAGGAGAATCGCGAGTTCAAAGCCAGCCTCAGCAATGGCGAGGTGCTAAGCAACTCAGTGAGATCCTGTCTCTACATAAAACACAAAATAGGGCTGGGGATGTGGCTCAGTGGTTGAGTACCCCTGAGTTCAATCCCCAGTACCAAAAAAAAAAAAAAAAAAAAAGATATCCACATGTGCAAAGTACCATGCAGACTCTGAAAAAAACAAACTGAAATACATTATCTAAAGCACTGAAATAAAATATGTCTACTTATCTATTACTTAAATTACTGAGATACACACCCCTACTTTTGACAAGGCACAAATTCCACTCCGCTCATCCAAATGCATACATATATATAAAATTTTATAAGCTGTTTGAAGACAGTAAGGCCCATCTAAAACCTCTGGTTTAAAGAACAGGTGATCTTGAATCTACTATGATAAATATTTGTAATCTACTCCATCTCTAACATTCTCATATCAAGTAATATGAATGAGCACAGAAAGAATAATTAGGCTAGTTAAATTTATCCAGATGTAAACAATGATTGCACCAATATCAACTTCCACTATCAATAACTTACTTACCGTGAACACAGCCCAGGAAAGGGCAGAATGGCCTCCTCCGTGCAGAAGGAGCAGGACTGGACCCTCTGAACCACTCTTGTAAACTCGAAAAGTGTATGAATAGTTAAAGATAAAATGTTTCAGTTTTTACTCACTGAAGGTTTTGATTATTTAGTTATAATCAATACTGACTAAAAAAATCCAGGCAGCACCAGGCTACATGCAAAACTGCAGCCCCTCAAACTTAAAAGAAAACTTAAAAAACTTAAAACATGCAAAACTGCAGCCCTTCAAACTTAAAAGAAACTTAAACAGATGTTCTTGAGATATCAACCATATCTGCTTTTGAAATCTGGAGCTAATAAGACCATTATTTTCAATGAAAAAAATTATTCCCTTTGTCCTAATGAGGACACAGTCCCTGATTTCTACAAAGTAAACTTAACTGATTCATGAAACTTTCTCTTAGGTCCCCAAGAGATATACATAACAGTTTGGGAATTTAATTCCTAATCCCTTCCCCATGTGTTAGACAATCATAGCCAAGAAAGGTATTGGCATGGACCTACACGTAATATTATATGTTGTATAAAGAATAGATGGAAAATAAAATAAAATAAATAGCAGGAACAAAGAAGCTTTTAGAAACTACACACAAATCTTCTAATTTAGACAACATCATAAGCTTTTAATGAATAAATCACTTTGTAGAGGATATATCCTTGCCAGTTTCATTCTCTACTTCCACATCTTCCATGGACTCAAAGTACTGACTCCAAGGAACGGGGGAAAAGTCTCGCTTTCTTCCAGGGCTAAGAATAAGAAACAACAACAGAGAGAGAGAGACATTTCAGGTAAAAAAATAGTTATGCATGAGAAGATCTTGGTCAACAAATGCTAAATGTAAATCTGAAATGAAAATAGCAAGAGTATTTCAAAGAAATAAGGTATTCATTATAAAACATCACATTAAAATGTATTTACTTAAGTTCAAATATAAATTTAAGAGTAAAATTTTAGGATTTTATAAAATGCATTAGCATATTTTAATCACAAATAAATTGTATATATACACACAGCACAAAATCTTTTCATTCTCTCTCCTTGATCTTAGCTGTAGGTTCATATGGTTTTTTTTGTCCTATTTTTTTGTCATTTCCCAACCAGTCAATATACAACCTTCACAGAAGACAAACTGGCAATATCATATCTTGAACTTCTAGGAATTTATCTGATGATGTATTCACACAGAAGTGCAATGATTTATCTAGTCAATGTAGCATTGTTTCTAATAAAGTTGGAAACCACCTAAGTATCCAACTGCAGGGGACTAACTGAACTGTGGTACAGAGAAATAATATTCAGTTGTAAAAAGAATTATGCCGGGTGTGGTGGCGCATGCCTGTAATCCCAGTGGCTTGGGAAGCTGAGAAGGAGAATCACAAGTTCAAAGCCAGCCTCAGCAACAGCGAGACACTAAGCAACGTAGTGAGACTCTGTCTCTAAATAAAATACAAAATAGGGATGGGGATGTGGCTCAGTGGTCGAGTACCCTGAGTTCAATCCCTGGTACAAAAAAAAAAAGAAGGAATTATACACTGATAAAAATCTTTGCACATGTATATAACTCCAAGATATACTGTTAAGTGAAAAGACAAACATGATGTACATGCTACCACTTGTATAAAACTGAGAAGTATACATAATTGTTTGGGTATGTTTAGAATATCTCTGGAAGAATACTGACATAACATTGATCATATCCTGAAAAGAGAAGTATGTCTGAGAAGTGAGAGGGAAATTCCTTTCTAACTTCTGGCTTTTGACAATGATTATTAAGAAATACCAATTTTAACACAGAAAAAAAATCAATAAATATCTCTGTTTTCAAACTCTGTCTTCATACTTGGACAGGAAACGGGAAGAATCCTGAGCTTTCTCCTATTTCCACTCCTATTCTTCCTCCCAGTGATGGGGAAAATTTAGAGTTTTAACAGCAATAAAACATTATTCCTGTCAGATATTTTCCTGTACATGCCATGAAGCTGAATATAGAAGATTTTTAAAGTATAAGACAAATATTCTGTAAAAATTTAATATAAAAGTATTCTTGGTTGAATATAATATTGGAAATAAATACAATGGAGCAGCTGGGTAGTCAAGATGTATTTTTTTTTAACAGTGATATATTTACTGTACTGAATGTCTACTCTGTTCCAGGCATTGAGCCAGGTCAGTAGTTTTCAATCTCTGTAACAATAAAATCACCTGGGGAACATTAAAAAATAATGACAGTTGGGTCTTACCCCACAAATGAAATTAAGTGGTTGAGGGTATGGCCTACACTTTGAGAATTTTTAAAATTCCCCAAAATGAGAGATAAGTGCTAGGAATATAAAGGTAAAATATACGGTTTGGAATGGGAGAGGAGTTCAAATTCTATAAAGTTCCTACCATCTCTGTACAATTCCCTACAAGTTCCCACGGCTTATAGTATAGACTTGGTTGTTAGGAGGATTAAGGTAGTTTCCTCACTGCTTAGTTGCTCTCAAGTGAGCCTATTCTACCTTTTTTTTTTTTTAAACTTACTTACATTATTCTATTTTTCTATTTGTTATTCTACAGTCACCTCATTTAACTTGGCACTAATGTGAGATTCGTGAGAGCAAGAACATTTGCCACTTTTTCACCAATGTATTATTCCCCAAACCTAACACATTAATGATGAATATTTGCTGACAGTGTGGAATGAGCATAAAACACTTGGCTTGGTGTCTCGATAACTAATTATTAATTACTATTATTAAGTGGCTTTGAGGCTAATAAATATAATTGCCTTTACTTAAACCTTTCCAGTAGAAGAACATGTGATGCTATAAAACTATACTAATCAAGAATGTGATAGAGGTATAAAGATAAACATATAAAGCAACTCAATAGATTCCAGAGTCCAGAAATAACATTTGTTATCATCAACTGATTTTCAAAAAGGGGCCAAGACAATTCAATGAGGATAAGGATAGTCTTTCTAACCATGATGTTAAGACAACTGAATATCCACACACAAAAGTATGAAACTGAAACCTGTCCTCCTACATACACCTAACTAAATCAAAATAAATCACACACCTAAAAGAGGTAAAAGTGTAAAACCCTGAAAAGGATACACAGGAGTAAAAGAATAAAATTTCATTATGCTAGGTTAGGCAACAATTATTATTTTTGAGTGAGAGTGGAATTTATTGAAGAATAGAAACAGGAACAGAATTCTGACAGTGGGAGAAGAGACCTGATAACAAGTTTTCTGTCTGTGCTAGCCTAGGGGTTAATGTAGCACTTTAGTCAACACTATTGGTCCAGACGTATGCTAATAAGGGTTAGGAAACAATTGTTTAGATACAACACCAACAAGAGAAGTGATAAAAGCAAAGGCTTAGGATTCAGACCTCACCAAAATTAAAAACTTTTCATTAAAACTATATGCAGTCTTTATAATATTGTGTAAAGAGAGAGTTAACCCATAGTTTTATGGACAATAGCATATGTTATGAAGTTAGATCATCTTAGTTTAAATTTCATGTCAAGTTATAAGTTTTGTGAACTTTAGTATGTTAATCTGCCTCAATTTCCTCAACTATAAGCTTTGACAAGTGATGACAAGTAACTTCATTTTAGGGCCCAGAACTACCACAGAAAGATAAAACTCCAAGGCAAATGACTAACTCACAGTCAAAAAGCATAAAACACAGGAGGAAACAAACCTATAAAGATTTCCCACACTGAAATTATCACACACAAAGAAACTACTTCATACATTAAAATAAACAGAAATTTGAAACAAATATACCTTTAAGATTACAAATAATTAAAATTTTAAAATAAGTGATCAAGTTTAACAGACTAGGTAGAGCTAAGGGAAAAAGATTCCTGTTGTCCTTCAGTGTCCACAGGGGACTAGTTTCAGGACCCTACATAGTCAACGAAATCCTCAGATGCTCAAGACCTTTACGTAAAACAACATAGTATTTGTATCCATGTACTTTATTTTTCTCAATTTTTTTTTAGTTGTAGATAAACACAATAGCTTTATTTTTATTTATTTATTTTTATGTGGTGCTGAGGATTGAGCCCAGTGCCTCACGCGTGCTAGGCAAGAGCTCTACCATTGAGCCACAAACCCAGTCTCCATGTACTTTAAATCATCTCTACATTACTTATAATTTGGAATACAATGTAAAAGCTACATAAATTGTTGTTATACTGTAGTGTAAATAGAATAATGACAATGACTGTACATGTTCAGTACAAACATAATTTTCCCCCAAAAGATTTTCTACTTAAAATTACTTGAATCTGTAGATAAGGAACCTACAGACGGGGAGAGCCAACAGTAATTTGTTCAGACATATCTAGATACATCTAGAATACAACACAGAAACAAAAGATGGAAAATATCAGGCCAGGCGTGGGCATGATGGCACACGCCTGTAATCCCAGCAGCTTAGGAAGCCGAGACAGGAGGATCGCAAGTTCAAAGCCAGCCTCAGCACTAAGCAACTCAGTGAGACTCTGTCTCTAAATAAAATACAAAATAAGGCTGGGGATGTGGCTCAGTGGTCCAGCGCCCCTGAGTTCAATCTCTGGTACCAAAAAAAAAAAAAAAAAAAAAAAAATGAAAAATATCCAAGAAGCTAAGAAATATGAAGAGGAGAAAAATAAGATTTACATATGTCAAACTGCAGTTCCAAAAGGAATTAAGATGGAATAAAAGTAATATTTGAAGAATATGCTGAAATTTTCAGAACTGATATAACATTATAACTACAAATTCATAAAATCCAATGAATCATATAATTTTAAGAGAAACTGCAGAAACTTAAAGCAACCCCTCACTGCCAAAATGCTAAAGGACATAACGGTAAGTGTATTCATTTCAGCACCAGTTGAAGTAGAAAAGAATAGGGGGAAAAAAAAGGCTATCAGTAGAGACTGGTTGAAAACACTTAGATCCACACAACAGAATACTATACAGTTCAAGGGGAAAAAAAAAAGAATGAGAGAGATCTTGCAGTGACCAAGTTTTAAAAGAGCAATATGTAGAACACTATGTATATTTATATCTTTTATAAAAGAAAGGAGGAAATATAAATATTTGTA
>CM053399.1:55064318-55134771 GCA_028644305.1 Xerus rutilus | reverse complement strand
TTTTTTTTTTTTTTTTTGGTACTGGAGATTGAACTCAGGGGCACTCGACCACTGAGCCACATCACCAGCCCTATTTTGTGTTTTATGTAGAGACAGGGTCTCACTGAGTTGCTTAGCGCCTCGCCATTGCTGAGGCTGGCTTTGAACTCGCGATTCTCCTGTCTCAGCCTCCCTAAGTGCTGGGATTACAGGCTTGAGCTGTATTTTTTTTAAAAAAGTGCAAGAATAAAACAAAAACTAACAAAAATGGTTACTTGTAGGTACTGAAAAAGAAAAGGGCAGAAGACAGGCTTTTCTGAATACGTTGTTAAATAAGTTCAATTTTGGAGTTTTTTAAATAACTTTTCTTTGGAGTTATTTAAATAACAGAGGCTGCCTGTATTAGTTGGCTTGTAGGTCCTTCTTCTACTTCTAAAAACAAGCAGTTTTTAGAGAAGTTTGAAGAAAGCAATCACAACCACTATCAAAGAAGGGAATAAGTAACAATATAGTAGAAATTATTCCAAGTGGCTTTAAAACACAATTATTTGACTGCACATCTCTGGTGGAATATGCTGTAAGAGAAAGAAAAAAGGAACTTGGGAAAAATTTTAAACAGTATTCAGTAATATTGTTGGTTGTTTTTACTGGTAGTAAAATTTGTTATTTGAAACATGATATACATATGTATTTGGACAAAACAAGTAGGTAGCTGGATTAATGTCATTAGGAACCAAGATTACCATTATAAGGGAAAAGAGATAATCATATAAAAATCAAAGTAGTAAACAACCCTATAATCTTAAATCTGAATTGAACATGAGTATATACTTATGATCTTTTTGTCCTACTTGCTGTGTCTAGGCCTACAAGCAATAACCAACCAAGGAGCGATGAGTTCTTGTAATGCCCAGAATGAAAGATCTAAATGCAATTCCTAGTGTCTAGAGGCTGCCTGTATTACTTGGCTTGTAGGTCCTTCTTCCACTTCTAAAAACAAGCAGCAGCATCTTCAGATTTCTCTCAGACTCTGACCACTCTTCTGCCTCCTTCTTCTTTAAAACACACTAGTAATTACTTTGGATCCACCCAGATAATTCAGAATATTTATTTATTTTAAGGACAACTGATAAGCAACTTCAATTCCTTTCCACCTTGTTTTAAAAAAACATATTTACAGGTCTTAGGGATTAGGACCTTTGTATCTTTCAAGGTGCCATTATTCCACTTGGCACAGGTTCTATAAAGTCTGTGTTATTTCAAAAGAACAGCAGAGATATTGATTAAACTTGGACTTTTCTCTTCAGTATGTATGATGCAGTATCTAGGGCAAAATCCCAAGGAATTCACTAAAAAGCTGTAAGAACAAGTTCAGTATGAATACAGAATATAATATAAGGTCAACATATAAAAACCAGTTGTATTTCGATATGCACATAGTAAACAATCAAAAAATGAAATTAAGAGAACAATTCCATTCACAGTAGCATTGTTAAGAAAAAATACTTAAGAATAAATATAACTAAAAATTGCAAGACCTGTACACTGAAAACTACACAACATTGCTGAAGAAATTAAAGATAAACAGAAAAAAAAATGGAAAGACATCTCTTGTTTATAGATATGAAAACTTAATACTGTGAAGATGGTAAAACTCCCAAACTGATGTACAGATTCAAAGCAACGCCTATCAAAATTACAGCTAACTTCTTTGCAGAAACAGACAAGCTGATTCTAAAATTCATATGGAAATTCAAAGGACCTAGAACAAATAATGTTTTAAAAACCAAAGTTGGAGGCCTTAATTCCAGACTTCTATTACAAAGCTACTCTAATTAAAAGCCAGTGTAATTGTAATACCAGCACAAACTGACATTATATACCATTGATGTGCGTGTGTACATATGTATGTATTTTAGCTGTAGATGGACACAATACCTTTATTTTTATTTATTTATTTTTATGTGGTGCTGAGGATTGAGCCCAGTGCCTCACACGTGCTAGGCAAGAGCTCTACCATTGAGCCACAAAAACCCAGCCTCCATGTACTTTAAATCACCTCTACATTACTTATAATTTGGAATACAATCTAAAAGCTACATAAATTGTTGTTATACTGTACTGTAAAAGGAATAATGACAATGACTGTACATGTTCAGTACAGACACAATTTTCCCCTAAAAGATTTCCTATCTAAAATTACTTGAATATCAATAGTATAAAATTTGGGAGTTCAAGGGACTGGGGTTGTAGCTCAGTGGTACAGCACCTGCCTAGCATGTGTGAAGAATTGAGTTTGACTCTCAGCACCACATATAAATAAATAAAATAAAGGTCTATCAACAACTAAAAAAATATTTTTAAAAAAATTTGGGAGTAGAGGAAAGGAACTAGGGGGAGGGAGGAGGAGAGGAAAAGGGGAAATAATGGGGACTGGTATTGGCCAAATTATATTGTTATATTGTGTGTATGCACCAATATGTAACCGTATGTAAATATGGTCAAAGGATTTTTGATTAGGGTGCCAAAATAATTCAATAGGCAAAAAGGAATCTTTCCAATAAGTGAGTGCTGAACCACTGGTTATCCACATGCAAAAGAATGAAGCCAGGGGCTAGGATTCTGGCTCAGCAGTAGAGCACTCGCCTAGCATGGGTGAGGCACTGGGTCCAATCCAAAGCACCACATAATAATAATAAATAGGGGCTGGGACTGTGGCTCAGTGGTACGGTGCTTGCCTTGCATGTGTGAGGCACTGGGTTCGATCCTTAGCACCATAAAAAAAATAAAATAAAATAAAGATATTGTGTCCATTTACTACTAAAAAATTTAAAATAATAACAAGAAAGTATCATGTCCACCTACAACTAAAAAATATTTTAAAAAAAAGAATGAAGCCAGACTCATTCCTCAAATCATACATAAAATATTAACTAAAAATGGAAACAGACTTATGTGTAAGTGTTGAAACTATAAAACTCTTAGAGGAGGGCTGGGATTGTGGCTTAGTGGTAGAGCGCTCTCCTTGCATGCGTGAGGCACTGGGTTCGATCCTCAACACCACATAAAATAAAGAAAGATATTGTGTCCATCTACAACTAAAAAAATATATTTAAAAAAAAAAATTCTTAGAGGAAAAAAACCTTGTATTTGTTGGTCATTTGTATTTCTTCTTTTGAGAAGTGTCATTTTAGTTCATTTGACCATTTATTAATTGGGTTATTAGGGTTTTTTGGTGATTTTTTTTGAGTTCTTTGTATATTCTGAGTACTAATCCTCTTTCAGAAGAGTAGCTAGCGAAGATTTTCTCATTCTGTAGGTTCTCTTGTCACATTCTTGAATGTTTCCTTTGCTGTGCAAAAGCTTTTTAATTTGACACTATCTCATTTATTAACTCGGCATAATCTCCTGAGCTTTAGGGGTTCTACTGAGAAAGTTGTTGCCTATGCCTATATGTTGGAGGACTGATTCTGTTTTCTTCTAGAGTCACATAGTTTCTGGTCTAAATGTTCAAGATAGTAGCAATTAGGAAAATGCAAATCAAAACTACACTGAGATTTCAATTCACTCCAGTTAGAATGGCAGCCATCAAGAACACAAACAATAATAAAAGATGGAGAGGATGTACATAAAAAGGAACAATTTTACACTGTTGGTGAGACTGTAAATTAGTGCAACCACTATGGAAATCAATTTGGAGGTTTCTCAAAAGTCTAGGAATGGAACCACCACTAACCCAGCTATACTTCTCCTTGGATTTATCCTAAAGAATTAAAATCATCATGCAATAGTGATACGAGCATACCCATGTTGATAGCAGTAAAATTCACGATAGCCAAACTATCTAGGAACCAGTTTAGTTGTCTGTCAATAAACACACACATATATACACACACACATATATACATACATATGTACATGTATATATACGTATATTGTGTAAGTGTGTACATGTTTATTTAGCCATAAAGAAGAATGAAATTATGTCATTTACAGGAAAATGGATGGAACTTGAGAACATTATGTTAAGAGAAATAAGCCAAACTCAGAAAGTCAAGGGTCTTATATTTTCTGACAGGAGAATAAAAAAGAAAGGTGGGGGGCTGGGGTTTTGGCTCAGTGGTAGAGCGCTTGCCTAGCATGTGTGAGGCACTGAGTTCCAGCTTAAAATGGATTTTTTAATATTGCGAAGGTTTGTAAAGTAGTAGGTTATAAACACTGAAGCATAGTTCTCCTAAAAGTATTATGATATATTGGTAAATTCTCTGGGTAGCTCTGCTCCAAGCCTACTTATCCATAATATGATAAAATGCCATTTAAATAAATATAAAATTCAAGTGATTAACAAAGAAAATTGAATTTAAATTTTTAAATACATCTTGAACCATAATTCTTATTTTGGGACAAGGAAACATATTTCTTTCCATATTTAAAATGATAGTGACTTAACAATGCTATTGATCAGATAATGGTTCTAAATTGATTCTTATTGCCTGTATGTGAGTGAACACTAAAACCAGTATGAAAACTTACCAGATAGGTGTTGACAACTTCAAAGAAAATCTTGGAGATAAATGTAAAGTGCTCTTTAACTACTAAGAACTAAATCATTGTGAGGAAGGGTAGGTGTTCAGTCAGATGAGTTAAGCTGTGAGTGTCAAAAGTAAGATAGTTTTATATAATTATAAAGCCAGCATATGGGCTGGTATTAAGTTTTAGGAAATGTTCCAACACCATTGTTCCTGGGCTTGCTCTTGAAACGTATCTTAGAACTGATGGTATACAATAAATAAATTTCTACTATGTGGTTTTACAACTTAAATAATGATTCCAAACAAATACCACCTCATTTTCCCCTCAAAACTATGTAAGGCTAGTATTAGGCCTAATTTTAAAAAAATAAGCCAGGAAAGGCTTAATCCATGGGAAATTCCATGGAAAAAATGAATTTAAATTTTTAAATATATCTTGAACCATAATTCTTATTTCGAGACAGGGAAACCTGGGGATTGAACACTGGGGTGCTTTACCACTGAGCTAGTAGTCGTAGTTACTCAGGAGAATAAGATAGGATCACTTGAGTCAGGAGTTTAAGATTAGTCTGGTCAGCACAGCAAGATTCTACCTCAAAAAAAAAAAAAAGACAAATAGATATGACAATCGCGAGTTCAATGCCAACCTCAGCAAAGGCAAGGCGCTAAGCAACTCAGTGAGACTCTGTCTCTACATAAAACACAAAATAAAGGGACTGGGGTTATGGCGCAGTGGTAACATGCTCGCCTAGCACTCATGAGGCACTGGGTTCGATCCTCAGCACCACATAAAAATAAAATAAAGATATTCTGTCCACCTACAAAAAAATAAATAAATATTTTTAAAAAAAACACAAAATAAGGCTGAGGATGTGGCTCAGTGGTAGAGGACCCCTGAGTTCAATCCCCGGTACCAAAAAAAAATTAATTGATTGATTAATCAATCTTCACAACAACCTGAGCTATATTTTATTTTTCTTTTTTGTCTTTTTCTTATTTTCTTACATTTTTTCCACATTCTATATTTTCTTAAAATAATAATAACAGAGGTTTATAAACATTAAATCATAGGGGAATATAAATAGGGCACAAGTTTATTTTTACAGACTATCAATAATCATAATTTTTAATCTCATTTCTATATTCACCAAATCTATAGCTCTTCCCTCCCATTTACTTCCCTAACTAAATTCAGGGTGGATGAGTCTAAACTATTGAAAAAATGTCATGTTTCCATTTTATCTAAGTGACGTTCATTCACTCAACAAATGTTAATTGAACTTCTATATACTGTTTGGGGCAGGTACATAAAACACAAAGGAGTTTACTATTAAATTAAGGAAGACTAAACAGGTAGATCACAATCTTGTTGCTAACAGAATAGATGAAATATTGTCTATACAAAGTACCATCAACTATAAGATAAAGTATGACACAATATTTTATCACTTAGAATTCATCTTATATTTAATTTCTATATAAAAACAATTTATTTTTATATAAAAGAGTTCATTTATACTTAAACAGATTAATCATATATCACTTACTAGTGTAAAAGTTTCCTTTTTCCATTTTCACAAGAGCAAGATAAAATAATTAAGGTATTCCTGATAAAGTTTTTCATATTTAGAGTCGTACTCTCTACTGAATCACTCTTACCAATATAGTTCTCTGTGCCTCATAAGAACATTGGTGATGGAGCATTTCCTAAAACTAAATACCAGCCCATATGCTGGCTTTATAATTATGTAAAGCTATCTTTTTTTTTGATACTCACTGCTTAACTCATCTGACTAAACACCTACTCCTCCTCACAACGGTTTAGTTCTTAGTGGTTAAAAAAATACTTCATGGGGTTGGGGCTGTAGCTCAGTGGTAGAGTGCTTGCCTAGCATGTGTGAGGTACTGGGTTCAATCCTCAGCACCACATATAAATAATAAATGAATAACATAAAGATCTATCAACAACTAAAAAAAAAGCACTTCATATTTATCTCCAAGATTTTCTCTGAAGTTGTCAACACCTATCTGGAAAGTTTTGATACTGGTTTTGGTGTTCATTCACATACAGGCAATGAGACTCAATTTAGGACTGTTACCTGATCAACAGCACTGTTAGGACACTATCATTTTATTTTTACTTAATTATTTAGGTTTTTTTTTTTTGGTAATGGTACTTTAGCACTGAGTTATATCCCTTTTTGTTTTTTATTTTGAGCCAAGGTCTCACTAAATTGCTGAGGCCTTGAACCCGTGATCCTCCCACCTCAGCCTCCCAAGTCACTTGGGATTACAGGTGGGTGAGTTTTCTGATCACTGGTATAAATGACAGGTATCATAAAAAATAGAAATAAAAAACAATAAAGTGGAAGATCAGAGCAGGCTAGACTAACCTGGAAAAGGCTCAGGACTCATTTTAAATGACTGTTGCATGTCCATCAAATTGACACTTTATAAAAAACAGTTATTTGTGCTTATATAGAAGGCATGAAGAAATACAAAAACCCTTGCACTCTAGGAGTTCTAATTTTATTGGAGAAACAATAAATTTGCATAAAATTATCATAGATAAGTTTGATAGAACAATAAAAACTGTAATACCAAGTAGTAATACACAAAAATCAGCAATTTAGTACAAATAACAGAAGTGTTATAGGTACTCAGAAGGCAGAGAGAAAATGAACAGACTACAGTAGTCTGAAAGAGCTTCATGAGTTTTAAAGGATGGTTGGGACTTGGAAAAGTGAAGAAAAAGGGAGGCACTGCGAGGAAAATAATCTTGCCAATTGGCATGTGCAAAAAATATTTTGATGAGCTAAGGGTGTAGCTCAATGGTAGGGCACATGCTTAGCATGCATAACAATCTGATTTCAACCCACAGTAACAAACTTTAAAAAAAAAAACTTATGAATTGGGTAACTTATAGTGCCTGGACATGACTATGGACAGCTTTTAATGCTATCCTTGAAAAATACACTGCTTGCTCTGGTCCCTACAATTGGAGTTGTCACCAGTGTGCAGGTACCGCTTCCTTGGAAAATAATCTGTACCCAAGAGAATAAGAGATAAATTGGGCAAGGGTAGAACAACTTCATCCTATAAAATGAAGGTAGTTTGAAAATAATTGCTATAGACATTTACTCTCTTACAGAAATGAAATGCTTTTGGGTACGGGGAATCAGAGGAAGAGATAAATTGTCAAATTTTCTTTAAATAAAACTAAGTAACAGGAATGAAACTTTAGGAATAAAGAGACCAATTACATGAGTTTCAACCATAGAAGTATTTTAAATCTCAAATCATGGTATTGTAAGCATTTACAACATCTTTTACCTAAAAGCTGGTATTGAAATAAAGTAGAAATTCTATTACTCTATGAAGTGTAACAAGCTTTCGGAAGAAAGGTAGTAAAAGTCTAGTTATGTCATCTTAAAAGAACTGGTTGGGAAATAAGGTTAAAGAATTAGGCTAAGTAGGTCCAAGATCTAGGTTTCTCAGTTGGTCAGCACTTAAATAACCAGCATACTATGCACCAGGGAAATTCAAATAACATTCCTACCCTAAAGAGCTCAATCTTGAGAAGCAAAGAGTTAGATGGCTAATAATTATAAGTGGGTTAAGTGTTATATCCACAGAGGACTAAGGGGGCATAGAGCACGTGCTGCTCGCCTACAATGTGATGATGCCTACTAGCAGATAATGACCAACCGACAAAATCATATGACCATCAACTAAGGAAAGAAGGGAGAGAGGAAAGGGAAGAAAAAACGGGAGTAAATTTTTACCCTGAGAAAACAAGGAATAAGAAATACAAGTTGGCCGGGCACAATGGCGCATGCCTGTAATTCCAGTGGCTGGGGAGGCTGAGGCAGGAGGATTGCGAGTTCAAAGCCAGTCTCAGCAAAAGCAAGGCACTAAGCAATTCAGTAAAAATAGGGCTGGATATGTGGCTCAGTGGTCAAGTGCCCCTAAATTCAATCCCCGGTATCCCCCTCCCCCAAAATTAATAAAATAATACCTTTTTTTTAAAAAAGAAGTACAAGTTGTATGCTGGGCATAGCGGTGCACACAAATTCAGCAACTTGGAAGGCTGAGGCAGGAGGATCAGAAGTTCAAGGCAGTCTGGGCAATTCAGTGAGATCTTTTCTCAAAATAAAAAAAATTAACCCTATATACATGTATGATTACACTACTGGAGTGACTCTGAACCATGTACAACCAGAGGAATAAGAAGTTGTGCTTCATTTGTGTACAATATGTCAAAATACATTCTATTGTAAAATAAATAAATAAAAATTAAAAATAGTAAAATTAAAAGGGCTGGGGATGTAGCTCAGCGATAGACTGCTTGGCTAACATAAACAAGTCCCTTCATTTAATCCTTAGTACCCCCTTCCACACATAAATATTAACACACACGTTTTTAACAGCAAATTAAATAGGCCTAATACATTTCAACATCTACTAGGCTGCTAAGTCTGCTAAGAAAGTTACTGATGAGTCATGAACTACACAGTAGCAGTACTAGTCACTGTGGTCATAAATTCTCCAGACTACGAATCTTGTAGTACAGAGGCTGAATACTGAAGCTTAATTGCAGCCAGCCATTTAAATCAAGGCACCACTGCTTTTGAAATGTCCTCATTAGTAGCACTTTAAAGAGAATGGAAAGAAGGCAACCAGATGGCTGGCTACGAGTTGTGGTAGGTTTGGAGTGTTCATTACTAGTGATAACATATTATTAAAGCAGCAGACTTCTAAAAACCACATTTTGAATCAAGCTATTAGAAATCATCCTACCCATAGCTTTGTGAAAGGAAACAAATAGGTGTTCATTATATGTCAATCAGGGTTTTAAACTCTGCAAGACAAGTATTTCTATTTTAAGCGTGGCTCAGAGACATAAAATAATTTGTCCAGAGCCAATTTTGATAAGAATGGAGCTTGGATTTAAATTCAAGTATAGGGCTGGGGATATAGCTCAGTAGTAGAGCACTTGCCTAGTATGCATGAGGCCCTGGGTTCAATGCCCAGCACCACAAAAACATAAAGCAAACTCAAGTATGTCTGTTGTCAAGTGTTCTTTCTACTACACTATGACCGTGAGGCCCAGAAAAAGAAAAATAACTGACCAGAGCCCTGGCTTAACAATTGACATGGCTTGTCAGTGGTAAGGGTGGATTTCCACTTACATCTGGAAAAAATGCATAGTAAAGGATGTGTAGAGAGGCATGTTAAAAAGTGACTAATGACAAATAGCCTGTCTTCTGGTGTGTTTGGAATCATTTGAATATTCAACATAACTTTTTACTCAATCTTCAAAATATATTAGTATGAGCTTGAGGTTGGTAATCAATACTGTTTTGGAACATCTAAATGTGGGATATTAGTGGATTACCCTTTTAAAAGGGTATATAGTACACTGTACTACTGTAATAACTTTGTGGTCACTTACTGTTAACTATGCAGTGAGCTCAAGTGTTGCAAATATCTAATCATCTGTAATGCTAATCATCTTGTAAGCAGTTTATCTTGTTAATAAGTAGTATATCACAAAAGTAGTATATCACAAGTAACATGTTAAATATAATTTAGGTCAATACTTGAGTATGAAATATTTCTCCTTTAAAAGAGATTCATACAAGTTATAATGTACCATATTTCTTCAAGGCAGACTTAACATCATAAAATGTTTACTATAAATTTAGTGTGATTCCAATAAAACTGACATTTTTTCTTGAATTAATTTAGTTGAATAGAAAGTTTGTAAGAATTAAATTAATAAGCCAAGCAGGTAGTGCACACCTATAATTCCAGCAACTGGGGAGGCTGAGGCAGGAAGATAGCAAGTATAAGGCCAGTCTCAGCAACTTAGAAAGGTCCTAAGCAACTTAATGAAACCCTCTCTCAAAATAAAAATGAAAAAGGGCTTAGGGTGGTAAAGTGCTCCTGGGTTCAATTCCCAGTATGAAGAAAAAAGAAAAATTAAATGAATAAGAGGAACCAGGAAAATCCTAAAAAAGACTAAGGGGGAAGCTACCTCTACCACCTATTAAAACATATAATTAAAAGCCTCTCTAATTACAAGTGGAGTGACATAAATAAATGGGCTTGATCGAAAAGAAAATTCATTTAAAAACCCAAATCTATGTGAAAACTTGGCATATGATAAAAGTGTCATTTAATCAGTGAAGGGAAGACCTATTTTTTATGAAGTGAAATTTACATGAGAAAAGGACACTTTAATAAACTGTATTAACAAAAACTGGATAGCCTGTGGATAAAGATAAAATTGGATCTGTTCCTCACTTTGCACATCAAAATAAACTTCAAGTGAAGGTAGAAAAAAGAAGTCACACAGGTCCTAGCAGGAAAAGAAATATATGAATTCCTTTATAACCTGGAAGAAGAAAGCCTCTTGGTGACCCAAAATCCAGAATATATGCTAGACAGATAAATATATTAAAATAATTAAATTTTTAAAAACAAAATTTTTACACAGCAAAAAAGAAAAAAAATCACAGTAAAGTAAAAAAGCAAGTGAGAAAATATTTTTTTCAATGCTTTTAAAGAGGAAAATAACCTTAATACATAAAAAGCTTCAAAGAGCCACTTGGAAAACCGTTTGGCAGTTTCATAAAAAATTAAACATAATTTACATATGACCCAACAATTCATTCTTAGGTATCTATCCAGGATAAATGCAAACATTATTTCCACACAAAGATGTGCATGTGAATGTTCACGGCAACATTACTTATAATAGTGAAAACATGGAAGTAATCCAAGTGTCTACCAACTGCTAAATGTGTAAATTAATCGTGGTGTATCCATACAACAGAACAAACTGGACCATAAAAGAGAGTGAAGTACTGACACATGCTACAACATAGATGAATATTGAAAACATTATGCTAAGTGAAAGAAACCAGTCAGAAAAGATCATATACTATAGGATTTATATAAGAAGGTTCAGAATAGGCAAATCTACAGACAGAAAGTAGATTAATGGTTCCAGGGGCTGGCGAAGGGAAGAGTGACAGTTAATAGATGATCTTTCTTTTTTGGTACTGGGGATCTAACCCAGGGGCACTTTATCACTGAACCACATCACCAGCCCTTTTTATTTATTTATTTATTTATTTTTCATCTTTTGGTACCAGGGATTAACTCAGGGGTACTTGACCACTGAGCCACATCCCCAGCCCTATTTTGTGTTTTATTTAGAGACAAGGTCTCACTGAGTTGCTTAGCACCTCACCGTTGCTGAAGCTGCCTTTGCATTCGCGATTCTCCTGTCTCAGCCTCTCAAAGTGCTGGGATTACAGGCGTGCACCACTGTACCTGGCTCCTTTTTATTTTTTTATTTTTATTTTTTTTATTTTTATGTGATGCTGGGGATTGAACCCAGCGCCTCACACGTGCTAGGCAAGCGCTCTACCACTGAGGTACAGCCACAGCCCCCTTTTTGTTTTTTATCTTGCATGGAGTCTCACCAAATTTTTGAGACTGGCCTCAAACTTGTGATCTCAGCCTCCCAAGTCATTGGGATTACAGTTGTGCACCACTCAAGGTGAAGATTCTTTATGGCACAATGATAATGTTCTAGAGTTACTGGTGATCATGTACAACATGTTGAATATACAAAAACCAAAACAAAACAAAACACTGAATTGTACTTTTTTTTTTTTGCAGTGCTGGCGATCATACCCAGGACTTCATGCAGCTAATCAGTGCTCCATCACTGACCTACATCCAAATCCTTTGAACTGCACATTTTAAAAGCATAAATTCTATGGTATGTTAATTATAACTTCTATTTAAATAAACTTTAATAAAAATAACAAAAACACAAACAGCTGGGATATAATTCTTTTAGTACTCAATCTGTGATCTTCAGCAAAGCACTTCACTTTGCCCTTTATCTCTGTCTGAATAGGTCATTAAAGCCTTCAAAAGAGGACTGACATACGTAACAAATTTTAAAAGTTCGATGATAGACTATCTAATCAGATATGAATAAAAATACATCTTGCAGGGAAACAAAGAAACTATACTAGTGCATCTGTAGTCCCTGCCACTCAGGAAACAGAGGATCACTTGAGGCCAGGAGTTGAAGCTGGACAACATAGTGAGGCCCTACCTCAAAACAAGAAGGCTGACATTATAAGAAAGGGAAAACTTCTACTTTATAAAAACCTTCCTCACAGTTCTCAATATACAATAATCTACTAGTTATCATTCCTTAAGAGCTTATGTGTTAGAAACTTTAAGTGTTTTTCATGTATATACCTCATTCTCATAGCACTTAATGGTAAGCACAGGCATGCCCACTTTAGAGATTAGAAAACACAACATAAGAGAGTAAATGGTTTTACCAATGTAAATACTTATGATGGGCTTCAAACTTTGATCTATGTCAGCTGAACACCAAACTCTGCTTTCTAAGGTATAACATGAAAGAAAAGCAATGGAATAAAAATCTGAAGTCCTAGGTTTGAATGTTGTTTCTTTTTTTCTTTTTCTTTTGGTACTGGGGATTGAACTCAGAGGCACTCGACCACTAAGCCACATCCCCAGCCCTATTTTGTGTTTTATGTAGAGACAGGGTCTCACTGAGTTGCTTAGCACCTCGCGTTGCTCAGGCTGGCTTTGAACTCGCGATTCTCCTGTCTCTGCCTCCCAAAGTGCAGGGATTACAGGCTTGAGCCACCACGCCTGGCTTGAATGTTGTTTCTGCTACTCAAAGATTCTGTGATCTTAAGTCAATGAACATTTGAGTTTTCTCATTTGTTTAAAACAAAACAGAACAAGAAGAACTCTGCCCTAGTTTAACTCACAGAATACAAACAGGCACTAATATAAACATACCAGTTAAAGGATTACAGAAATGTAAGAGAATTAGAAAAAAGTAGTACTACTGATAAACTAGAAACATGTTGAATCACTTTAATATTCTATAGTCTTTTCAATGGTAATGTTATGTACTACAGCAGTGATTTACTCCTTTCAAGCACATCAGGGATACAAAACAAGTAAGGATTCCAAATGCAATTTAATTAATTAGTTATTCCAAAAGCTTTAATACACTTCAAAATCACTACGCTTTTATACCATATAGAGGCATCCATTAAGGAACAATGACATCAGGATTTCAGACCTTACCCAAGATAAAGTTTTGGTGTACTGAAAAGGGAACAGATTCTAGGTTAAACCTAGGCTGAATCCTAGTTCTGACACATACTAGTTGGGTTACTTTTAATGTCCCAGCCTAAATTTCCTTACCTATAAATGCAGAAAATATCTACCTTGCAGGGTGGTAGGTAGATTAAATAACATACATAAAGTTGATAGGACAATGCCTGGAACAGGACTTACTTAAAAAAATAAAAACTAATTGCTATTATTACATTATCCAGAAATACTTTGGAAATACTGAGAATACTGAAGAAACTCAAGAAAAAAATCATAAATTCCATGCAAACACACCTAAATAATGTTTAATGAAAATGAAGCAAAGAGATTATTTAAAACAGTGGTAAGTTATACAAGTAAGTCATAGAAGAGGTTGTTAAGGGAACCGGTCCAACTTGAAAATAAGAGATTAAGAGATGGATGGAGAAGTGGAAAAAAGAAGGGATGATAAGAAAAAACAAGTGAATTGAAGGAGAAATAAAGAAGGATGTTTTGAAACTGATGGAAGTGAGATTTCATAAATCAGGACTAAAGGAAAAAGACCGAATTTTAGAGTATTTGCGAAGGAATAACATATACAACTCAAATTAAGTATTTCCTGGATGACAACTATAAATATCAAAACAAAAGGTCACAGAATCAGAGACCTAAGTTCTAGCCATGAGTGGCTTATCACCAAACTTCTAAGGGTGCCCTAACATGAGAAATATCTTGGTTTTCTCATTTATTAAGAGAAAAGATTTCCCCTACTACTTAGTTTACCTTCCAGAACTCAAGATTCTCTGAATCCCAGATTTCTTACCTACATGATTTAGTGGTAAAATAAGATGTCTAAGCTCTCTTCCAGTTTTATAATTCAAGGTGGTGGGTGGGGGGAGAAAGTCTATTTTATCACTAATATGAAACTTAGATAAGGCCTACTATATACCAATAAGGATGTAGAAAAGAAAAATAAGCACTTGAGGATCACATAAAATTCACTGACATCTCCTCTTCTCCTCATAATTCTAAAGTAAGGAAGCATCTTTCTAAAGAACTTTCATTTCTAGGATAAGAAGTTAACCTAAATCAAGAAAACTAAAGCATCTATTTAAAAAGAAGTCACTAATAACCAGATAATCTTCCAATCAGCAGACGTTATCTTTATATTCTCTTGGTATTCCCCCCACCCCAAGTGCTTCCTGTTTTTACAAAGTGAGAAGCTGAGCTCTAATGAAACTTATTTGAAGCATCTATATTATTTAAAAATTAATGTTTTTAGCTGGGTATGGTTCCAAATGCCTATAATTCCAGTGACTAGGGAGGCTGAGGCAGAAGGATTACAAGTTTGAGGCCAGCCTCAGCACCTCAGTGCAACCCTCAGCAATTTGGCAAGAGCTTAACTCAAAATTCCCAGCCCTTCTCATTTTTTTACTTCCAAAGCCAGAACAATCTTCATTTTACCTTATATGTTAGCTGCCTACCCTCAATTTCTATTATGTGTCCATCAACCTATCTTCTGTCAGTTTTCTCATTTTTCTACTATCTACCATAGCCAGGTAAACATGTGGATTCTTAGTTTCCTTCCCTGGTTTTTCCATCCATTCCTGGCACCTCTTTACCCCACTGTTTTACTTTATAGAATTCTCTTTTCTCTTCATTGCTATGATCAACTTTCACAGTACTATATCGCCTCTATCCTCATCTCCTTTTTGATAGTTTAACATATTACTTCTTTATAAGTAATATGTTTAGTCCTTTCCCCAAGAATACCTACCAACACTTCAGCAGAATACTAAATAAAATGCACTCTTGACTACCTCATCCTTAAGCATTCCTTCTACCCCTTTTCTCCTTACCAGTCAGTCATCTCCAGAATCCTGATACTACAAATATTCCTCAAAATCCAATGCCTATTCAATACTGTTTACAGCAGCTACCTCTCCCAAGTTCAACTCGTCATATGCTTTTTTCTACAACCAAATATCCCCTACTCTAGCACATGCCATTCAAAAACCAAATTCCAAAGTTCTTCTCTTCAATACAGCTCTTCCTTTCTAGTAAACTGTTTTCCCAAAGCATTTTAAGTGGTTACTCCCAATGCTTCACTAATTCTGAGTCTTAGATCAGTATATAGCCTCCCTCAGCCCGATTCACCTAGCAAAAACAACTACCCAAAACTTCTTTAAGCTTCCAAGACCTTATCTCTATAGCTTTTCCATTCGCTGAACCAGATTTCTAGTCATTTCTCAATCTCTAGAGCCTATAGTCACTCTCTAAACTCAGTCCTCTTCCTCATCACACCTCCTCCATTCCTCTCAGCTTCTTCGTATATTCCTATTACCTTTAACAGTCAATCTGTATATGTTCTTTACCTTTCTTTAGACCTATTCCCCAAGCATTCTCAGTTCTCCCTTAAGGGATCTAATCTCCTAGTCACTCCTCACTCCCTGAATCTGCCTCTTACACTTCTGGGAACTCTCTCTAGAACCTTCTGCTTTCTAGTTCTCTTTCTCTAGTCCTGCCTCAGGTGTTCTCTACTCAGTCTCCCCGACCCCAAGGCTAGGGATTGAACATACTAGGCAAGCGCTCTAGCATTGAGCTAATCCCTCATCCCTTTACTCAGCCTTTCTAACATTCAGTTCAGTTCTCAGTCTAAATACTCCCGCCAAATCTTTCCTTAGTTGTTTCCCCAATTACTATAAACTTTTCTATCAGTCATTTCCCATTTCCCTCAATCTTCCCTGACAGATTTTCCCTTATCTCTGCTACTGTACTACTCTTTCCTCCAACCTCCTCCATCCCTTATTCTAGAGTTGTTTTCCTCATCCTTTAAATTATTTTCTCAGCTTCCCCAACGTTTCCCTCATTTCGTCTCCCTTCAACAATGTATTCTGTCCTCCAATTTCTATTCACTTGTCGCCGCCCCTAGTCCCCATATCTGCCTTCTATTCCATCTAAACGTCTCAGGTCGTCGCCAATATTTTCTCCTATCCTTAGCTTCCCTTCCCGTGCCGCTCTAAACGCCCAGACCCCATTCTCCGACGGCCCAGGTCTGGCCTCTAAGGAGAAGAGATACAAGTCACGTACCCCATTCGCATCTTGGCTCCGCTCTGACTGCCCCCGCTACCGGGTAGAGGAGGGCGAGGGGGCAGGCGGCCGAGGTGCATGCTCTTTTCGAGGGCCGACATCAAGGGGAGGCCGCACGCAGTCAAACAGCGGCCGAAGCTTCGTCCCACGCTAAGAGAGGCCCAACCGGTCACAGCTCGCTCCCCTAACGACGCCCAGTCGCTTTTGGACAGCACCCAGCTACCGGCAGCACCGCCTACCGCCCACTGGGTCCGTAAACCCCACCCCCTCGCCTCAGCGCTTCCACCGGAAGTGCGCAACAGCCCTCCCACAAAGGAAGCTGGGTAACGGAGTCTGCGAACTCCTCAAACCCCTAGAGGAGAACTCGACAATCCTCGCCGGAAGAAGGAGCACTCCCAAAGGCAATGCACGCTGGGCAATGGAGTCCTCAAAGGGCGTGTCCTTTTGCGCTTGCGCAGATGGAAGTGCCCCCGTCCAACCCCGCAGAGGTAGTGTAGCAAAGCATCCTGGGTGTTGTAGTCTATTGGCGGGAAGGCGTCTTGGCGCCGTCCTTTCCCACCGCTTTCCGGAGGCTGTTGGAGAAAGAGCGGCTTCTTCCTGCCTCCCAGGCTGCCCAGCGGCGCCGGTTGCCGGGGAACGCTGGCACCTTGGGACGGGATGGCGGGAGGATACAGCTTGCCTTCTGGGGCCAGAGTTGAGTTGGTGAAGAGGTCCGGCTCATCATGAAACAACGAAAAGGCCAGGGGCCTGGGGGCGGCGGTGGGCGCAGGAAGAGAGGTAACCTGAGCTGTCATGTTTGAGGAAAGCTTAGTAGGGCGAGCTGAATGGAGAAGCAGGGCGTAAAGAATTCTAGGGAGACTTCCAACCCAGCGGGTTAAGAAGAGGGGAAATCAAGGACGGAAGAGAGAATAACCAGAGAATCAGAAGGTTAAAAGAGAGAACCCTCCCGAGAATAAAGAGAGCCTGAAGTGGGAGGCAAAAGAGGTGATAAATGAAGTAGGATGAGGGTTAAGTGCGTGTTTGTGGGAGAACAATAAAATTATGGAATCTTTGTGATAACAAGGTAAATGTATGCGTAGCTTTGGCGGCCCACACGGGGCTAGAAGAAACATAAATTGGAGATGGGAGTTATGTATATTATCCTAATGGACAATGATCGCGTTTTATACTTTACTGAAACCCCAGGACTGTCACAAGCAGGATTCAGTTTAATGTTGGTTGAATGAAGAAAGCGTGAAGCAGTTAATGATGAAGTATGAAGGGCTACTAGCTGGAGATGATATAGAGGAAAGAGTGGGGAGTAACAAAATGTGGTAGGATTTGGAGTAGGGGTAAAGGCACGAGGGTCTCCTAAAGGACTGGAAATAATGAAAGAGTGTAGCAAGAGGACCTCTTCAAGTTAGGAGGAGAAACAAGCTTGCAAAAAGAGTCTATTCTCTTCCAGATCAGGAAACTGGAAGATGTTAGCTGCAGTGAGAACAGTCCACCTTTAGGAACTTAGAGCAGATCAGGAAACTGGAAATTGAATCTCTACAAGGCTGCCTTCAGGGCAGGGCAGAGGACATTGGGTGACCTTGCCTTTGACAATATAGTTAGTTTGGTGAGGATAAAGGTATTGGAAACAATGATAGTACATTAGGCTATTGGGTTAAGGACTGAAGCTGCAGTCTGGGAATGAATTTTGTCCTGTTTAATGATCACTAAGAGGCTGAGGATGTGGCTCAATGGTAGAGCACTTGCCAGGCATGTGTGAGGCACTGGGTTTGATTCTCAGCACAATTAAATAAATAAATAAATAAATAAATAAATAAATAAATAAATGTCCATTGATAACTAAAAAAAGAAAAAAATTTTAAAAAACGATCACTAAAGCCGTTTTGAGGCAGTGCATTTCCCCCCAGGAGTGATGAGAGGATCTAAGAACAATGCATGGAAGTGTCCAATGTTGGTGCTCCTTGTCAAACTAGGCAAGCATATTAGGTTGATAGGAGGAAAGTCAAAGTAGATACTGTAACAGTAGTATAGAAAAGAATTTATTCTATATCATGTGCATGTACAGGCACAGCTGTACATAATTTTTTATTGCACATAATTTTTATATTGAAACTACTTATCCATGAAAGTTGTGGTGGGTCTTCTCCCATTATAGAGAGCAGAGAGAATGTTTGCTTTAGAAGTTCAAAGAATTAGTTGTATAAATTTCTGATTTGATAGATTCCAGTATATTTTCTTTTAAAAGGCATGACTACTCCTGAAAGGAAAAGTCTGAATAGAAAGATATATATTATATAGGGATGTGTTTTTTAAAATCTTGTAGAAAAGGTACTGACTGTGAAAAGACAACTAGAGTCATGGTAATTGCCTCATTTACATTTTGATTTATCATGCTTCTGAAACCCAATAAGTACTGCAGGAAAAGAAAGATTAAGATGGTCTTTATTGTAATACTGAGTTGAATGATATTAACTAAATCATTTATGTATCAAGTGAAGGGAGTTGCTGTTTTATGTTTAGTGAGAAGTAATAATTAGGTAAAAAATTAAGGATTAAGTAAAGATAAAATATCCTAAAAACCGTGGATATTTTAATAATCAAAACAGTACTTAGGGCTGAAGATATAGCTCAGTGGTAGGGCACTTGCCTAGTGTGTTTGAGGCCCTGAGTTTGATCCCTGACACCACAAGGGGAAAAAAAGCTGTACTTAGCAGAACCTATCTACTTGTATCATTGTGTTTATATTTTTCAAATAGTATCTTTCAATCAAGAAGTTTGTGTTAGTATATCTTAGTTGATATATTATTTGCTTAGAATAACCTGAATGAAACTAAATACTAATTAGTTATCAGGGTGACATAGGTGACCAGGCAGATTATTCTGTTTGCTAGTTACTTCTTTTTTTTTTTTAAATGAGTTGAAAGTTTTATTTTTTTATAAGATTTTTTTAAACCTTTATTTTATTTATTTATGTATTTGGTATGTGGTGCTGAGAATCTAACCCAGTGCCTCACATGTGTGAGGCAAGCGCTCTACCACTGAGCCACAACCCTAGCCCTGCTAGTTACTTCTTTTTTTTTTTTAATATTTTTTTAGTTGTTGATGGATCTTTATTTTATTATTTATATGTGGTGCTGAGGATCGAACCCAGTGCCTCACGCATGGTAGGCAAGCGCTCTACCACTGAGCTACCGCCCCAGCCCCTGCTAGTTACCTCTTATATTTGAATAGGTAGTAGGATAAGCCTTCTCTCTGTAAACACTAAAGTGCTCTGTTTTCATTCAAAAAGCAGATTGTATGTTTTTTATGTTTTGTCTAGATTTTGACATAATGTTCTTGGATTCCTCCATAGGTTTGAGTGACATTTCACCGTCTACAAGTCTACCACCTCTGGTTGAAGGTCAGCTACGTTGCTTTCTAAAACTAACAGTTAATAAAGTCATATGGAAGATTGCAAAGCCTCCTACTTGTGTACTTGTGCGAGTGAGATGGTGGGGAGAAACATCAGATGGTACCCTCTTTTGTCCCCGGGATGCATTGCAAACTGAACCAAAAGCTGTGAGAACGACAACACGCTATGCTATTCGCTGTGGTCCAAAGCAGTTTACCTCTTACCTAACAGGTATGTGTTCGTTTTATTATTTTACCTGCAGACGTGATAGGAAATATGTGGTTATGTTGTCAGCAATAAGTGTTATTATGTATCCAGGATCTATGAGTATAAATTATTGAGGCATCAAAGAAGCTTTAAATAACCACCATTTATTGAGTGTATACTTTGTGCTAGTAGTTGATACCTATTCTGATCCTTGAAATAATAACCCCGTAGGACAGGTATTTTCTCCTTTTCAGACAAGGAAACTAAGGTACAGAGAGATGAAATGCATACCCTGTAAGGTCACATAGTTGATAAATGGCAGAACTAGGATTTGAATCCACTTTTGACTGACCAAAACTCATGATTCTTAGTCTCAGATTCTTGAGTGACTGAGGCAGGAGGATCACATGAGCCCAGGAGCTCAAGGCCAGCCTAGGCAGCATAGCAAAACCCCCATTTCAAAAAGAAAAGCAAAAAGCAAACAAACAAACAACTAAAAACATGGTCTTTTCAAGATAACATACTCTTTTTTTTGGGTACCAGAGATTGAACCCAGGGGTACTTAACCACTGACCTACATCCCCAGCCCTTTTTTATTTTTTATTTTGAGACAGAGTCTCACTAAGTTCCTGAGGTCAGCCTTGAATTTATGATCCTCCTGCCTCAGCCTCCTGAGCTGCTGGAATTACAGGCATGTGCCACCACACCCAGCACTATACCATACTCTTTAAGTAACAACTGTAGTCTCTAGTCTGTGTTTCTAAATACCAAATGAGTTGTTTTTATTTTTAATTTTTTTTACTTGTGAATAGACACAATATCTTTATTTTTTATTTATTTATTTATTTATTTATTTGTATGTGGTGCTGAGGATCAAATCAAGTACCTCACATGTACTAGGTGAGCACTACCACTGAGCCAGACCCCAATGGGTTTTTTAATGAATTAATGTTATAGATTTGTAGAAAAGGAAAAGATCCCTTTATAGAGAACCAGAAGGCAAAATGTGTTCATTTCTGTCAAAGTATTCTAAATTTATTGTGTTCTTTCTTCAGATTATGTTTCCACATAAACACATTTTGGATGGTGGGGCTATTTACCAAATCAGTTGAGTTCAAGTCAATAAAAATCAAGCATTTATCATGTAAACATTGTTGGGTTATGAATATTGGAAGATTAGAGGTAGAGGGAAAAAATTATTGAAACATCAAAACAACGAACTAGTGCTGTAATTTAGTCATTCAAAAAATATGGAACACTTAACATGTGTTAGACATTGTGTGGATTACTGTAAGGATTACAAAAATCAATCAGATAAAAATCAGAATGGTATCTAATTATAACTTCACAAATAAGTTTAGTGATAATGGTAGGCTTATTAAAGGATACCCATAGATAACTCTTGCTACTATAAACCTAAAACTTAGATCCTCAGGTAGTATTTTTATATAATTTAACAAATAATGAGTGATTAGAAATTTACTAAGAGAAAAAGTATCTTTTAATATAATAATCAAACATTTATTTGAGAATCCTGTGGTATAATAATGCATTATACTTGAAATCTGAACATTTAAGTTCGTGTTATGAACCTTAGGAGTTTGGAAAATTCCTTTCTTGCTTTGACTCCATTTCTTCATCTGTAAAATCAGATCACCTAACTACCCTTTCACCTTCTAGGTACTTTCATGAAGTGACCTGGTTGAATGGGAAGAACAAAGACTTTCAAATATAGACAGTCTAGAGTTTGGATTCTGTCTTCAGAACTGAATTTCTGTGCTATGCTAAAAGGTTCCTTAAGATTTTAAAGTCTCAGTTTCCTGTTAAGTGGATGGAGAACATAGCACATGCATATTAGGAATTATTATTTTTTTTAAATATTTTTTTAGTTATAGATGGACACAATGTCTTTATTTTATTTCTTTGTATGTGGTGCCGAGGATCGAACCCAGGGCCTCATGCATGCGAGGCAAGCGCTCTACCACTGAGCTACAATTCCAGCCCTAGGAATTATTTTGAAGATTAAATGAAAAAATGTTTGTAAGGTGATTGATTGGTCCAGCACTTGGTACATTGTTGGTGAAAGTCTTACACATATATTAAGACTTAGGCACTTGGGGAATATGGAGATTTAAGATATAGGCCCTGGGGGCTGGGATTGTAGGTCAGTGGCAGAGTGCTTGCCTCGCATGCATGAGGCCCTGGGTTCGATCCTCAGCACCACATACAAAGCAATAAAATAAAGACATTGTGTCCATCTACAACTAAAAAAAAAAATTAAAAAAAAAAAAGATATAGGCCCCACTGAAAAGGAACTTATGCCATGTGGATTCAAAACAAAGAGGGATTATAGGATTTGGAGATATGCCTAATATTTTCTTCTTACATTTTTCCTCCCTTGCCCTTTATTGCTTTGCAGGAAATAGCAGCCATGAAAATGTTTGGAACATGGAAAGGTTAAAGTAAAAACTGGAAAAATTATGGTACTTCTGTGGGCCTTACCACTTGATTTTTGCCTCTCTTTAATCTCATAGGATTTAATTAGTAGGAAAATGAAAGACAAAGGGGTGGTAATAATGCTGAACAATGGGAATTCTAGTAACAGAGCAAAAATGAAGGATAAAGGTTAGAAGTCTATTGGGAATTAAGCATTTTCTCCTAGAAGTAATGAATAATGAAGCAGTATATAATTCAGTAGAACTGAGTTTTAGCCTAGTTCTGCCACTTTAAAGCTTAGTAAACTCAGGAATGTTATGTGACCTCTCTGAGCTTGTTTTATCCCCATATAGATACAGAAACATATATAGAATCATAAAGAGGATTAATGAGACATGGAAGAACTTGGCTGTTAGTAAATAGCCCACAAATGTTCATCTGTTTCCCGTATTCCACCTGTGCATATCATTTTATAGACTACCAAATATTTTTGCATCTATTAGCTCTTCTGATTTTTTTAGAGAAGCCCCTTGAGTAGGTAGAAAAGGACTGTGGTATGTTAAGTAATTTGCCTAAAGTCATATAATGGCCATTCAGTGACTAATGTGTAGAAGGGCCCTGTGCTGTGATCTATATGCAGTCCCTAATTTCTCACATAGCAATGATATTGATTATGATGCCTATTTATAGATAGTTGTGGTTTACACAGAAATAACTTGTGAATGTTGGAACCAGAACACAACCACAGGTCTTCTCATTCCTACATGCTTTTCATTTCATTGGTGAAAGTGAACCATTTCTCAGCTTTGGTAAGAAAATATTCAGAAGTTTTACTTTCTTGAAACGATCATAGAATCATTTTGCATACTTAATATTTATCCCTCTATGAATGATGACCATGAAGGTATTAGGTCTAAATGACTAATTTAAGAAAGTAGTTAGTGTTTATTTCCATTCCTTAGTTTCAAGGGATTTCAGTAGCTCAGTTCTCCAGATATAACCCAGGAATAAGCAGTTGGATACTACTGAGAGGTGGGGAGAACCTTGCAGCTATGTTAAGAGCAGCCTTTTGTTTAATTCAATGAAAGACTTCAACTGAGGTTTGTTGCTTTTGTATTTTAAATACAAAGCCTGACTTCTTGGCAACATGGTTAGCACAGTACTCTTTTTTTTTTTGGATACTGGAGTACAGTACTCTTTTTTTTTTTTTGGTACTGGAGATTGAACTCAGGGGTACTCCACCACTGAGCCACATCCTCAGCCCTATTTTGTATTTTATGTAGAGACAGGGCCTGAGTTGCTTAGTGCCTCACCATTGCTGAGGCTGGCTTTGAACTCGCAATTCTCCTGTCTCAGCCTCCCTAAGTGCTGGGATTACAGGCTTGCGCCACCGCACCCAGCTGAAGTACAGTACACTTTTTTTTTTTTTTTTAAACATTTATTTTTTAGTTGTAGGCGGACAGAATATCTTTATTTTATTTTTATGTGGTGCTGAGGATCGAACCCAGTGCCTCACGCATGCCAGGCAAGCACACTACCACTGCGCCACAACCCCAGCCCCAGTACAGTACACTTTTAAAGGCATTTTCCTTATCAGATACTTGGTATACTAAATATTTTATTCAATGTTTTTCCCCCACTTAGTGCAAGGTATTTATCATTCTTCTCTGAAACATCATTGTTCTTTTGGTCTTGGGTGCACACTTCCACTACCCCCGACCCCTACAATGGTATTGCAAGTGTCTGGTTTATTTGAAATTAAAATACTTTTTGTATACTCCCTGCCCATTTCCAAAAATAAAAATAAACACAAAAGTTCTGAGTTATCTTTGTTTTTGATTAGATATGGCTGTGCTGGTGCTGGAAGTAATCACCAAACTTGATCATCTTCCAGTTGGTAAAGTTCAGATCAGTGGACTAGCTCAGCTTTCTCCAACCCATCAAATCAATGGATTTTTTACCATTGTTTCACCAACGTCTAAGAAACTTGGAGAACTTCAGGTAAAAATATTTTAATTCTTTACTACATAGAATAAAACTTTTTGGGCAGAAATAATTGAGTCTTGTGGAGTGGTTAGGTACATGCCTCCTATCACCTCGTGGCTTTACTCATGTGTCCACCAGAGACTATAACATACCTTTGTTACCCACTTATCCAAATCCATTTAGTGCTTTTCTGTCTATCTCAAGTTCTAAGAGTCCTTCATAACTCCTACTGTACTCATTCTTCTCTACATTCTATTAAATTTATAAACACATTAATTACATAATAATTCTGCTATGATCTCCAAAGTTGCTTATTAGTAGAATCTCTTTCATTCTCCTTCCTTTCAAAGTCCAGATTCCCTGAGAGGCAAGATTGTTTTCTTTCTTTTGCTTTTCCTCCAGCTTCTAATATAGTATTGAGCAATAATCTCTTATTTAACTTGTGCCAAGAGATGTCTTTGAAGTATTTATTCATAGATTCACATTACATTTTCTTTGACACACTGTTAGGTACCACTAACTTAGGATTCAGATATAAGTGTTGACCCTCTAATTTAGTTTTCCAGAAAACGGAGTGATGCATATTGTGCTGCAGATAAGCATAGGATCCTGGGAAAGCATATAGAAGGGTTGCTTTTCTGAGGGAATTCTCTGGGAGAGCTTCCTAGAGAACTCTGAATATTCAGATAGATGCCTTAGGAATTCAAGGGGAGTTATACCTTGTCAAATGTGTTCTACAATGTATATAGAAATTAAACAGATAAATAAGAAAATTTGTCCAAAAGAATAAGGAAAGAGAATCTACATTATCAAATGTAAGAATGTATTACAAAACCACAAGCATATGATTATGTCAGTGGAGTAGATTAGAGAATCCAGAAATAAATACAACTAAGTGAAAGAACTAAAACTTTATTGTGTGTATCTTAACATTTTCTTTATTGTATGTATTAATACAATACATTAAATTTTAAAAGTAAAACCTAATGTTGATAACGTTATGGTTATCAGTCTTGTTTACTTGTGCTCTTCTGATGATGGTATAAATTGTACCAGACCTGCAAGACAGTAGGCATCATGTTTCAAGGGCCATAAAAATTATCATATATAGCTCAATAATTCCACCTTAGGAACTGATTGTAAAGAAAGATCATAAAGAAGAACTAGAGACTATGATGTTAAGAGAAATCAGTCAGGGCTGAGGCTGTAGCTCAGCGGTAGAGCGCTTGTCTCGCATGTGTGAGGCCCTGGGTTCGATCCTCAGCACCACATACAAAGCAATCAAATAAAGACATTGTGTCCATCTACAACTAAAAAAATATTTTAAAATAAATAAATAAAGGATCATCAACAACTGAAAAAAAATTAAAAAAAAAAAAAAAAGAAATCAGTCAAACTCAGAAGGTCAAGAGTTATATTTTCTCTCATGTGGAAGCTAGAAAGGAAAAAGGAAAAGAAAGGTGGGGGTGAATCTCCTAAAAATCAAAGGGAGATCAGTAAAGGAAAAGGATCAAGGGATGGGAAGAGGGACAGGGGACACGGGTAAGCACTGGAGAGTGATATTGGCCAAATTATATTTTTATATTTCATGCATGTATGTATATATATAACAATAAATCCCAACATTATGTATAACTATACATAATGCCAATAGAAAAAATGGTGCTTAGGCTTAATTATGGAAATACATTTTTAATATTGGAAAAATGAAAACAGTCTATTCGATAATATTAAAATTATAGTCTTTTGATATATTTTTATGTCTATAAAAGGTAAAATTGCATGGTTATGATTGTGTAGCAGCATATAAAATGATTTTGTATTGATGACATGAAAATTAAAATGATAAATACATCTATACATATGGTTGATGACTGGAGGAAAAAATGAAAATGTAGGAATATAGGATTCTAGGTAGGTTTTTTCTTTTTATCTTTTAAAATTAAGATATAATTCATACCATAAAATCCACCTTTTTAAAGTGTATAATTCAGGGACTTCTAAGTATATTCACAAGATTATACAACCATCACTAATTCCAGAACATTTCGTCATTCCAAAGCAGCACTGTACCCACTAGTGACTACTCCCATTTTCCCCTTCCTCAGTCCCTGGCAACTATTAATCTACTTTCTGTCTCTATGTATTAGCCTGTTATGGACATTTTATATATACAGAGCAATTTGTGACCTTTTTCTACTGGCTTCTTCCATTTGGCATAATGTTTTTAAAGTTCATCCATGTTTTTTGCATGTGTTATCACCACTATATTCCTTTTTTTTTTTTTTTTTTTTTGGTACCAGAGATTGAACTCAGGGGTACTCGACCACTGAGCCACATCCTCAGCCCTATTTTGTGTTTTATGTAGAGACAGGGTCTCACTGAGTTGCTTAGTGCCTCACCATTGCTGAGGCTGGCTTCGAACTCGCAATTTTCCTGTCTCAGCCTCCCAAAGTGCTGGGATTACAGGACTGTGCCACTGCGCCTGGCTACTATATTCCTTTTTATGGGTAATAATATTTGAGTGTATGGATATACCTCATTTTGTTTATCTATTCTTCATTTGATAAGGGCATTTCGATTTTTCTGCTTTTTGATTAGTATGACTAATGATGCTATGAACATTCAAGTTCTTTTCTGAACATGTTTTCAGTTCTCTTGGGTATATACCTAGTAGTGGAATTGTTGTGTGGTATGGTAACTTGGTTTAAGTTTTTGAGGAACTGCTAGACTTTTCAAAGTGGCTACATTCTTTTTTAATCATATTTAAATGTCAATTGAGATAATAATATTTGTAGTTTTAAAATATTTTTAAAAATTTTTTAGTTGTAGATGGACACAATATCTTTATTTGTATTTTTATGTGGTGCTGAGGATCAAACCCAGTGCCTCACATATGCGAGGCAAGCACTTTACCACTGAGCTACAGCCCTAGTCCTGTAGTTTTTAAATTTAAAAGTTATTGGGTTTGTTGGATGGTTTTTAATAGAGCAGTGGGGACAAAAATCAGATTCCAAAAGACTGAGTACAGAAATAAGTAGGAATTTCAGTGAAGTAGAAACAACAATTAAAGATTTCTGTTTTCCCACCTAAGTGACAATGAAAGAATAGTGTGATATAATCAAAAGTGCTCTAGAATTAGACATAAAGAAGTTAGTTACAAAAACAATTCTGGTGTTAACTAGCTAATTGTTTATGCTTGCCAAGTTTCAATATCCTAATTTGTAAAATAATGCTAAAACATTTTAGTGTCATTGCAAGGATTGTATGAGATGAAAAAATATAGAAACACTTAATATGGTATTAGATATGTGACAGCAACACAGCAAATTTACTTGAATTTGAGAGATGTTACCGAATTCAAGTTCACATTGCCCATTTTAATAGACCAGGGACTCAAGGACAAGTTGTTGGGGCAAGGGAAAAAGTTTATTAGGAAAGCTATCACCAACAAAGACCATCTTGCTCAGGAGCTGCAAGTGCAATCCTTACATAGGAGTTTGGGGGTAAGCATATCAGACCATGGTAGTTACAAATTTTGAGTGGTCCTGCTTTTCTGAAATGGTCCACTGTTATCTGTAGGCCACCAGATGCACTGGGTTCTGCAAATCTGAAGAAAATTACTGATTAGAAAGTCTTTTTGACTCATGTGTTTTTAGTTCCTTTTTTCAGGAATAACAGATGAGCATTAGGATATAAAAGTCATCTTTCACTGAAGAACAAGGAGGATTGTGAAAGACAAGTTTTGCCAGAAAAGATAGGGAAAGGCAGCTTTTGCATGAGAACAATTTTAACATGTTAAGCAGATTCAGTCAGAGGTGTCATATATAGCAAAGCTAGTGGGAGACTAGTATTAGTCAGCTGCATGTCCTCCAAAATTAGTGATTTTTAAAATCAACTAAAAGCAAATGAAGCTACAGGATTTACTTAAATTTTCCCTAGGTTACAGAGATAGTATTGGTAGTAGGAAACAGAATTGAGAAGTTGTTGTTCAACATGTTTTAGAACAATGAGTTGGCAAACTACCCAGTGGATCAAATCTAGCTTTTTGAGCTAAAAATGGTCTTTATGTTTAAAGGACTTTTTTTTTTTTTTGTACTGGAGATTGAACTTCAGGGGCACTCGACCACTGAGCCACATCCCCAGCCCTATTTTGTGTTTTATGTAGAGACAGGGTCTCACTAAGTTGCTTAGCACCTCGCCGTTGCTGAGGCTGGCTTTGAACTTGCAATTCTCCTGTCTCAGCCTTCCTAAGTGCTGGGAGTTTAAAGGATCTTTATATGCAGTGAAACCTAAAATATTTACTATCTGGCTCTTTACAGAATGAGCTTGCCAGCCCTCTTTTAGAGTTCAGGAGACCTGATTTGTTTGGAAGGCCAAAGGGAAGAGCAACTCAAGAGAGTAAAAGTAAAATAAAATAATTGATAAGTTAGGTTCTGAAGAGAATTTGATGGGAATGAGTTCTTATCATGAAGGCAAATGATAGTGTTAAGTCTAGGAAGGAGGAAAAACATTTTGAGATGGAGCAGGGCAAAATTGAGGTCATTCATGCTAACTTTTTAAAAATCAAAATTTATTGTATGCCCACCTGCCATGTTAGGCACTATATATTTTACCTAATATGTCATTTTAAAATTGTTTTTATTAAGCAGATAGATATGCAAAAGATTATATGTATAAGGTAAAATAATAACCATATAGTAAATACCCATTGGCTTCTCACTTAGGTTGGAAATATTAATACAATAAATGGAAGAAGCCAGTTATAGAGATTCATCCGTATCACTCTGTGTATGAAAGTTCCTTTTTGCTGAGTTGTTCCTATTACATGGATATGCCACATTTTTTAACTCTCTTTTCAGTTGTTGAACTTTTTTTTCCCTCTTTTAAATAAAGCAACTCTGTATGTAGACATAGTTATTATTTCTCTTGGGGAAATACCCAAGTATGGAATTACTGATTCATATGCTAAATGGGTTTTCAAGTTTTTGTACAATTTCATATTCCCATCAGCAGAACATATGCATTCTAGTTGCTCCACATCCTCACCAGAACTTAATATGGTCAGTCTTTTTAATTTCTATCATTCTAGCTAGTGAATATGTACTTATATCTCACTGTGGAGTTTGTACTTCCTGATGATTAATATGCTGAGGGTTTTTTCATCACCTTTTTGGCCATTCTTATATCTTCTTTGGGGGTTCAAAGACCAACTCCCAAGTCAAATCTGGCTTACCACCTATTATGGTTTGGATATGAGGTTCTTCCAAAAGCTTCTGTTAATACAGGAATATTAAGAGGTAAAATGATAAGACTATGAGAGTTTGTAACCTAATTAGTCCATCCTACTTTGAATGGACTGACTGGATGGTAACTGTAGGGAAGTGGGGCATGGCATGAGAAAGTAGTCTGCTGGGAACATGCCCTTGGAAGGGCACATCTTCCTTCTCTCTCTGCTTCTTGACCTTGCCATGAGCTGAGTAGCTTTTCTCTGCTGGGCCCTTCTCCTATGATGTGCTGCCTCACCTTGCGCCCAGAGCAATGGAGTGCCATCTATGGACTTAGACCTCTGAAACCATGACGCCCAAATAAACTGTCCCTCCTCTAAGTTATTCCTGTCATGTATTTTGTTCACAATGATGCAGAAGCTCACTAAACTACCACCTATATTTGCAAATAACTTTATTAGAAAATAGCCACACCTTGCATTTTTATATGGTTTATTGTCGGGGTCCTCCCAGCCAGGTATCAGTCTCCCCCCTCAGCCAGCGGGGAGGAGGGGATCCCCGGGAGTCCCCGACACAACGGCTGAGAAAGGTAAAGTCGTCCGGCACGCAATTACCACGCCTGAGCGGGAGAGTTCTGTCTTAAGCAGGAACTGATTTATTGAGGGGAGATACAGGCTTATATAGAGGAGGGGGTAGGTGTCCTGTTACTGAGCTAAGAATGCGGAAGTGGGATGTACAGAGGCACTTAGGTAGGAGAGTATGCATTGTCCATGCCTTGTCCACGAACACGGAAGCAGAGGTCAGCCAATAAGGGCGAGGTGATGGCTCTTGCGGGGCAACGTGGTCAGGCCTGAGCTGGTAGCTCAGTGCCATTTTGTGGCATGCCCTTGCATTTGTCCCCCACAGTTTATGATGTTTTTTCATGCTACAACAGCAGAATTGAGTAATTATGACAGAGCATACAAAATTATGACAGAGCCTAAATTATTAACTCTCTGGTCCTATCCTAAGAAAAATGTACCAACCTCTGATCTACCTTTGTAAAATGTTTGTTCAAGTCTTTTGCCCATTTTTATTTTTATATTTTAATATTGAACCCACAGCCTCACATATGAGGCAAGTACTATTGCTGAACTACACTCAAAGCCACCCATTTTTAAAATAAGGTTCTTTTTTTTTTTATTTCTGTACTGGAGATTTAACCCTGGGAGTATTCACCACTGAGCTATCCCCAGCTCTTTATTTTTTATTCTGAGTTAGGGCCTTACCAAGTTGTCCAGGATGGCCTTGAACTTACAACCCTTCTGCCTCAGCATCCCTAGTAGCTGGGATTACAGGTGTCTGCCACCATGCCCAGCTCTTTGAGTTCTGAGAGCATTTTTATATTTAGGATATATGTAAGTGGACTTAGTTGTTATTTGTTTATGGACTTATTAATTTGTTTATATCTTATTTATAGTCCTAGCTTGTGGTTTATCTTTTTATTTCTTGATGATATCTTTTGGAAAGCAATTTTTCTTTAATGAAATCAAACATCAATTATGCCTTTTCTGGTTTGATAGGGTATTACTTCTAAGATACTTGTAAAACTTCAACCATCACATTTAATCCTAGGTATTGCTCTGTAGTATTAGCCTCCATATATTACACTTTCAGTATAAATGAGAAATATAAATTGAACGTTTTTAATTTTGATAAAATTTAAAATCAAAAAATCTTTTCGGGATATTAATCCCTACCTCTATAATTTTAGGAATGCATTTTATGCAATCATTTTCATTTCTGAAAATCCTCTTTGAGCATAGAAACAGAGCAAAATAGAATACATCATTCCTTTCCAGATAAATTTTCCAAAGATAAAATCCTTGAAAAAGGAATAAAATGAATCATGTATTTTATGGTTCCATGTGAGTGCCCTTGCAGATAAGTAATCAGATTGTTTACATTGATTATAATGTGAGTTTTAATGACCTTATATTTTATCAGTCTCTGCTGGTAACCTGAGGCTGAGAATTCTTTTAACTCAAGCCTAAGCTCAAAAACATTTGTATAACATGATACCTAGCACTAAGCCACCTAATATCAATGTAATAATGCCAGGATGCTGTAAGTTGTGATCCAGTTTACCAAGTAAAACATTGACCACAGAAATTTATTTAATTCATGTGTTAATTATATACATGTGTTATTTGACTTTCAGCATTTTAGACAAAGAAGTTAGTGAATAGATTTTGAGTTCTGTGTCTTTGCAAAGTGTTGCCACCTGAGATTTAGATTTTGAAACAAGTTTGTTGACAAAGACCATTTCAGGAGCATTGCCCGTTGTCATGTCTTCAGTAAACTGTTTAAGACTCTTCTCAGTGAAGAGAATTGTTTTCTTGATGCTGTTTGTCATGAGCATCATGTCCAAAAGTTTTTCAATCACATTGAGATTCTCACTGATATTTTAAATAAATAGAACTATCAAAGAGTTGCTTTTATCTGTGTTTGCATCAACTACAAAGAGACATGTTGCAAATTATTTAACATTTTTACTCAACTTGCCTTTTAAGTTTGCAGCCATGCCACTAACAAATTCTGCTGCATTCAGTGGGCTTTCTTTTCTTTTTTCTTCTTCTTATTTTTTTTGGACTGCAAATTGAATCTAGAGGTGCTTTACCACTGAGCTACATCCCCCTCCTTTCTATTTTGTATTTTGAGATAGGGTCTTTTCAAGTTGCTTCGGGTCTTGCTAAATTGCTGAGGCTGTCCTCAAACTTGTAGTCCTTCTGACTCAGACTCCTGAGCTGCTGGAATTACAAATGTGTACCACCATGCCCAGCAGTAGGCATTCTTTTATAGAGGCTTTGACTCCTTTTAACTTATTTTCTTACTATATAACTGCATTTCACAGGAGTACCACTTATTACATTTGCATGTTTAAAAAGCCTTAAATTTTAGTACTTTTGTTTATTTAGTTTTCATCATGCATCTTTTCCACATACTGATCATAATTCTTCCTATAATTTGTTTTATAATGTATCTTTTGACACAGTCACATTTTGTGTTGTGTATTAAACCATTTGAGAATATTCTCTTCCACAAAGAAAGTGCCTTCTCCCACTTGTTTTGTTCTCTCTTTGATGGACACAAAATATTCCATGTTCTTTTTCATTCTACTGTAAGAAAGACAGAACCCATAGACATTCAGGGAATACTACAAACTGTGTTCATACAAATTTGACAGCTTAGGTGAAACAGGCCGATTCTTTAAAACCATCAACTAGCAAAACTCATTCAAGATGAAATAGATCTGTGACTATTTTTAAAAATTGAATTTGTAGTTTAGAACCTTCCAAAAAGAAATCTCTGGGCCCCCATCATTTTACTGGCATATTCTTCCAAACCTTTAAAGAAGACATAGCACCACTTATACATAGTCTCTTCCAGAAAAATAGAAAACAACTTATTCTGAGGCCTGCACTACTGTGATACCAAAACTAGAGGACAGTACAGTAAAACTTCAAAACAATATTCCCTCATGAACCTAGACCTAAAAATCCCCCCCAAAATAGCAAATTGAGTGCAGTACTACATAAAAAGAGTAATCCCATGACCAAATGAGGGTTGTCTCCAAAGTGACAAACCACATGAACTGTGGATACCTATACCATATGGAAGAATCTCAGAAACATGCTGAGTGAAAGAAGCCCACCTTAAATAAGTATACACTATATAGTTCTATTGGGATGGCATTCTTGAAAAGATGAAACTATCATCTCTGGTTGCTATAAAAAAGGATAGCACAAGGAATAATTTGGGGTGATGGAAGTGTTAAGTATCTTGATTATGGTATTAGTTACATGTATCTATTCATATGTTAAAAACTTGTGAAACTGGCTGGGTACAGTGGTGCATGCCTGTAATCCCAGCAGCATCGGCTTGGGAGGCTGAGGCAGGAGGATCCCAAGTTCAAAGCCAGCCTCAGCAATGGCCAGGTGCTAAGCAACTCAGTGAGACCCTGTCTCTAAATACAATACAAAATAGGGCTGGCAGTGTGGCTCAGCGGTCAAGTGCCCCTGAGTTCAATCCTTGGTACCCCCGCCCAAAAAAAAACTTCTGAAACTATACATTTATAAAAATGTTGATTTTACTAAAATAAAAATGTCAAAATGTGGCCCCAGATGTAACTGTAACCAGCAGTTGTCATTCTCCCTCTTAACATTGGGATGTGTTAGGAACTTCCAGCTGGAATACATATTCTGACAAAAGCAATTAGTCTACTCTAGCTAATTTTTGCCACATGAGAATGTAGACCTAGCATTGCTGGATCTTTTGATTTTTCAAGAGAAGCCAGAAATTCATATTTTTATATGAAATGCAATTCTTCAAAGCATTAAGTGATTTAAATTTTTTAAAATGCTACATTGACCAGCATAAGTCTGAAAATTAGACATACTAATTTACTTCTAGCTCTGATATTGATAGATGTTTTAGATATAATAGATAATTGTAGGCAACTTAGTGCTAAAGAGAACCTTAAGTTGTTGCCAGAAGGATGGTAAACATGTTAAGATTGCTCTGTTATGGAGAGAGGAAGTATATGGTATATTTATAGTGTATGTGGATGGATGTGGGCTTCAGAAGAAGAGTGATATATTTAACAAAAGAGGAGTGATGATGTGGAGATAGCACCAAAAAAGAGTAAGTCGATGTTTCTTATCCTGGCAAGTGGAAGTTTCCACTGGAGAAGACTTTAGGGAACTGGAGACCTTTTAAAAGATATGTCCAATTAAAGTGATGAGGTAGTTTTATAACAGAAAATCTGGCTACAGTTGTAGTTCAGTGGTAGAGCATGTGCTTAGCATTTGTGAAGCTGTTTTAGTTAGCTTCTGTGTCACTATGACCAAAATACCCTATAAGAACAACTTAGAGAAGAAAAAGTTTATTGCACTCATACTTTAAAAGGTCTCACTACATAGATGGCCAGCTCCATTCTTCTGGGCCCAAGTGAGGTAGTACATCATGGTGAAGAGCCCAGCAGAGGAAAGCCACTCAGTTCTGGCAGGGTCAGGAAGCAGAGAAATGGGAGAGGGACCACAGGTGAGATGCATCCTTCTAGAACATACCCCCAGTGACCCACCTCCTCCAGCCACACCCCTCCTGCCTATAGTCAGTCCTTTCAAACTACTATAGACTGACTAGGAGACAGCCCTCATAATCCAATCATTTTACCTCTGAATATTCCTTCACAGGATCTTTAGGGGGGACACCTCACATCCAAACTATAACAGAGGCCCTGGGTTTAATCCCTAGCACCCAAAGAAGAAGAAAGAAAAAGAAAAGTAAAAAAGAAAATCTGCAGGGCTCAGTATTGGAGTTGGCAGAGGAGTGAGCATAAGGGCGAGCCATGATTGGCAGGGGAGATGACTGAGGTGAACTGGAATGAAGGTAGAGGACACGAATGCAGGATTATATTGGGTAAATTATGGAAAGCAGAGAGTTTAGGAGTAGAAGTCCAAAGGATAGGAATTGATTAAACAATATTCTGTTTTATACCTCCAAAGTTAGACAAATGCTCTTCCTTTCACCTGTAATGTTTTACTTCAGACTTTCTCAGCTTTATTTGGCTTCCTCATGTTTGAGATTCTTAACTCAGATGTTTGTATTACATTCCTAGAAACCATCTCTGGTTCTCTTTCCTCACCTCTTCCCAAGCACAAACCTCTTCTTTTTTATATATATGTATTTTTTTGAGTTGTGATGGACCTTTATTTTATTTACTCATATGTGGTGCTGAGAATTGAACCCAGTGCCTCACACATGCTAGGCAAGCGCTCCACCACCAAGTCACAACCCCTGCCCTCAAACCTCTTCTTAGTGTTCCCACAGCATCTAGTACACATCCTTATTTTAGCACTCATCATTTTATATTAAAATTTTTAAAGTCCCCTTACAAAATAATATGATTCCTTGGGTTAGGGTCCATGTTTTAGTCATCTCTTTGCCTCAGACAAGTAGCAAAGAGCCTTGCACAGAGCTAGTGTCAACCAATATTTGTATAACTGAGTTAGGCCAGCCCCTAAATTTTGATTAATAAGATGGATGTAGAAAGTGCCTGGACTTTCTCAGCCTTTTCACCAATGATAGAAGAGGCCCATGAGTTGTTTTGCTAGTGGTTCAGATATGCTTAAGGCAAAAGCAAAACTCAGTGGCTAGTCAGCAGTTTGTTATTAAGGCCAGGTCATAGACTGTATCCGCAGTGCCTCCTTTGTTTCTAGAATGCAGTGGTAGTCTTTGGCAAGTGATGAATGGTAAGGGAACACTTCCTGACATTTGCATTTGGGCAGCCAGGATTTTAGGTTATGCTATTACAATGACCATTGCTCAGAGTATTCATCCCACTGCATTCCTGTCATTTGTCTTTGTAGGAAAATCCTAATGATGAATAGATTTGAAGGATTTTATATTGCCTGGTTCATGATCAGAATTCTCCTCATCAGAATGCACAAAATATTCCATTGACTTTTTGACCTTCCCAGAAATAGCTTAAAGTATCTAACTACAATTTTTCATTTTTGTGTTAAGTAATTCATCATTATTTGACTCTCCTGGGCTGCTTAAACAATTCCTTCTGCTTTCTGACCTTGAACTTCCAACACTGGTGTTCTTTCTTTTGGAATATATTCCTCCATTTCATCTGCAGAGTTTTGCTTTATCCTTTTTTTTTTTCTTTTAAATCCTCTATCAGGCTTTCTCCATTGGGCTTTTCAGAGGATTGCAAAACCTTTTAATAGTGAACTTGAACTTAAAGGAATGAAAAACTAAGTAAACTTTTTTTTTTCTTTTTCTCACTATGTTACCCAGACTGGCCACAAACTCCTGGGCTCATGAAATCTTTCCATCTCTGCCTCCTGAGCACCTGGGACTATAGCCACTGCACCTACTAGAAACTTCTTTTTCAATCTTAGTGTTTCTCCCTTCTCACTGTCTCTCTTCTCCATCATAGAACTAGGGACTTATTTTTCTCATCAACTAATAAGAAGATTGAAGAAGGTGCTATGCCATTGTTTTATTCATCAGACCATTAGGTGTATTAGGTTTGAATACCAAGAGTATGGTACTAACTAGTCAGTCAAATACTGAAGAAGGCAATTCATGCCTTTAAGGAATTCATAATATAATTAGGATGATAAATTAAAAGATACAAATACCTTCTCCAAGCCTCTGCTTTTTTTTTCTTTTAATCCTCAAATTAGAGTAGCATACTTCCCTGATAGGGTTATATCATCACTGAAGCTTCTCTGTGTGAGTTCCCGAGTTATATTGATGAGTAGATACAAAATAAGTAGAAACACGAAGAAGGCAATGGGCAATGAACGTAACATCTCTATCCAGACATAAAGAATTAATGTTAAGGTAAATTTTGTATACAGAGATATAAAGCAATAAAATACAAGGCATGTTTAGAGAACTTGTAAATAATTGATCTGACCAGGCCAGAGGGATGAAGGAGGGGAGCATGGTGAGAGATGAGGCATCTGAGGTAGGCAGGAAGTTAGACTTAATCTTGTAAGGAATGGGAAACATTAATTTATGTGAAGTAGGGGAGTCAAAATTAGTGGGTGCTAAAGAAAATTTCTAATATGTTACATGTTTATTTCAGGTCTCACTTGCCTTGGAGCCTCTGTCAGAAACTTACAACAGCTACAATCCTCTTCCTACCATTGACATGACAGAAAATGTGCTTTTATCTAAGCAGGGATTCAGAGAGAATACTGAATCCAGCAATACCCAGTTTATGATTCCATCAAGGTCTCACGGGATACCTACCATCAAAACTGATGGAAAAGAATTAGGAGCCAACAGTAGTAGATCAACCACACCGAGGTAATAATTACCAAAGACAATACCAGTCTGTCAGCTAACTCCCATTGTACTCATGATTTCTTTTCTTTCATTTGTGGTTAAGTGAAAAACTGAAGACAGAAATGCCATCACTCATTTAGCAGATAATTTTTAATTACCTAATATGGTTCTGGTTCAGTATCAGGAGCCTAGAAATTAATAAGACACAATTCCAGGGCTGGGGATGTAGCTCAGTGGTAGAGTACATAATTGGCATGCCCAGCACCAAAACAACAAAACCAAAAAACCTCACAATTCCTTTTTTTAGAGACTATTCATAATCTAGTAATAAATAGGACCAAATAATATGTAGATGCCATGGTAGACGTCCATGAGGGAAAAGAGGGAAAGGAATTATTTTGTGAAACAGAGTAGAATAAGAGAAAAAGATCTTCTCTTGATTATTCATGAAACATGTGCTGATCCTTCCCCCACTTTTTTTATGATAAATTATTTCATTGTTTTACTCAAGATTCAACCCCACAACTATAGGTAAAGCATCTGTTATTTAAGAGATGTAAAACAGTATTATAAAATCACATTGCAAGAAAGTCACCTCTGGGCTAGAGCTGTAGCTCAGTGGTAGAGCACTTGCCTAGCATGCATGAGGCACTGGGTTCAATCCTCAGCACCACATATAAATAATAAATAAATAAAATAAAGATCCATGAACAACTAAAATATTTTTAAAAAAAAAGAAAGAAAGAAAGTCACCTCTGTCAAAGTTCAAGCTGTATTGCCATCACTGATCCTCCTCCTGACTGACAAAGTGGCATGTTACCATCATGGATTAGACACTGATGACAGTCTCCTTTTTTTAAACAGGGGAAAGGACCATTTGTACTTTGTAGAGAACTCTGATACAATAAAGGATTCTTTCTTTGGACTACAGCACCATCTGAATTCAGGACAGAGTTTAGAGTCTGTAACTCTAAAAGGCAAAGCACCACGGAAACAGATGTCCCTTCTCAACAGTTCTGAATTTCAGCCTCAAATTAGAACAGTTGCCAAGAGTCATAGTGACTCATGCATTCTTTCTTCAAACCACCCCCCCACCAAAGACCTTCTTTCAGGTATGTATGTATTTGTGAACAGAGACTAAGCTGTGTTTATTGGGATTGCTTTTATTAGCACTTCTATAAAGAGAACCAAGACTTACGTTTGAACTAACTAGTCAAATAAAAGACTTGCTGTGGTCCAGAATTTCTCACCATTTAGAGATAGCCCTATTAAACTACCAAGAAAATTTTTTCTTTTTAATTTTTATTTTTAATTGATACATAGTAATTATATGTATTTATGGTATACATTGGCACATTTTAGTACATGTATATAATGTGTAATGATCAGGTAAGGGTAATAGGAATATCTGTCACCTTGGATTTTTTTTTTTAAATATTTTTAGTTATACATGGACACAGTGTCTTTATTTGGTTTATGTATTTTAATGTGGTGCTGAGGATCGAACCCAGTGCCTCACACATGCGAGGCAAGCGCTGTACCACTGAGCCACAATCCCAGCCCCTGTCACCTTGGATATTTATCGTTTCTTTGTTGGAACTTCTCTCTACTAACTATTTTGAAATAGTCAATTAATTATTGTCAACCATAGTTATCTTATTATTGCTATAAAACATTAGAAGTTATTCTTCCTATCCAACTGCACCCCTGTGTCTGTTAATCATCACCTCTTTGTCCCTCCCCCAACACGCTTCCCAGGCTTTGATAACCACTGTTCTGTTCTCTACTACTTTGAGATCAACTTTTAAGCTTCCACATATAAATGAGAAAATACATTATTTGTCTTTCTGTTACTTTTATTTCACTCAATACGATGTCCTTCAGTTCCATCCATGTCTACCAAGGAACTTCCAAATTAGTTTCTTATAACTGCAGATTTTGGGAAGGAACTATTTAAAAGGAATCTGGATATGAGGGTACTTTTTGTCAGAGAAAAATATTAGTTCTTATTTTTCCCCAAATAATTCAAGGCAGATATTTTTGTATTATCAGCAGCATGTACTTACACAAACATTGTACAGAGAGGGTAGTACCAAATTCATTTCGCATTCTGAAAACTATTAGTCTTAATGAGAATATTCAGCGCATAGCAACTGATCTTAACTGCTTATCTTAAGCCTAGGAATTAGCTTCTATTGTGGCTAAACAGAAGTAGAAAGGAGACAAGTTTACCCATGTAAGGACTTATACTGGGAAAAAGAATTAAAAAAGCAAATGGGAATAGAATTAATTACCTCAGATTAGGGAGTGGTACAATAAAAGCAACTAACTGGCTTACATTGTACCATATTCTTAGCGTGATATCATTAGCATGACAGGCATTTGTTTCCATCCCCACGAGTAAAATTTCCAAAATAGATTATCTATAGCATTCATAGGAAAGTCTTTTAGATAACTACTAAGGTACATAATTCATATTAGTAAGGACATTTGGTTTGATTTTTGTTTTTGATCTTGTTTTTTGTGTTGCTGAGGATTAAACCCAAGGCCTTGTATGTGCTGAGCATACACTGTACCCCAGAGCTGTGTACCCAGCCTGGTATGTTTTTAATGAAGAAAACATTCTGTTCATAATTTTTCAACTGAAATGTCTATTTTTAAAAATATATTCCAAGACTATAGTCCATTTATTTTAGTATTTAACATAAAGACTTCATTAACAAGAAAGAAAATTGACCCACTATTCTCAGTGCTTGTTGAGTTACACTTGGAATATTTTGTATAGACGAGGGTTCCAGACTTAGAGAAAGATATTTGTTTGTTAATTCAGTGGTTATTTATTCAGCAACTACCAAATGTCTTCTTCCATGTGTCAGGAACACAGCAGTTTAATTTTGTTTTTAAAAAGACACAAATTCCTTTCTTACAGATCTTATATTCTGGATGGGAAGACAAATTATAAACTAAATAAATAAATATGTATCAGATAGTGATAATGGCAATGGAGGAAAATGAAGCAAGGAAAGCGAAAGAAATATTCATTTCATGTAGGCTTGGTGATTGATTGATTGATTGATTGATTTTACTTATTTATTTATTTTTGGTACAGGGAATTGAACCCAGGGATGCTCAACCACTGAGCTATATTCCCAGCCTTTTGTTTGTTTGTTTGAGACAGGGTCTTGCTAAATTGCCCAACCTGGCCTCCAACTTCTGCCTCAGCCTCCTGGGTCACTGGGATTATTTAGCACCCAGCATTAAAGGAAGGCCTCATTAAGTAGGTAGCATTACAGATCTAAAGATGATGGGGCTGGAGATGTAACTCAATGACAGCATGTGCGAGGCACTGCATTTAATTCCCAGGACCACACACATTCACACACACACACACAAGTTCCTTCTAAGGAGAGTAACTAGGCTGGTAAGGCAAAAGAACCAACAAGAGATATTTAGCTTGGAGAAAACAGCTTCCATTTATTGAGCACTAATTATGTGCTAGGTACTATTCAAAGTGCTTTATACCCAGAATCTTAGAAAAACCACTGTGAGGTAGGGATTATATCCCCATTTTAAAATGGAGACATAGGTGAAGAATTAGGAAACTTCTGCCATGTCAAAAGGGTAAGCTGCTCCTCAGTTACAGTTAAGTTTTATCTTAGACTCTAAGGCGAAGCCATATGCTTCATCCTGCTCCTGTAAGTTCATTGCTTACCTAGGCATACATGTATTATTATTTTTTAAATCAACAACCCCTAGCCTGCCAATGTGCAACCTCTTCTATAATCTTCTAGGATCAATGGATTTCCAGATGAAACAAGACAGATGGTAGTTCAGTCTGAGCTAATAGTCTGACATATGCAAAAATATGAGAGGACCACTTGAAAAGTTGTGAATTCTACACCACTGTAAATAGTCAGGCATGGGCTGGAGATCTGATGATCTTCTTGTATATTAGATTAAATCCTCAAGTAGATATTTGGATAGAATCTTGAAGGGTCTTCCAAACGTAAGATTCTAGGGAACTAAGATTAACTGGACTGCTTCTGTAGGCCTAGGGTTGAGGTCCCAGGAGGGACACAAAAGATAGCTAAACCCAATGATTTTCCTGGTCTTTATTGTACTAATGTACCAGAAAGTGGAAAGTGATGCAGAATGAATCAGGCAGCTAGCTAGTATTTATGAGACACCAACTACACATTCTGCTTATAACAGTTGGGCTATAGAATAGATAGCAGAATATTGGAAGGAATACCAGAAGCTATATACCTACCTTGTTTAGCTGAGGCTGTACCCATGGCATGTAGGAATAGGCAAGGAAAATATTTGTCCGGAACTCGCCAGAGTGCTCTTTCAGTGTGTGCATAAAATGGTTGCTGAACTGAGGTGCGGGAAGATGCCATGACAGTATTTATACTATGGGATATCAGCTTCTCCCTGAAAATTAGAGATAAATTTCTAAGATAAAATGTTCTAAGTCCAAGGTATGACATGAAAGAAACTTCCAAAAAATGGCTGTTTCAACAGTGAAACCACTTGGAGGCCAATGAGTGGACTACTTATGCATAGATTTCTCTTACTTATCTTCCTTAATGTCTGTTTGCATTTAAAACTTGCTTTGGAAACTATCTTAGGTACCAATTCCCATTCAGATTTAAAGGAGTCAATAAATCATTCTTCACTGTTATTATTCCCAATGGAGTTTTTATTTATCAGAAATGAAAAAATAAGCTCAATTCAAGTAGCTTTTGTGTCTGTATTGTGTCAGTCTTGTTCTTAGTTTTAGGGTTACAATGATAAATGTTTCAGCCCCCGCCCTTAAGGAATTCATTTTAGTAAAAGGAGACAGACTCAAAAGCAGATGATAATTATGTATAAATACATGCAGCAATGGAAGTATTTATTAAAACATTTTGTCAAATGCTTGATATATGCCAGATATTATACCAGATACCATGAGTACAAAAACCAGAAAAAGCCAACCCAGCATTATAAATTAGGTAAGACTGACAATTAACAACACTACATGATAAATTCTTTGATAGAGTTAAATACCAGGAGCTCTGAGAGCACAGAGATATTTTGCTTTAAGGAGCTATTGATAATTAGATACTATTTTAGTTAGCTTTTTCATCACTGTAAACAAAACACTGGGCAAGAACAACTTACAGGAGAGAAAGTTTATTTGGGGCTCACGGTTTCAGAGATCTCAGTCCATAGATAGCCAAGTCCATTGGGGCTCTGAACCGAGGGTGAGGCAGCATGTCATGGGGGAAGGGTTCTATTGGAGGAAAACTGCTCTCTCATGGCAGGAAGGAAGCAGAGATTGCCCAGGTACAGTGGCTTACACTTATAATCCCAGCAACTGGGGAGGCAGACACAGGAGGATCCACAAGTTCAAGGCCAGCCTCAGCAACTTAGCAGGGCCTTAAGCACTTAGTGAGACTCTGTCTCAAAATAAAAAATCAAAATGCTGGGGATGTAGCTCAGTGGTAAAGCACCCCTGGATTCAATCTCCAGTACCAAAAGAAAAATATATTTTTAAAGGAAAGAGAGATCTAGGAAAGAGGGAAAGGGCCATAAGGAAGATGCATCCTTCCAGGGCATGTCCCCAGTGGCCCACTTCTTTCAGCCATTCCCCACTTGCCTACAGTTACCACCCAATCAGTCCATTCAAACATGAATTAGGTTATAGTTCTCATAGTCTTGTCATGTTATCACTTAATATTACTGCATTAACAGAAGCTTTTGGTGGGCATCTTATATCTAAACCATAAGAGATATGGATACATAATAAAGTACCAAGGCTGTTACCTCTTTAGGAACATTTTAAGTATCCGAAGAAAAGGTTATTGTCTACATGGCCCTAAAATTAAACACTACTTGTCATTAACCTCTTTATTCATCCACCTTATTAAAGAACTTTAAACCATATTAAATAAAGCCAGTACCCACTAAACTAAAAGGAAAAGGATCCTATTTCATACTAAGCTTCTTTAAATGGAAGACTTTTAGATCTAACCAGATTTCCAATTGTGGTAGACCATGTTTTCCTCACCCTTTCTCAGTGAATAAGCAAGCCAAATCCCTTTGGGATGCAGATGTTTTTCAGATGAATCCCAAAGAGATTTTCTTTCTTTTTCTTTCTTTTTTTTTTTTTTGGTACTGGGGATTGAACTCAGGGGTACTCGACCACTGAGCCACATCCTCAGCCCTATTTTGTGTTTTATGTAGAGACAGGGTCTCACTGAGTTGCTTAGCACCTCACCGTTGCTGAGGTTGACTTTGAACTCACGATTCTCCTGTCTCAGCCTCCCTAAGTGCTGGGATTACAGGCTTGAGCCACCGCCTGGCTGAGATTTTCTTTCTTTTAATAAAAAATAAATATAATGAATTCTGAATATAATAATGCTTAACTAACATTTACTGAGAAAAAGTTAGTATGTTAAGTGAAAAAGTAGTTATACAACAGAATATATAATATGCCATTTTTGCAAAAGAAATGTATATACAGACATATCTATGCAAGATAAAAACTACAAGACACCTCAAAATGTAAATAATCATTATCATTTTTTGGTACCAGGGGCTCTTGACGGCTGAGCTGTATACCACATCCCCAAGCCCTTTTTTTATTTTTTATTTTGAGACAGGATCTCGCTAAGTTGCTTAGGGCCTTGCTAAGTTGCTAGGCCTCGCAGTCCTCCTGCCTCAGCCTCCCAAACCACTGGGATTACAGGCATGTGCCACCATGCCTGGCTAATAATCAGTATTCTTGATCAGTAACATTAATGGGTATATTCATTTTCTATGGCTGCATAACAACCACAAAATTAACATTTCAAGCAATACCCATTTGTTATCTCATGGTTCTATATGTCACAAGTAGTTACAAAACAGAATATACAAAATGCCATTTTTGCCAGAGAAATGTATATACAGACATATATATACATAGATAGGTCATATGTATCATAGGTCTAACCTACCAAAATAATACCCTACCTTAAAGGTGACAGATTTGGAGCCTTAATTACACTTTCAGAATCCCTTTGAAATAATACCTAGATGAGTGTTTGAATCACTAGGAAAAGGTATGTGTGCACAAAGGGCTGGGAATCTTTGGGCAACCATGTTAGAATTCTGTTTACCACAATAAATGAGCTTTATTTGGTTTAGTTTGCTTTTATTTTCACATCACACATTGAAGATATGTTATGTAAGGTTTGGGGCCTTTTTTTTTCAAATTTTTAAACTGTATTTTGATTTATATTTTATAGTAGCAAATGTTAGATATTTATGGATCTCTTTGGCATATTTTGAGAGTCTGCCCTGTGCCCCGCAGCCTAATCACAACATTTACGTTATTTTCAGAAGTTTTAAAACCCTGTACTAGAAAGTAGGCACTTTGTTTTTGGTCTGACTTACCTTCTAAGCAGATGTAGAATCTGAATAAAATAGTGATACTTTCCATGTTTCATAGAATAATACCATTTGTCCTCAGCTTTTAAAAGGAAGCCTAAGAACTACAGTGGGATCATATATAGTAGAGTAGGTAAAAGCACAAAATGGGGAGTCATCCTCATTTATTATATTTACTATAGTAATCCCCTTTTATTATAATGATTGAAATTGAAATTCTCATTGTAAGGCAAGGCCCTCAATAGATGCCCAAAACTGTATAACTGGGCCCTGTATATATACTATTTTTTTCCTGTACATACATGGCACAGAAAGATTAACAATAATAACAATAAAGGAGAACACATTGTGGACAAACACAAGTTGGAAGAATTGAATGCCTGGGGATTTATATATCTTTTTGGGGGCAAGGAGTACCGGAGACTGAACTGAGAGGCACTTGACCACTGAGCCACATCCCCAGCCCTAGTTTATATTTTATTTAGAGACAGGGTCTCACTGAGTTGCTTAGCACCTCGCTTTTGCTGAGGCTGGCTTTGAACATGTGATCTTCCTGCCTCAGGCTCCCAAGCCACTGGGATTACAGGTGTGCACCACCATGCCGCTGAATGCCTGGGGATTTAATGACTTCCACAAGAGGGTCATTCTCTCTGGAAAAGAGACTTTATTCACTGATGCAATGTCAGCATCTAAAATAGTACAGAGAGTAGAAGAAGCTCAGTAAACAACTACTGTTAAGTGAATGTCCTCAAGTGGGGAGAGTGGACAGGTAAGCCATTACACAACCTTGTGGTAAGTCTGAAGATAAAAGGAAATGCGCTGAATGTTGCAAATATTTCTTCTGGATTTCAGAGTTTTCATTTTCTGCTTTTGCTGCTTTCAGCTCTTTTAGAACAAGGCAATAAACTGCGCAATGCCATGGTGATTTCTGCGATGAAATCAAGCCCAGACACTAGCATGTTGTTGGACAAAATTCATCCTCCAATGAAGGAAGATTCTCTTAGATCATCAACCCAGTAAGTTGATGATAGACACAATAGACACAAACCCAACAGTTCATTTGCCTAATAGTTGTTAACCTATGTTTCTTTTTTTGTTAAATATATGTGCATATATATTTTTTTAAGTTGTAGATGGACACAATACCTTTATTATATTTGTTTTTACATGGTGTTAAGGATTGAATCCAGTGCCTCATATATGCTAGGCAAGTACTCTAACACTGAGCTACAACTCCAGCCCCCAACCTGTGTTTCTTGTTAAATTATAAACTAGATAATCTTGGAAATTTTCAGAAAATAGTTTTTAATGAGATGATGGTAAAGAAGTCTAAACTAGGAGTTAAGATGCCAGTACTAGCATTCATACTTGCTAAATGTGTAAACAAGTAACTTCTTTGCTCTTTCTGAAATGGAATGCTTGTATATAAAATGGGCATATTTTCTTCCTAATTTTCAGAAATGAAATGGAGTTCTGATGTAGGAAAGATCTCTGCAGAGTGTAAAGTTTTAGATATATTTAATATATATCTATAAAGTTTTAGATATATTTAGGTTTTAGACATATTTAAGTCTAAAGTAAGTTAAATTTTATGAATCAGACCAGCTCTATATACTCTTTTTGATCAATTAATTATGATTCAGATTTTTCCCATCTGTTAGCCATTTAGTGAGAAAGTATTTTTCCACACTTCAGAATCAGAATGTTATCTAAGAATCAAGTTAAAGACCACATTGAAGATCATGTCCTTCCTCCAACTGAAGATACATTTTGGAAACATGACACAAAAATTGATACCAGAGCTATACAGCTGCTATTAGGCAGGTAAGTGTTTTTAACCAGCTTCATTCCTTTCAAGTTCTTCCTCCAGTTCATTGCGTACATTGTTAGATTCATCCTCCTAAAGCTTCGCTTCCTTAACTAACCAATCTTAAACTACTACTCATTGCCTACTAAATAAAAATTCAGGTTTTAGCTTTTTGTTGTTGGCTTCATTTACAGAATGGTTCCCAATCCACCTGTCCATTCTTATTTCCCAACTCTTACCAACATCAATATTAACATGTGTGATGAAAGCAGCATGAATTTTAAACAGATTCAAGTTGAAATTTGAGGTTTGTTGTTTATTAACATTGTATCCTTAAGCAGGTATCTCACCGTCAGAGGTATCAATAAATTTGGAATTGTTCCTAACCTTGCAAAATTGTGAGGATTAGAACTGATGTACCTAAAGGAGCTAACAGTGTGCTTAACACATAGTAGCTTGATTCTTGGTAGCTTTTATCATTAATATTACCACTAACATGTACCCTCATCTATTTATTGTCTCTTGAGTGAGATACTATTCCCATTACTGTCTTGGCAAGGGGGTAGGGCTTAGTGGTTAAAAGCAATATGTATTAAGTTATAAAAGTGTAAGAGGCCAGCTTTCATGGCATTTGCCTGGAATCCCAGCAACCTGGGAGGCTGAAGCATGAGGATCATGAGTTCAAGGCCAGCCTAGGCAACTTAAAGAAACCCTGTCTCAAAATGAAACATTAAAAAAAAAAAAAAAAAAAAAGAGGAGAGTGCTGGGGATATAGCTCAGTGGTAGAGTACTCCTGGGCTCAATCCTTAGAAAAAGAAAATAATTTACTTTAAGTAATTAATTTTAATTAAATAAATAAAGGTGCAAGAGAACATGTTCTTCAGAAACTCCACTTAATTTGGTTAAGATTTAGACTTCTTTTTTTTTTTCAAATTTTTTTTAGTTGTTAATGGATTTTTATTTTATTCGTTTATTATTTATATGTGGTGCTGAGGCTCGAACCCAGTGCCTCATGCATGCTAGGCAAGCGCTCTACCACTGAGCTATAGCCCCAGCCCAAGATTTAGACTTCCCTTTAAAGAGAAGAGCAAGACTACATAAACATTTAGTGTGCTAAAGTATAGGTAGAGTCAGTAGAGGTATAATGGAAAACTGAGTATTAGGTTAAAGGGTTTGGATTTCATATTACAAATTGATTAGACAGCAAAATATTTGAGCAAAAGAATGAAAAGATCAGTCTGGCAACAGTAGGGACAGTCAACTATATAGGCTACATGGAAAAGTATGTGGGAGTAGTTTTTGCTCTCTGGTGGAGTTGGAAACAAAAAATTAAAGGTTTATACGACAAGATCTTATGACTTATTAGTTGTGGAAAGAGGACAAAAACTGAAAAATGACCCCTAGGTTTTTGGTTTAGGGACTCCATGGATCATAATGATTGAAACTGAAATCCTCAGTATAAGGTAAGAATTTGAAAAAAATTCAAGTTTAAGCTTATAAATCTGTGAAACTTAAGGGCTCTATGGCACATTTAAGTGCAATATTTAGTAGGTACTTGAATATATAGAGCTAAAACTTAGGAGAGAGGACTGGCCTAAAGATAAAAATTGGGTGTTAGCTACACTGCAGTAATTGAAACCTTGAAAGTAGGCAGGATCAAGTACCCAAGGAAAGAATAGGAGAATGAAAGTAAGAATAAAGGAGACACTTAAATGCCCACCCCTTATTTATTTGTTTATTTGGGTCTTTTATAATTTTATTTTATAAAATTTTTTTTCTTTTTCTACATTTTTATCGTGGATTATAGTTGTACATAGTGATCGAATTTGTTGTTATATATTTGTACATATACAGTATAACAATATAGTTTGGCCAGTATCGCTCCCCAGCACTTCCCCTCTCTTGCCCCACCTCCTATTCCCTTAATCTCTTTCTTCTACTGATCTCGCTTTGATTTTCATGAGATCTCTCCCACCCCATCTTTTCCTTTTTTCTCTCTGGCTTCCACATATGAGAGAAAACATATATGCCCCTTGACCTTCTGAATTTGGCTTATTTTACTTAACATAATGGTCTCTAGATCCATCCTGCAAATGACATAATTTCATTTTTTATAGCTGATTAAAACTCCATTGTGTATATCACATTTTCTTTATTCATTTATCCATTGATGGACACCTAAGCTGGTTCCATGATTTGGCTGTTGTGAATTGTGCTACATGAGTATGCATGTATCACTCTAGTATGATGACTTCAACTCTTTAGGACAAATAGCAAGGAGTAGTATAACTGGGTCATATGGTAGTTCCATGCCTAATCTTTTGAGGAACCTCCATAGTGATTTCCATAGTGGTTGTACTAATTTACAATCTCACCAATAATGTAAAAGTGTTCCTTTTTCTTCATATCCTCTCCAGCTTTTACTGTTATTTGTATTCTTGATGATTATCATTCTGACTGGTATGAGATGAAATCTCAGTGTGGTTTTTTCAAAAAATTTTTTTAGTTGTAGATGGACACAATACCTTTATCTTATTTATGTTTATGTGGTGCTGAGGATCAAACCCAGTGCTTCACATGTGCTAGGCAAGTGCTCTACCACTGAGCCACAACCCCAGCCCTCAATGTAGTTTTGAGTTGCATTTTCCTAATTGCTAATGATAGTGAACATTTTTTTTCATGTATGTGTTGGTCATTTGTATTCTTTTTTTTTTTTTAATTTTTTTTAGTTGTAGATGGACGCAGTATCTTTATTTATTTTTATGTGGTACTGAGGATCGAACCCAGTGACTCATGCATGCGAGGCATGCACTCTACCACTGAGCTACAGCCCCAGCCCTCATTTGTATTCTTTTGAGAACTGTCTGTTCAGTTCATTTGTTCATTTTTTAATTGGTGCCCACTCCTTTTAAGACCTCAGTAAAATGATGGTAAAGTAATAGGAAAGGCATAAAATCACAAGAACCAAAGCAGGGAATGACAACAGATTAAAGATGTCAATAAAATTTTGGAAGTCAGAAAACAGATGGACAATGATAACTGACCTAGCAAAATAGAGAAAGTTGTACCTTGAGCCAGACTGCCTATATTTATCTGAGTTCTATCACTCACTAGTGTTAAAAACATCCAAAGTTATAACCACATTCTACTGCTTCACCCGTAAAATAGATATCATAACATAATATACTTTAGTGATACTTTGTGTACATATTCAATGAATTAATTCCTATAAACTTCTTAGAATACTGCTGGCAATAAATGTCGGGTATTATTATTATAATACTGTCCCTCACAGAGGGACAGAGCCAAGAGACTGACATTTCCCTGCCCAAAGACTAGAATTTATTCTTTGTAGAGGTAATACTGTAAGATCTCTGGATTCAGGGATGTCGAGTGCAATTGAAGGTGAGGGTGAGCACCGTACTGATGGAAAGGAGATTATGTTTAAAGCCTACATATGAGAGTGACGAAAATCCCTCCATTCCTGAATTCCCTTTGCTCCTTGATTCCTAGCACACTGACAGCCACACTACCTCCCAGATAAATGAGATTATGCTTGGAAACTCCAGCTCAAGAAGAAAGAAATGGAGATGCCAACCATTGGAGATTACCCCCCAAAAATGCTCTGGCTCTGCCCAATTATTTTATAACAAAACCCACCAGTCAACAAATTCCCTTTTGACTCTCAAACTTGAAATAGGGCTTTCAGTCAGCATTTCAGGACCTAACTTTAATATGACCAGATAGCCAAGATTTATAGACATTCAAGGAATGCCTCCAACATACAGACAGACAAGATTCAGTACAACATATGGAAGAGGTAAGTGAGGGAAAATCCTAAGAAGTTTCTTTTTTTTAAAGGCAGAGTTGGAAAATAGGAAAGAAAAGGTAAAATTGAGGATATATTCAAGAAATTCAACAACCAAACAATTGGGAGTTTCAGAAAAGAGAAAATGAAAAAGAAAAAATTCTGTACTGGAACATATCAGCTGCTGTGCTGATACTTGAGCCAAGACCCCTTCCCCATCTCTCCTAACTCAGACACATAGAAACTCCACTCCTGACTGGGGGCAGCCAAGGACTTAGAACTCCCTCTCCCCACAGTGCCCATCAGCAGGCTGTCTTCTGAGGGAGGAGTAGGACATAAGCAAGAGAAAAGAGGATTTTCAAATTACTAGAATCAGAAATTAAACAGAGAACATTAATACTAATTTTATAGAAATAAAACATTATGAATAAATACTGTGAACATTTGAACGACAATAAAAGATAGTTTACATAGCATAGTTTGGTCAATTTCATTCATTTTCCTCTCCCTCTTCCCTCTCTTTCTTTCTAGCCCCTTCCTCTACTTTTGCTTCACTGATTTCCCTTCTATTTTCATGAGATCCTCTCCTTTTCCTCCCTTGTTTTGGTCTAGCTTCCACATTCAACCCTCGACTTTCTAAGTCTGGCTTATTTCACTTAGCATGATGAATTTCACCTTTATGTATGTCTATAAAGCACTAATTTTTTTAAAAAACTATAAATAAATAGAAGGAAGACTAGTAGAATGGAAGATAGGGAATGGGAGGGAGGAGGGGACGGAAAGAAGTACTGGAGACTGAAGTGGAATAAATTATATTCCATGCATGCATGATTCTGTCAAAATGAATCCCAATATTATATATAACTATAATTCACTAATAAAAACATTTTTAAAAGACAAATAATTTATATGAAATGGACAGATTGCTAGAAAGACACAGATTGGGGCTGGGATTATGGTGCAGTGGTAGTGTGCTCGCCTAGCACGCAGGAGGCACTAGGTTTGATCCTCAGCACCACATAAAAAAATAAAATAAAGATATTGTGTCCACCTACAACTAAAAAAAAAAATATTAAAAAAAAAAAAAGACAGACACAGATCATCAAAACTGACCCAAGAAGAAATACTCTGAATAGAACTATAACAAATAGAGACTGAATTAGTAATTCAAAAAATTTCTTTGGGCCACAAAGAAAGGCCCAGCCCCAGTTTTTATTGCTGAATTCTACCAAGTAGTTAAAGAGTTAATACCAATATTTCACAAACTCTTCTAAAAATTGGAATAGTAGGGAACTCTTTCCTACTATTTTATGAAGCCAACATTACTTTGTTACCAAATCTAGACAGAGGCATCACGAGAAAACTACAGATCAGTATATATATGGAGACAACAATTCCCCACAAAATACCTTCAAACCAAGCCAAGCAACTAAAAAGTAATTTTACACCATGACCAGTGGAATTAACTTAGAATGTAAGGTCAGTTTAATTTCTGAAAACCAATTTATGTGATACACAGCATCGACAGAATAAAAAACAAAAGCAACAGGCTCATCTCAAAAGATGGAGAGAAACAGTTGCAAAATCCAATGCTCTTGCATTACAAAATGCTCAATAAGCTTGGATTAGAAGAGAAAAATCCTCAACCTAAAAAAGAGCATCTGCAGAAAATACAAAGCTAACATTATGCTTCATGTTAAAACACTGGAAAACACTAGATGTGTTCTTCCTAAGATTAGGATATTTGTTCTCAACAGTTTTACTCAACATTGTGTAATAGATTCTAGCTGTTTTTATTAAAGGGATCCAAATTGGAAAAGATGAAGAGAAATATCTCTGTACAGATGAAATGATCATAGAAAACTATAAGGAATTCAATCAAAATGATTAAGAATCTAATAAAAATTAGAACTAAATTTAACAGAGTTATAGGATTCAAGATAAATATGCAGAAATCTATTGTATATTTACATGCTTGCAATAAGCAACCTAAAGATAAATTTAGAAAACAATTTTATTTATAACAGCATCAAAAAGAATAAAATACTTAGGAATAAATCTAACAAAAGATGTGTAAAACATAAACTCTAAAAACTATAAAACACTGTTGAAAGAAATTTTTAAAGGTCTAAGTAAATAGAAAAACATCCCATGTTCATGATTCAGCACAATCCCTGTCAGAATTCCGGAGCTGACTTCTTTTTCAAAATTGATAGGCTGCTTTTAAAATTCCTGTGAAATTGTAAAGGATCCGGAATAGCCAAAACATTCTTGAAATGGGACTCACACTTCTCAACTTTAAAACTTACCTAAGCAATAGCAATCGAGTCAGTGTAGTACTGGCATAAGGACAGACAAATAAATCAATGAAATAGAATTGATAGTTTAGAATACCCAAGTGTCTTTGGTCAGCTGATATGCAATAAGGCTGTCAAGATCATTCAGTGGTAGAAGAATCGTCTTTACAATGAATGGTGCTGAGATGCCTAGATAAAGTGAAGTTGTATCTTTACCTCACCATCTATAAAAATTAACTCAAAATGGATCAAACATCTAAATGGAAGAGCTAACATTATAAAACCTGTAGAGGTAAATCTTAATGACCTTGGATTTAGGATAAGAGTCTTAGATATGGCACCAAAAGCACAAACAACACAATAAAAAAAGACTTCCTTAAAATTAAAAGTTTTGGTGCTTCCATTGATACTATTAAAGTGGAAAGACAAGAGAATGGGAAACAATTGCAGATCTTATATCTGATAAAGGACTTACATAACTCAGAATTTATAAGAATTCATATGACTCAAGGGACAAATAATTCATTAAAATATGGATAGTGGATCTGATTGAACAGTTCTCCAAATAAGATATTTAAGTGGTAAATATGTACATGAAAAGATGCTCAACACCATTAGTTATCAGGGAAATGCAAATAAAAACAACAATGAGATGCCACTTCACACCCACTAGATTAAAAATGTCTGGATAATAAGTATTGATAAGAATGTCGTATACTAGTATTTGTAAAATGGTACAAATGTAAAGTGGTATTTTCCAAGTGGTACTTTGGAAAATAGTTTGTCAGTTCCTCTAACTGTAACACATAGACTTACCATATGATCAACTCCTAGGCATATACCCAAGGAAAATGAAAGCATACAGCCAAACAAAAACATGTATATGAATGATCCTAACAGCATTATTCATAATATTCAAAAAGTAGCAACAAGTCAGATGTCCATCGCCTGGTGAATGAACTGTAAAATATGTATTAGTGGAATATTATTTGGCTATTAAAAAAACCAAAGTGTTGATACATGTGGCAGCATGGATGAACTTGAAAAACATGCTAACTGAAAGAAATCAGTCCCAAGTGATTATATATTTTATGGCTCCATTTATTGGAAATGCCCAAAATAGGCAATTCTATAAAAACAGTTTAAAATCAGTGGTTCCTTAGGGTTGAGTGTTATGGTGGATAGGGTAATGAAAGTAAAGGTTATGGAGTTTCATTTTGAGGTGATGAAAATGTTCTAAAATTGACTGGGGTGATGGCTGCTTATATTTGTGAATATATTAGCTATTAAATTGTTTTGTGGATAAATTATATGGCATATGAATCATATATTATAAAGCTGTATAGGAGAAAAAACAATCTAGAAGCCGGGCGTGGTGGCTCACGCTTGTAATCCCAGCACTTAGGGAGGCTGAGACAGGATAATCACGAGTTCAAAGCCAGCCTCAGCAACGGCGAGGTGCAAGGTGCTAAGCAACTCAGTGAGACCCTGTCTCTACATAAAACACAAAATAGGGCTGGGGATGTGGCTCAGTGGTCAAGTGCCCCTGAGTTCAATCCCCAGTACCAAAACAAAAAAAAAAAAAACAATCTAGAATCCATCACAATGAATTAAAAAAGACACATCAAGATATATAATCCAGGCTGGGGCTGTAGCTCAGTCGTAGAGCGCTTGCCTAGCATGCGTGAGGCACTGGGTTCGATTCTCAGCATCACATAAATATAAGCAAATAAAATAAAGGTATAAAAAATACAATAACTTTTTTAAAAAGATATATAATCATGGGGCTGGGGTTGTGGTTCAGTGGTAGAGCACTTGCTTGGCATGTGTGAGGCACTAGGTTCAATTCTCAGCACTGCATATAAGTAAATAAAATAAAGGTCCATCCACAACTAAAAAAAAAGGCATTAAAAAAAAAGATATACAGGGGCTGGGGCTGTAGCTCAGTGGTAGAGCGCTTGCCTAGCATGTGTGAGGCACTGGGTTCGAGCCTCAGCACCACATATAAAAAATAAATAAAATTAAAATCCATCAACAACTAAAAAATATTTTTTAAAAAAAGATGTACAGTCATGAAATTTGGGGGGGGCACGGTACTAGGGATTGAACACAGGAATTCAAACATTAAGCCACACCCCCAGCTCTATATTTTGTATTTTATTTAGAGACAAGTTCTCACTGGGTTGCTGAGTACCTCACCATTGCTGAGCCTGGCTTTGAACTAGCGATCCTCCTGTCTCAGTCGCCTAAGCCGCTGGGATTATAGGCGTGCACCACCGTGCTCAGCTATAATCGTGAAATTTTGAAATACTGAGTATAAAGAGACAGTATTCAAGAAAATACAAACCACCTATATGTTAGAATTGGAATAACATCAGGACTACCCACAATTCCATGGAAGATAGTAGAGAAATGCCTTTGTCATTTTTTAAAATGTTTTTCAGACTTTTTAAAAAATAGCTTTATTTTATTCATCTATTTTTATGTGGTACTAAGGATTGAACCGAGGGCCTCACACGTCCTAGACAAACACTCTCCCGCTGAGCCACAAACCCAGCCCCATAATTTTGAAGTGCAAATTATTTGCAGTATAAACTTCCATTACTAATCAAACTGTCAATCAAGTGTGATGGTAGAGAAAAAAATACCTTCATATATTGAGAATCTCAAAAGTTTACCTAGCATATTCTTTGGGAAGCCTCAGGGAGATAACTTCTACCAAAGAGAGGGCTTATGGAGAAAAAGGAAGACATGGAGTCCAAGAAGTAGGGAATACAACACAGAAGAGAGATTTTTAAAAGGAGATTTGGGATATGTGTCATATTTACAGAGCAAGCAATTTGTATAGGAACAGGACAGGGCTTCATTAGGGACATTTCTGAAGCATAGGGGACAAGGAAGAATAAAATATATATTGACCAAGTTTAAAGGACATTTTCGGCTTTCTTGGGGAGTTCATTAATAAAATAGTAATAGGTACATAGAAAACTCTACAAATGAAAATTAAGACACTTATTAATACCAAGGAAAACCAGAAGTTGTATAAGAGAAAGTAAAATTGTATAAGGAATTATCCTACACTTGGCTCTGAAAATAGCAGTGCACATGTATCACTTAGAAATATGGAGGTAAATACCAAAAGTGTCTCAGGGAGTTGAAAGCAATTGCCTTTGGAAAATTAGACAACTACTGTTTTTAATTATAAGCCCATTATCTTTCTTAACTTTAAAAACAAGTATATGTATTTGATTTAAAATTATATGTAAGAAGAAAAAGAAGGGCTCTGGGTATATATAGTTCATTTTCAGAGCCCTTGTCTAGCATGCTTCAAGCCCTGGTTTGAATCCAGCACCACCACCAAAAAAAAAAAATTGCAGGGGAGGAAGAAAAAGAAGAGATAGTGCTAAAAGTAGGCTTGTATTATGGCCAAGGAACACACGCAAATTCCATCCTTTTAATATGCCAGTGAATAAATTCAAAGAAATGTTACTTTAAAAAAAGAAGTAAAATGTGGAGGACTGTATACTATAAACAGTGGAGACTGTGTCACTTTAGGGGTGTGGAAAGTAGGGACAGAAAGCAAGCAGCTGGAACGGAGACAGAATATAAGTGACAAATAAGAAAGTTATATAAAGTACCAACAAGTAAAATTTCTCAAAACATCAGTGCTGAGAAGCCCTGTAGATTGGGAAACTCTTAGTTGGATTTTGGCAGTTAGGAAGTTGTGTTTTTGCTTGTTCGTTTGTTTTTGGTTTTTTAGTACCAGGGATTGAACCTAGGGGCATTTAACCACTGAGCTACGTCCTCAGCTTTTTTTTTTAAATATTTTATTTAGTAACAGGGTTTCACTGACTTACTTGATGGCCTCATTAAGTTGCTGAGGCTGGCTTTGAACTTGTGATCCTCCTGCTTCAGCCTCCCAAGACGCTGGGATTACAGGTGTGTGCCACCTCACCTGGCAGGAGGTTGTTCTTTTTGACAGAGAGAGATTGCAATTGATTAATGGTTCACAACTAGGGGATGATTGTCCGCCCCCTACCTCAAATGACTTTGGGGAATGTCTGGAGGCATTTTGGGTTGTCATAACTGGAGGAGTACTTCCAGTGTCTAGTGAGTAGAAGCCAAGGACCCAAAATGCACAGGACAGCCCCATAACAGTTATCTGACCCAGTATGTTGGTAGTAAGGTTGAGAACCCTACTGTAGATTAGGGAAAGGTAAGAAGGAGAATTTGCTGCATCTGCTCATTCAAAGTAATGTAGATGCATCATCTCATTTAAAGGTAGTGAATGTGTACTATTTTCTGGAGAAATTAAAGAAAAATTATAGCACCTAGGTAGAAAGGGAAGCAAAGTAGAAAGAAATAGCAAAATGCATAGCTCAATGCCTGGCACATAGTATTTAATAAATACTATTGCTTTTATTATTAACAAAGGTGTTCATTAAGAAGTCATTAAGTTCTAACACCAAAAAAACAAACAACCCAATCAATAAATGGACCAAAGGGCTGGGATTGTAGCTCAGTGGTAAAGCACTTACCTCGCATGCATGAGGTACTGGGTTTGATCCTCAGCACCACATAAAAATAAATAAATAAAATGGAGATATTTGTGTCCATCTACAACTAAAAAAAAAAAAAAAAAAAAAATTTAAAGATAAATAAATAAATAAATGGGCCAAGGAGCTGAACAGACACTTCTCAGAAGAAGATACACAATCGATCAACAGACATATGAAAAATGTTCAACATCTCTAGCAATGAGAGAAATGCAAATCAAAACTACTCTAAGATTTCATCTGACACCAGTCACAATGTCAATTATCAAGAATACAAATAACATAAGTGTTGGCGAGGTTGTGGGGGGAAAGGCACCCTCATACATTGCTAGTGGGACTGCAAATTGGTACAACCAATCTGGAAAGCAGTATAGAGATTCCTAAGAAAACTTGGAATGGAACCACCATTTGACCCAGCTATCCCACTCCTTGATCTATCCCCAAAAGACTTAAAAATAGCATATTACAGTGATGCAGCCACTTCAATGTTTATAGCAGCTCAGTTCACAATAGCTAAACTGTGGAACCAACCTAGATGCCTTCAAAAGATGAATGGATAAAGAAACTGAGGAATATATACACAATGGAATATTACTCAGCAATAAAAGAGAATAAAATTATGGCATTTGCAGGTAAATGGATGGAGTTGGAGAATATCATGCTAAGTGAAGTAAGCCAGTCTCAAAAAACCGAATGCCAAATGTTCTCTCTGATAAGTGAATGCTGATCCATAATGCTGGGGAGGACACAGGAAGAATGGAGGAACTTTGGTCACAGGGGTGGGAGGGGACATGTGGACAATAAAGATGATGGAATAAGATGGACATCATAGCCCTAGCTTCATGTATGACTGCATGTATGTTGTGATTCTGCATCACATACAACCAGAGATATGAAAAGTTGTGCTCCATCTGTGTACAATGAATCAAAATGCATTCTGCTATCATGTATACCTACGTAGAATAAATAAATAAATAAAAATTTTTTAAAAAGTCATTGAATTCATTAACATGTTCATTAAGTACTAGTTACTATAAGAGAAAAACAAAATACACAATACTTTGCTTTTAAGGAGCTTACATTTTGAGGAAAAATATGGGATTTATACAGGGACTTGAAAGAAAAGGTAGAAAGTAAAAACTCTTTAAAACAGTACCAGAAAGGTATGAATTTTAAAAAACAGAGAAATTATTTCTTAAAATGTTTGAGTTATAACTATTTGTACACTTATCTTCCTATTAGTTTACAAACTTCTTCTAAGTAGAGAATTTTAATCATTTTTATATCACACATAAAACTAATAATGCCATAATTAATCCTAAATACACATACTTACTTAAAGAAGGCATATTTATTAACTAGCCATTTTTTCACAAAAACAACATATAACATTTAACTTCCTGAATTATAGTTACCTTCTTTCCTCCCTACTAGACCATAAACTCCACAAGAGTACAGATTGTGTTAGTACCCATCCCTGTATCATCTAAGACCCAACACATAATAGATGACCAGGAAATGCTGAATGAGATCACAATCAGTGTCATTAGTGGATTTTGCATATTAGTTATCATCCCAGAGGAGGGGGAATATAATTGGAAAATATTTTCTGATAGTCATCTGTTTAATGTGAGTTTAACCTATCTTCTTCCATGTTTAGAACTCTCAAGTCTTACTAAAGAAAGAATAGTGCAGCTGAAACTTATGTTAAAGTCCTTCTGCTTTGTTTTTCTTTTCTCTGCAGTTCTGAATTATCCCAAGGTCATTTCTGGAATGGGTTAGGCTCCCCTCCAGATTCACCTTCCCCTGGGAGCGATGTGTATTGCAGCAGTGAGCTGAATGACCCTCAGTATGACCAGAGTCTCCTGGAGAACTTATTTTACACAGCACCTGTAAGTCATTGAACCTGAAGATTTAGGAATCGGAGAAAACAAGTATTTATAGTATTAGTAGCTGCAGACATGATACCATGTGCCAGACAGAAAGCCTTACCTTTTAAATCATATGTTACCTTATTTAATCATAATGACAACATGAAGCGAAAAAATAGTATCTTCATTTTATAGATCAGGAGACAGGCCTAGTAAGATTGAGTATTTTGTCCAAGGACACATAGCAAGTGTTAGAGCCAAAATTTAGATTTCAAATTTGCCTGAAGCCAAAGCCTGTGTTCTCAATAATATAGTATAAGACTTCCTTAGAGCTCTTCTAAGGAAGAACTTAACATAAATATACTGTCAGATTCACCCTTGACTGGTATCTATTCAAAATATTCTAGAAACACCTCTACTCATAGGTGACAAAAACCTCTATTTGCCCTTAAGACAGGTCACTCTCTTAGGCAGGTTTATTTTTTCACAGTTCTTTCTTACATCTAGCATATTGTGTGTTCTATTCATTGGTATAGCATCTTCAAGAGTCAATACATAGTAAGTCTAGTCCTGTTCCACAAATAATCTTATGTGTGAAGATTACTGTCATAGTCTTCATATTAATTCATTTTTGTTACTACAACAAAATACCTGAATCAGGATAAATTTATAAAGAAAAGAGTTTATTTAATTTACAGTTTTAGAGGCTGAAAGTACACATAGCACAGTACAGGTTTAGATGAGAGCCCCTCTTGGCTACATCATCTCATAGCAGATGGCAGAGAGGTTGGGGAATGTAGCTCAATAGTAGAACATTTGCCTAGCATGCATGAGGCCCTGGGGATCCCTAGCACCATGGGAAAAAATTAAAGGAGAGAGAGAGAAAGAAAGGAATGTGTGTGGAAAAAGAGTTGATAAGGCAGGTTAACACATTGTAGTCAAACTGTGAAAGGAAGAAATGACATGGCCAAATAGACTTTTAGGAATCTTAATATAGCAACCATGTAGGACCTCACTGAGGGGGAAATGAACAGAAGCAGACAGGAAGCCATTGAGTTATTGGAGGTGTGAGAGCGAGCCAGAGTGAGAATAGCAGCAGTGGAATTGGGAAGGAGGAGATGGAGTGAGTGGCAAGGTGTTATGAATTGTTAGGATTTCATGACCTACCTTACCAATCATTGTTGATGTTATGTTACCTATAAGCTAAAGAGGAAAAGGGTCATTTTTTTACACATTTATTATTTATTACCCATTTTCTGTGCCAGGTCTTTACATGTTTTCTCTCATTTATTAAGAACTATACCAAATGTTTTAAATTTATTGTTTAATTCTTTTATTAGCCCCATAAGATAATATTTTTTATTATTTTTATTTTTTTATATATACCATAAAACAAAGCTTTGAGAGGTTAAGTACTAGGCATTAAGTGGAAAACCAGAATTCTTATCCTAGTCTATCTAGCACAAACCTAGACTATTTTTTCTGCTACACCATACTGTCTCATAAGTCTTAAGCATGGCATTAACATCTAACCCTGACTTAACCTCCCTAACCTCATCTCCCACTTTTCTCTTTACCAATTGGAGACTCTAGCTAGAATCTTGTCCCTTTCCTGAAACTTTCTAACTTTTCTTGTGTCTCCATAGTTTTTGCTGGTATTATACCTTTTACTGTGAACGCTGAAATAGCCTTATCCGTCTGGTACACTTCATTTTTTAGGAATCAACTCGTTGCAGAAATCATCCCAACTCCCCTGAGCAAAATTTGTTGCCTGAATGCCCGCAGTATCTTACATATACTTCTGGTATAGCTCTTTGGTTTGTTTTTGGTTTTGTTTTTGTTTTTGGTAGGGGGCACGAGGGATTAAACTCAACGGGCATTTGACCACTGAGCCACATCCTCAGCCCTATTTTCTATTTTTTATTTAGAGATAAGGTCTCACTGAGTTGTTTAGTGCTTTGCTCTTGCTGAGGCTGGCTTTGAACTCATGATCCTTCTGTCAGCCTCCCGAGCCACTGGGATTACAGACTTGTGCCACTGCGCCCGGCTGGTATAGTTCTTACCACATTGTTTGATATGATTCCTCATAAATAGGAACACATCTTTATTATCTTTTTATTACCAGTACAGCAAAGTCCTAACAGATACTGAGTAATCACTCAGTGAATACTTAGTGAAATAAATGAATATATGAATGGCATTAAGTAATATCCTATGCTATGTGAACAAAATAATTTTAGAAAATGTTTGTGGACTGGAAGAAAGAGTGAACCAATTGACCATGAGACAGTGGGAGGACCCGGGAATTAGAATACTCATGTCCTTCCTCAGGGTCAGTGTTTGATATATCAAATAATGTAGAAATTCAACATTATTGCTTGTGTCTTCGGTTCCTGAAATTCTTAGTTTTTGAAAGTCTAGTTTATATTTACTATGATTTCTTTCAGCCTATAAACCTATCTAGATTTTGATTGCCCTGTCAAAGACCATCTTTAAAACCTGCCACTTAGCAGGTAGGGATGTAGCTCAGTGGCAGAGCCCTTGCTGCCCATATACAAGACCCTGTGTTTAATACCCAGAACTATAAAATAAGTAAATAAATAAATTAAAAATTAAATAGATAAAAGTTGTCACTTAAGTTGTATTCCTTCCTAGAAGAATATTCTTAGCATGCTTATTTAAATTAATCTGTCCCCTTATTACATACAGATCAATACATGATACACCCTGAGGTGCTAAACAATGGAAGTTGAAGATGATAAGCTTAAAATGACTTTGATTTGCTCTCCTAAAGTTGTATTAGCAAGCTTTACGCTTTTTTAAAATTTGAAGCCAAATAACCATTATGTCATTTTATTTTGCATTTTGTGGTATAAGAATCAATCGGTTGCAGTAGAATCTTTTCTCACAATAAAAATGAATTATAGTGGATTTAGCCACTGATTCTGCTCTTAAGGAAATTTGTGAAATGTAGTAAATATATTAATCTTAGCAAGATTAAAAGCAGAATGAGTATTTGTAGTATGGATAGTAGGAAAAAAAAAGGCAGTCTTTGTATCCAGTTAGGTGACACTGTACCAGTCATTTGGTCTCATACTATGGTAAAAATACAGACTTTGAAACCAAGGAGATCAAAATCTGGCTTTGCTACCTACAGCTGTGGATCATGAACAAGTCACCTGACTTTTCTCAATTGTAGAAATTGGGATAAAGACACCTTATCAGGAATGTGGTGAATGTTAGAAATATACATCTAGCATTTAGCATGATACCAAATATATAGTAGCCAGTCAATAAATTGTGATCCATGTTATTGAGAATTTAAAAGAATTGACTTTGATTAATTTACTTTGAGCCAAACTTGCAGCTTATTTTTGTATAAGTAGGAGAAATGAGTGATTATGTCTCTAGTGTCAGTCAATGTCAGTAAGACAATGATCTATTGCAAGGAAACACTTCCTTGCTTCATTACTGCTATTATTAAAACAATTATCTTTTAGTGTCTCTCTTTGTTTTTTCTTCCAATAGAAATCTGATCCTAGTATCAGTGATTTCCTCAGTGAAGATGATGATGTTGTCTCTTCTAAAAATATGAACCACTCAAAAGCTCTTGGCAAATCTTCTAAGGTCCTGGAGTCAGGTGATCAGAAGCTGAAGAAGAAGGCACCAGGCAAGAAAAATAGGTGAGCCTTTCTGTGGATGTTTGATTACAGGCAAAAAAAAAAAGGAAGATTATTTTCATAAGATCTCCTCAAGTGATGACCTGTGTTTACCCAACACTATCAGAATGATTGAGTTATAGTAACTAAGTAAGCATTGTGCTCCTTAAAATTTTAATAACATTAAAAGATAGGTACAACTAAAATGGTTAAGAGAGAAAATAATACTAGATTGTATGTGTACTGTGGTCACACCTATGTAGAAAAATAAGGAAAACAGATGGAAAGGAATACACAAAAGTGACAAAAGTAGTTATATTAGGGTAGTGTGTAGCTAGAATAAATTTTCTATCCCTTCTGGAAAAGAAGAGAAACTTAATTCTATAACATGTTTTTATACTTTTGTGGAGATAAACTATTAAAAATGTTTTGCATTTTTTGAGATTTCTTTCACTGTAGATTAGAACCAAAATTCTGATAAAACCATTTCCACTTATGAATTAGTTTACTGCCCTACCTGTTGCCTGTGCAAGCTAGATTGCTTTCATGTTGGGCCTCTTAACTATCTACCTGTCTGTCTACGATTTCCTTGTAGAAATTTGGTGGAACAACAGATGATCTCTGAAACTCTAGAAGATACCCAAGTGACAACCCTAAGTGTAGATAGACTGGCCCTTCTGGGAAGAATACATTCAGTCAGAATCATCATTGAAACAATGGGAGTTCCTCCAGATAGCCCCCAGGTGACCCCTGGCAAAAAAAGCCTTGCTGGGAGACCACCTAAGCTAACGATAGCTAAAAAACGGTATGTCTCTAACATGAGAAGCTAAGTTTGATGTTTTGGAAAGTGTGACTGATAAGTGTATAACACTTTATGATTTGTAATGTTTTCATATGCATCATTCAATCGATATACATGTATTGAATCCCCACTAGGTCCCAAAAACTATGCTAGGTAAGTGTGAGAATAAAGAAAATTAAGAAGCAATCTCTGTTCTTATAGACCTTACAGTTAGCAAAAGAGAGAAACATTTAAATGGCTGTGTATACAATAGAATATTACTCAGCCATAGAGAAGAATGACTTTATGACTTTTGCCAGTAAATGGATGGAGTTGGAGATATTCATGCTAAATGAAATAAGCTATCCCAAAAAATCAAAGGCCAAATATTCTCTCTTATGTGGATGTGAATATATAATAAAGAGAGGGAAGAATAGGAATTCATTGGATTAGATAAAGGGGAATGAAGGGAAGGAGGGATAAGAATAGGAAAGACAGTAGAATAAATTGAACATAACTCCTTATGTTCATATATTAATACATGACCAGTGAAACTCCACATCATGTACAACCACAAGACTGGAATCCTAATTAGAGTAAGTTATACTTCATGTATGTATAATATGTCAAAATACACTCTATACTGTCATGTATATCTAAAAAAGAATTTTAAAAATGGCTGTGTATAACAGGGCCTTAGATGCCAGAAAAGATGTTTCATTTTGAAAGTACTGTGGTGGTAGAGCACTCACCTAGCATGGGTGAGGCACTGGGTTTGATCCTTAGCACCACATAAAAATAAAATAAAAGTGTTGTGTTCACCTACAACTAAATATATATTATACATATATGTGTGTGTGTGTATATATATATATATATATTTTAAATATTATTAAAAAAAGAAAAGAAAGTACTGTGGAAATATCTGGAAGCAAGCCTTTCATTCCACATGACCAGACTGATGAAAAATTTGAAGAAGAGATACGGCATCTGGGTATGGAAGTCCTGAAAATGGGCCCTCCAAAAATAAGTAGATTCATAAATAAAAAATAGATTTCTTATTTGGTTTGGTTTTTTTTAATCACTTTTTTTCCTTTTTTTAGTACTTTCTTTGTGGAATATCACTTTCCTGTGGGCTTTTCCAAAAGTGGATTAGGAAAGACAGCTTTGATCACTGAAGTTGTTCGACTTGCCTCCAGTAAAATTACAGATGGAAGTAAGAAACAGACTGGTTTTCTGCTTCTTAAGTATTTTGACTTTGGAAGAATTTTTGAACTCCTAATTACTTACCTGACTTTTGTAGTACCATAGAATCTTAGGGCTAGAAAGAATTTTGAAGTGAATCTCCTTAATTCTTTTCTTTCATAAGTGAAGAAACTGGCTTAGTGGTACGCTGACTATCCTAATTTAACATAGCAGGTCAGTAACATGGCTGAGACTAACACTCAAAACATCTGATGCTTAGTTCATATTTTTCAACTATTGACATTTTTCTTTCTTTCCTTATTTAAAACAATTTTATCAAGATACAATTCATAAACCATACACTCATTTGATATGTACAGTTTAATGTATTGTAATACCTTTACAGAACTGTAGAAGCATCACCATAATATAACTTTAAAACATTTTTATACCCTCTAAAAGAAACCCCCTGTTTACTAGCATTCACTCTCCATTTCCCTCTCCCTGTACTCCCTGGCCACTAATATTTCTGTGTCTTATCAATTTATTCATTCTGGATATCTTATATAAATGGAATCATGCAACATGTGATTTTTATGACAGCCTTCTTTGACTTACTGTATTTTCATGTTTCATCCATGTTATGGTGTAGCTCAGTACTTCATTCTTTTTATAGTTTAATATTCCATTCATTTATGCATTCATCAGTTGATAGACATTGGGTTGTTTCCACTTTCTGGCAGTGTTGCATAATGCTGCTTAGAACATTTGTGTACCTGGCTTTGTACAGATGTTTGTTTTCATTTTCCATGGGTATTTATCTAACCATATAATTGCTGGTCATATGGTAACAGTGTTTTAACTTTTTCAAGAATTGCCAAACTATTTTCTACAATGACACCTTTTAATATTTCCATCAGCAGTGTATCTCCTTATGATTTTAGTTTGTATTTCCCTGCTGACTAATGATGTTGAGCATCTTTTCATGTGCTTATTGGCCACTTGTATGTCTTCTTTGGAGAAATATCTATTCAGATCCTTTGCCCATTTTTTAATTAGGCTGCTTTTGTTTTGTTTTGTACTAGAGATTGAATCCAAGGGTGCTTTTTCACTGGGCTGCATCCTCAGTCCCTTTCATTTTTTATTTTGAGACAGAGTCTCACTAAGTTTCTGAGGCTGGCCTCAATCTTGCAATCCTCCTGCTTCAACCTCCCAAGTTACTGGAATTAAGGTGTCCACAACCATTCCCAACAAGAATTTTTTTTCCAAATATGAATTTGTTTTATTGGACAGTCTATAAATATCCCCAGGATGATAACAATTATAACATCAGACACCACACCCCCCTTCTATTCCAACTCCAGCCAAATCTCCCTGTGAATGCTCCCCAGCAATAATTCTTTATATGTTCTAGATACATGTCCATTACCATCTCTGTGATTTTCAAACATTTTCTCTTGTTCTGTGAGTTTTCCTTTCAGTCTCTAGTTGGTATTGTTTATAGCACAAGCTTTTAATATTCACATAGTCCAATTTTCCTATATTTTCTTATGTTGCTTGTACTTTTTGTTATCTTCTTTTTTATATTGCTTTAAATATGTCTAGTTCAAAAAAAACAAAAGGATAATATAATAAACATGTTCCTGCAATCCAAAATTAAAGCCACTTTTCTAACATAGTTTGAAAATATATTTGCTTTGGCTCTTCAGTTTGATCCATGAATGGTTCATTAGTGTTAAGTTTCTTCTCTGGGAGGTAGTTTGCTTTATTTGCTTTTTGAACTAGATAGTCCATTCATGTAGTTTTCAGGTTCCATTTCTATAGGCAAACAACATTGTTGCTTTTACATGCTTCCTGAGCTACTTTATGCATATATCAGCAAATTGTTGATTCCTTTCTACCCCTGCTCCTCCCCCTTTTTTGTGGTGCTGGGGATTGAACCCAGGGCCTTGTGCATGCGAGGCAAGCACACTACCAACTGAGCTATATCCCCAGCGTCCCTGCCCCCATTTTTATGCAAGTGATAGTGATAGAGTACGGTGTGCACCATTATGCAACTTGCCTTTGACATTATGTCTTAGGAATTTTTGCATATTCTGACATAAAGAGCTTCATTATTCCTTTATGACTACATGCAAATTGAAACAGCCCTAAATATGAAATTGATCGGTATTTAAGTTGTTTCAACCTTTTTCTGTTAAAAATAATATATCAATAATCTTGTACATGCATAATTTCTCACTTGGCATGAGTATATCTAATATGAATATTTAAAATAAACACTTATTTAGCCTTAAAGTAATATAATATACACTTTACTAGGCCACATTATTTCACTGTCCCCATCACATTAAAGAACAATAAGGGCATTTCAAATCTGTCTTCTATTTGCTTTTTGGCTATATGCTTTTATTATCAACAGAAGTAGAAGCTTCCCTGGGGGTTTGTTCAGAGCATGCAAGACTATATAAATAATTCTGTTGACTAAAAGTACATGTTTAAGGAGCTTTATTGTGGCTAAACTGTTTTTTATCAAACCTCCATATGCAAAGAAAAATGTTGAATTCTTTTCTCAGGGCTTTTTCCTTCTACATACTTTCACTTAAATAACATTTTATGAATTTCTTAAATTATCTCTGAGCCTTGATTTCCCCATCTGTGAAATTGAAATACATCAGTCCTCATTTTGCTTGTGTAGTGTTAATTGAAACTCATATCAGTTGAAACTGACTTCTCAGTTACACTGGAACCATGCAAGAGCAAGGACACCATTCTGGTATGCACGAGTTTCAACTAACATAGTGCCTACAAAGCCAAGACTGCCTGTAATCACACAAGGAATTAGTGGACAATCAAAGAGGATAACGAGTGTAAAAGCATTAAGCTCTAAAATAGTAGAGTTTATATAACTAAATAGTAGGTAATTGGACACTAATTCTACTCAGTGTTTTACATACATTAACCACTTAGTCATTACATTACCCCCCCACACACACACACACATATACACATACACACATAGTTGAGGAAAGAGGAAACTGATACATAAATTGATGAAGTAGCTAATCTCAAATCACTCAGCTGGTATGGTGGAGTAGAATTTGAACCTAGAACTGTTTCGATTCTAAGTCATGTGCTCTTAATCTAATTTGCCTCTCATGCCTTATTTTTATTATTGACCACAGAGATTGAATTCTCCCCTTGTCCTTCTGAGAAGGACCGTTTGGGAAATATGCAGTAAGCATTGAGCTAGGAGTTGGAAGACTGGGTTCTAGTTCTGATTATGCCATACTAATTACGTTACCTTTGGCAAAATCACTTTGTCATCTTTAAACTTCTTTTAATAATATTGAATGGACTCTAGGTATTTTCAGGATCTCTTCCAACTCTTAAAAAAAGTCTTGTCTGAGACATTATTAGCAATTTATATATTTGAATTTCTTCACCCACTATCACCTTGACTTTTGTGGTAAAAATGATGATGATGATCATGATGATGATGATGATGATGATGATGATGATGTTGTTAAGTGACCATAAGAAACAACTACGTGAGAAGTACAGTGATAGTATGAAAATATGCCTAGGTAGTAAGAAGAAATCTTAGTAGCACCAGGTTAAGATAGAATTCTGTTTATACATTAATGATTTTCAATTTGTTACCTCAGTTGATCTCAGCACACCAATGAGGTATAGGTGTTCTCTTCCTTCCCTTCCCTGGGTAGGGCACCCAGAGAAGTTAATCTCCTAGTGGATATGGGCTTCATGGGCCCAGACATTTTGTTCTTCCTGTGTGTTGATCCAGATAGCAAAATCCAGATCCTGCCCAAGAATACCAAGAGAAATGCACACACAAGGCTATATGCAAAGATTCCTGCTGGCCAGGCTATATCCTACTACTGCTGGGAAACATTGCCTTTAAAAAGTTGCTATCTAAGGCTCGGTGTTCAATTTTAATCACCTGAAAAGTAAAATAAAATAGATATACTCCCCCCCGCCAAAAAAAGAGAGAATTAAGATGGCCAGAGATGAATAGAGATATCGGTATGTCAAAATGAGCAGCTTGAATGAATGCCATTAATAGTAAATTCTCTTCATAACTTGTATCCATTTTAAGGGACTTACAAGTAAATGAACAAGAAAATCATTTAACAGGTGATAAATTGTTGCTGAGTTGATCACTAGTAAGAAATAGAAGTGGAGCTTAAACTCATCTCCTTTGATTCTAGTTTCGAATTCCTTTTATTAACAGTTAATGTCCCATAGCAACAAATACAAACTAAAATGCCACCAACATTTGTTATAGCAGAAATCCCTTCCTAGCCAGGCGCGGTGGCGCAAGCCTGTAATCCCAGCACTTAGGGAGGCTAAGACAGGAGAATCAGGAGTTCAAAGCCAGCCTCAGCAACTCAGTGAGACCCTGTCTCTACATAAAGCACAAAATAGGGCTGGAAATGTGGCTCAGTGGTCAAGTGCCCCTGACTTTAATCTCCAGTACCAAAAAAAAAAAAATCCCTTCCTTTCCATCCAAGAGTTGGACTCTACCCGTCCTAACCTGGCTAGTAACATTAGTACCTGATGCCTTGTCTGAGAGACAATGAGAGTGTCCTATTCATCAGCCAGCAGATTAATTCATTTTTATTAGCCTTTTATTTATTTATTTTTTGGGTGAGATTGAACTCTGGGGATTGAACTCAGGGGTACTCGAACACTGAGCCACATCCCCATCCCTATTTTGTGTTTTATGTAGAGACAGGGTCTCACTGAGTTGCTCAGCGCCTCTCCATTGCTGAGGCTGGCTTTGAACTCACAATTCTCCTGTCCCAGCCTCCCAAAGTGCTGGGATTCCATGCGTGCGCCACTGAGCCCAGCTTTTTATTAATCATTTTAAATTCAGTTCTTCTGTTTATTTATCCCTCATTGTTTCACCTTCAGGTGGCTCCCCTTTTTTATTATACCACCTACCAACTTTTCTTTTAAAAACAGTCATATTACCTTACATGTAGTGAAGTATACGGATATATCTCCTTATACCTCCTGTGCTCACAAGCTTGGCATTCATTCTCATAACAAAACAGAGCAACATAGCACTGCTGCTCTGCTGCTGCTATACAAAGGGTTTTCTCTTTGTCTTTGTTTATTCAATCCCCAAACCCTAATGCATTCTGTGAAATCACACTGACTAGATTCCTGAAACAGATTTTT
>CM053399.1:55041530-55063818 GCA_028644305.1 Xerus rutilus | reverse complement strand
CCTGAAACAGATTTTTAATTAGGTGAAAGGGAGGTGGGTGGTGTCAAGGCATGGATTAATCATGGCTCCAGCTGAATGGTGTGACATGTGCCTCTGTGTGGTTCTCCTTACAGTGGTGAAATTCCAGCAGCGATTTGTGTTTCCAATACAGTTTGGTGGCCCCATGATAGAGCACTGGTGGAATTCTAACCTCACTTTCCAAATTTATGCGAAGAAAACGCCACAGAAAAAGGTACTGTGAGTGATTTTGACCTTTGCTTCACCATTTACACCAGAGATTAAGAATATACTTAAAATTATATTCCAATTTAAGCTAGGAATTTCTCCAGGATCAAACAACACTAATGCTTTTTAATATCATAATAATTATTTATTGTTATTCGTACTCTCTGATGTTTATTATAGAACAGATATTGTGGTTAAAGGCTCTACAAAAACTATCAAATTTAATCATCGCAAAAACTCTGTGAATTAAATGTATTATTACCCTCATTTTGTGGATGAATAAAACTGAGATTTAGTTAAGTGACATGTCTATGATCACCCAGTCTCATAAAAGACAGCCAAGACCCAAGTTTTCTGTCATTAGATTATAAATCCTTAATGTTTTTACTGTGCTCTCTTACTGTAGGAAAATGTCTGTATTAATGTAGGTTATATTAGCCTTAATTTGAGATTCTACTTTCTATTCGCAGGTAGAATACCTAAGGTATCTTGCTTATGTCCATAATAATATAATTGTAGGTAACAGTTGACCAACTAATTCCAAGTTTATAAATCTACCTGCAGTTAACATAAATCAATAAACTGTGCTATGTATGAGCCATGTTTACTTCTTTCAGTGAAAGAGTAGCCTGTGTAATCTTTTGACCTCATCTTCCATATGGATAGCATGAAGACAACTTGTTTTCTTTGGTTTGTTTTCTTCAGAGAATATAAATAATACAAGTTCTTTGTAGAAGATAGCAAAACAAGAAGAGGGGGAAAATTGCATGCTTCTACAACCTTAAGACAATGTCTATTAATGTTTCAATATATTTACATTGAATCATTTTCCTATAAAGGATTTTTTCTAATTATAAGAGAATTATACATGTATTTGGAAGAAAACTTTAAAAAATGTTTTTAAAAAGCAAAATTTCCTATAGTCCCATCACCATGAAATAACTATTAACATTTATGTGTATCTCCTTTGTTTTTTCAAATGAAAGAATATGTTATATAATTTCACATGCAGCTTTTATCCTGTCTTTTTTCTCATTTAACCTTGTCTTGAGTGTTTGTTTCAGTTTTCTTCAAAAATATGTACTTAAGCCAGGTGCAGTGGCACACACCTGTAATCCCAGCACTTTTGGGAGGCTGGGACAGGAAAATTGTGAGTTCAAAGCCAGCCTCAGCAATGGAGAGGCGCTATGCAACTCAGTGAGACCCTGTCTCTACATAAAACACAAAATAGGGATGGGGATGTGGCTCAGTGGTTGAGTACCCCTGAGTTTAATCCCCAGTACCAAAAAAAAAAAAATGTACTTAATGTTTTCCACATAATTCTAAATACCTTCAAAGACTTACTATGTATATGTGTGTGTATGTATGTATATATATATAATTTAACATCCTACTTCTATCAAATATTATGGCAATATCATTCATATTATAAACTTTTAGTGAATATCATCTTCATGTCTGCATATCATACCATTCTATGAGTATGCTATAATAGCTTAGTAGTTCTTGATTATTGAGTATCTAAGTCATTTCTAATTATTAACTACTTTTAACCTATATTTTTGTGCATAAGCTATTTATGTATTTTTATTGTTTCTTTAGTGTAAATTCCCAGAAATGGAATTACTGAGCCAAAGAATATGAATTTTCAAAGCTTTTCATTATTAACTACCAAATTTGCTGTCTACAATATGTTGCCAGCTTATATTCTCAGTTTTATTCATATGGTAGCTTTTTGTTTTTTCCATAGCTTTGATAACTACCAAGTTTTATAATTTTCTTAGCTTTAATGGCAAAAATTTGTATCATTTAAATTTTGTTTTGTATTTTTAATGGTAAAGTTGGTCATTTGAGTAAAGATCTCTTAAAATCAGAAAAAGATAATCTTCCAACCTCTTTTTAACATATGAAATCCTCTGTAGTCTTCCAGGGAGGAAGAAATATGGAAACCCAGAAGGGGGGCCAAAATATGACAGAATATGAGATCCCACTTAGAGTTGCCTCAGTCAAGGAATCAATCTTTGTACTTTATAAACCATGGATTCTAGCTGGGCACGGTGGCGCACACCTGTAATCCCAGCACTTTGGGAGGCTAAGACAGGAGAATTGCAAGTTCAAAGCCAGCCTCAGCAGTGGCAAGGCACTAAGCAACTCAGTGAGACCCTGTCTCTAAATAAAACACAAAATAGGGCTGGGGATGTGGCTCAGTGGTCAAGTGTCCCTGAGTTCAATCCCCAGTACCAAAAACAAAAGCATGGATTATTTTATAAGTCATCATAGGTTGACACATCAGTTAAAATCCCCTGTGGCTCCCTTTAACTTAAGCTTTTTTTTCCCTTCTTCCCTCAGCCAGAAGTCATTGGATCTGCATCACTTCCTTTGCGGGCTGTCATTCAGTCAGAGTTGCTTTCTTTCAGTGACCACCTTTCAGTGCAACATGAAAATGGTCAGACTCCACTTGGCCCCCTGAAGGTATGTTGATATATAATCAGAAGGTCAGAAGTATTTCCTGAGCAGGTTTTATTGGCTGGCACTGAGAAGATAGTAATGAACAAGAAAAACAAGGTCCCTACTATTATGGGGCTTTTATTGAGATAGGGCAACAGAAGTGCTATGAAGGAAATGAATGATATTTTATATGATAGTGAATACCTGGGATGAAATAGTACCTGATAGTCAGGCAGGCTCTCTCTAATGAGGTGATATGTAAGGTGAAATTTGAAGAATAAGAGGAGAAAGTAAAAGCACAGGAAAGATCATTCCAGAAAGAGGGAATAACACATGCAAAAGGTCCTAAAGTGGAAATGGGCTTTGTGTCATCAAAGGGACAGAATGTTACCACAGGATAGTAGGTAAGAGAGAAGTGACTCAGGAGTCTGAGACAGAGGGATACCGCAAGTTCAAGGCTAGCCTGGGAAACTTAGAACTAAGAATGTGGCTCAGTTGTAAAGTGCCCCTGGGTTCAGTCCCCAGTACTGCAAATAATAAATAAATAGATAAAATCTGAAAGGAGTAATGAAAAGGATTTTGGACTAGAAATTGTTTTTTGTCCTGGCTTTGTTGAGAGTAATACTATCCTAGATTGATTGCTGCTATATTTGATAGAGCAAAATAACTGTGTGTAACACCTGTGGGTTTCAAATAAAAAGAACAGTATGAACACTTTATCCCAAATAATTGATTATTCTTTTTTTTAATATTTTTTAGTTGTTTATGGATCTTTATTTTATTCATTTATTATTTATATGTGGTGCTGAGGATTGAACCCAGTGCCTCACACACGCTAGGCAAGCACTCTACCACTGAGCTACAGCCTCAGCCCATAATTAATTATTCTTATAGTTAGCAAGTGACCACTTCTGTTTTTCAAATTCGTCACTTATCCTGAATCCTTTTTCTTTTTTACTTTTTAACATTTTTAACTGTTTTCTTTTTAAATAACTTCAAACTTAGAAAACTATTTCAGAAGTAGTACAAACAGCTTGCGTGCCCTTTGCCCAGACTCACCAGTTCTTACTGTGATATTGTCTTTATAATTCTTTCTCCCCCGCTCTCTTTCTCTGTTCATTTGTTTCCTCTCTCAATACACACACACACACACACACACACACACACACACACACCCTTGTTCCAAACTATTAACATAAGTTACATCATTATTTCCCCCTAGATTCTTCAGTATGCATTACATGTATTTCCTAAGAACAAGGACATCATCATGTATAATAATCAGTTATATTGATAATATATTGCATCTATAGTCTATACTTTACATTTCACAGTTGTGCCTATACTTTCTTTTACAGAATATTTTTTCTAGTTCAAGATTATCATTGGCATTTAATTGTCATTTCTTTCTTATCTCCTTTAGTTTGGAACAGTTCCATAGTCATTCTTTATATTTTAGGATATAAGCCAGTTATTTTGTAGAATGAGCCTCTACTGGGGTTTACCCAAATCACATATTATTATGTGATTTTTTTTTTCCGTCAGTGCTGGGGACTGAGTCCAAGGCCTTGCACATGCTAGGCAAGTGGTCTACCACAGAGCTACACCTGCAGCTCTCTCTGAGCATCTATTAATTGACATTCTACTATGCAAAAGACTTGTCCCTTCTCCCATATTAATTTTATGTTGGTATGGACTCACAGATTCTTTTTTTTTTAATTTGTTTTTAGTTGTAGATGGACACAATATCTTTATTTTATTTTTATGTGGTGCTGAGGATCGAACTCAGTGCCTCACGCCTAAGAGGCAAGCGCTCTACCACTGAGCTACAATCCCAGCCCAGACTCACAGATTCTTATATTATTCAATAGGATATAATCCATTCCTATTATTTATTTCGATGCTCAAGTTATCCTAGATTTAGCCAATAGAAGCCTCTTCAACTAGATTCTGTGTCTTTTAAACATATCACCATCCTTTTCTGAGTATTTCCTTATTTTTTGGTACAAGATGATATTCTAGTCTCATCTAGTATTATTGATAAATAATCTGCCTTGAGCTGGGCGTGGTGGCTCACACTTGTAATTCCAGCACTTTGGGAGGCTGAGACAGGAGAATCACGAGTTCAAAGCCAGCCTCAGCAACAGTGAGGTGCTAAGCAACTCAGTGAGACCCTGTCTCTACATAAAACACAAAATAGGGCTGGTGATATGTCTCAGTGGTTGAGTACCAAAATCGCTGGTACCAAAAAAATAATAATAATCTGCCTCATTTTCTTAGTCTAAGTTAATGTATATGCAATCTGTTGTGTTCATCCTGTGTTGGTATTAAATTATGAGTTAACTCATTTCCTAATAATCTGACATTACTTCTAGCTCCAAAATTCTGATTCCAGTTCTTCAGGACATTCTTAGTGACTCTTCTCCTTTTGTGTTTTATAGGTAACCATGGAGCTTATTATAGATAAGAATTTCACTGGTGTCAATTCCAAGTTAAGTAGCAACACCCAACATACCCCACTTGGTGCTGCCACAAGTTCAGATAAGATACTGCGAGAACCCAACCAAGATACTACCTGTACCAGAAATCCACAGAACCTAACTCAAATTCTTGAGGAAACTGCAAAGAAAGCACAGAATTTGGTGCTTCCCAATCCAAAGTCACCAAGCTCTGTAGTACCAAATTCTTCAACCTTCATGGCTGTGCCAACCTCTCACGATTTAGTCAATCAGACAGATGAATCAACAAAAGAAAATGCTTTGCTGTTGCATGTGCTATTGATGGTGCCGGATGGGAAAGATTTTATTACTGGAGAACCTGAGAAACAATCACCATGCAATGTGTATTTAAATTGCAAACTCTTCAGCACAGAAGAAGTCAGTAGATCTGTCACTGTATGGGGTACAACACAACCAGTCTTTAACTTTTCTCAGGTAACTTTGGTCTATTCCATATCCTTTAGGGGTTTATGGGAACAGGAAATAAATGTTTCCCAAATCATACTTTTAATCTAAAAGAAATCTAGAATGTTCAAACTGGAAGGGACTGTTGTGGTTATCTGGTGTGCTCCGTCAAGTGGAAAGAGGAAAAGACATTGCCAACATTTTAAAACTTTTTGTCTCTATTTCTTTTTGTTCTTTTTCAATTTGTTTGGTTTCTCACTACTTCTTTTTCTTCTTCTTCTCCTTTTCCTTGAATTGTATACTTTTTTGTTTTATGTGGTGCTGAGGATTGAATCCAGTGCCTCACATGTACCAGTGCCCTACCACTGAGCCACACCCACAGCCCTCTCACTATTTCTTTTGCCTGAGTTTTGAATTCTGTTCCTTTCTGCTTCATCTTATTTGGTTTCTCTGAACAATTTGATGCTGTTGCTTAAATTCTTTTTCCTTGGGTTTTGCAACTCCACTCCTTTCTTCTGACTCAACAGCCAATCTTTCAGGAGAAAACCATGAAATACCTGGCACCCTCTGATTTCTCTCTTTTTCTTGACCTTTAACTGTTGGTGTTCCCATTTATTACTCTTGCTGGAAGTCTCCACATTGACCCTTTTTTCCCCATGGTTCTCACATGTTTTTCCTCTACTTAAACTTTCATTTTGGGAAGATAACTTCTAAATCTACACTTCTATAAAAGCTACACATGTCCCTGTAGTTTCAGATCTCTGTATCTAACTACCTGCTAATCATCACCATGTCTCAGAAGCACTTTACACCTAGCACCTAACACATTTCTTGGTGTGTTCTAGGTATTTAATAAGGAGGTATAAATGAAAAAAGGAATTCCAAATTTGAATTTATTATTCCTTCCAAATCAGTTCTTCCCCTTTTTTTTCTGCTCTAATTCATTTTATAATTTACTCAGAAATTTAAGTAAACCTGAAAATTATCCCTGACTTTTATATAATCATTCACCAAATCCAATAGGTTCTGCAAACTCAGTTATCTCTAGAATCCATTCCCTTATCTGCATTCCATTGCCACTACTTCCATTCAGGTCCTTACCCTCATTCCAAACAGACTTCAGATTGGTCTGCCTATTTCTGGCCCCTCTGACCTGTCCATTCCTTCCTCTGTGTACTAGCAAAAACAACCTTTCTAAAACACTATCCTGAACATTTTACTCCCCTGCTTAAAACTTTTCAGTGATCCTCCAAAGCCTTCAGGAAAGAATGTTAATTCCTAGCATGGACGCCAAGACCCTTTAAGAACTGACTTCTCCAGTCTCAGCTCCTGCTACTCTTCCCATCACTCTAGATAGTCCAGCTGTGGGCTGCTACTCAGCATGTCCTGAATATTCTCTCCTCCAACCTCTATACCTTTGCATGTGCTATTCCTTCTGCCTTGATTTCCTCCTCAATCTATATGATACCTATTAGGCAAGCATTTAGTTCTAGTTAATTCTGCTCAGCCCTAATTTAGGGTTACCTTCTTTAGCAAGCTCACTCTGGAAACTCCTTCTTTGAAGATTAGGTTGCTATGTTGGTTTTGTGTGTGGCTGGTTGGTTTCAAAGAACAAAAATGTACTCAGGGCACCTTGTTTAATTAGAGTTTCTTAGGTGGATACTAAAGTAGCTCTGCTCTGATTCTCTATGTTTCTTGTGTCTTCCTTTCATTATGTCTTATGTATTTTGTTTTGATGCTGGGATCGAACCCAGGGCTTTCCACATGCAAAGCAGGCACTACACTATGTCATGCCTTTTATTATGTCTAGTTTCACTCTTTTTTGCTTTTCATATTTTCTGTTGGTTTCATCATTGGAGCCAACCCTCTACTATTATTACTATAACTTGGGTTTCTTTAATTGGTGGTCCTTGGATTCTACTGTTAATTTGATAGAGCTGCTCTTGGCTGTATATCTTCTGATTGTCCTTATGGCTTGTCTTTTCTCTTCTAAATACCAGCTAGCCAGTTCTGGAATAATTTTATATTGAAAATCCAGATGAGGGCTAAGATTGTAGCTCAGTGGTAGTGCACTTGCCTCTCATGCATGAGGCACTGCATTCGATCCTCAGCACCACATGAAAATAAATAAATAAAATAAAGATATTGTGTCCATTTACAACTAAAACAAAATATTTAAAAAAAGAAAAAAGAAAAAGAAAATCTAGATGAGAAGTTGACTTTGCTGTTTACCATGACACTTCTTGGGGAGAGCTATCTGCACTAGGATTGGCAGCCCTTTGATAAAGTGCCTAGCTCTTTTCTGAACAGTTGCCATCCTGTTTCAAGAACACCTTTCTCTCAGGAGGCTTTACAAGTGGATCACTTTGCCTTAGAAAGGGTTGGGTGAGTTTGACAGGCACTGTGTTTGACGTGAGGTAACCTTTTCTTTGTCCCATCTATATGAGCAGTGTCATCAGAGAACTCAAAATGATTTATCTCTGGACTTTATGTGCTAGTCTGTACAGCAGACACTGCTTCTGTTGAGGCATCCATACAGTCAGCTTTCACTAGATGATGCTTTTTTTTTTTTTTAAATAATTTTTTTGGTTGTAGATGGCAACAATATCTTTTATTTATTTTATTTATTTTTAGTTAATTCTTTGTCTCGGTATGTTTTTTGTTTCCCCACCCCTTGTTTCTCCCCAGGTGATTCCTGTCTCTCTGTCTTCAAAATACCTGGAAAGGCTTAAGAACAATGTGATGGTAATTGAAACTTGGAACAAGGTGCGGAGCCCAGGACAGGACAAGCTGCTCGGGCTGGTGAAACTCCCTCTCCATCAGTTTTACATGTCATTCAAGTAAATAGGATCTTTTGGAGTATTCTTTATTTTACATCTTTAACTTTGTGTGGACTGAAGAGGAGTTCTTTTGGTTTGCAAATATGAATAGTCCAGTAATCCCTTGGAGGATCTTTCTCAGTTTCATCACAGTTGCTGCTCTTTCTCCTATTGTAAAGCAGCTGTACAGATACTGCTTACCGTGTTTCAGGCACTGTGCTAAGAGCCTTACATACATCAAGGCATTTAATCTTCATAACAGCCTCTGAGGCAGGTATTTTCATTTCCCCTGTTATACAGATGAGTTAGCTGAAACTCAGAGAACTTAAATTTCTTATCTCAAATGTTGTAAGAGTAGAAGGGTTAGAACCTGGATAGCCTGGCTCTGGAGTACACTCTTGTTACCAGAAAGCTCTAATACCAAAAGTTACCAGCTCACAAAACTAACACCTTACTTTTCTGTCATGAAATATCAGTATGGTTCATATCAACTATTCACAAAATTTCTCTAATGAATATTGTGCTTTAGGCCTTAGATTGGATTATTGTACCTCACTTTAACATCTAGATAGAATATTGACTAACCTGAAGTTTATTTCTATCCTTAGTATAGACTGTTTTTTGTTTTGATTCAAAGTGCATATGTTTAATTACTTTAGCACCAACCCCTTCTAGCATCCTTCTCATGGTTGTGTTTGAAATATTGTTCTTTACATTTTACAAATAACACTTTTGTGTTCATTATCTGACTTCAGCTTTACTGTAACCTCTTGAAGTATTAGCATTGTTCACATTTTAGAAATGAGAAAATTTGTCTTTTGACTTGAAAAAGTTGCTGAATCTCTCTGCCTTTCCTTTCCATATCTATAAAATGAGGAGGATGATAAAGTCCTTATTTCTCTCATGGAGCAATTGTGAGGATCCAGTGAGAAAACATATGTATTTGCCTTCTGTGACTATTAAGTACTTGTGATGTAACATAGTACTTACCATAGTATCATTGTAAAACATAGCCAGGCTGAGGAACACTGCAGAAATCATGGATACCATTGACTGCCATAGGCTTTTGGCTTTTTCCTTTTTTTTTGTAGCTGTGATATTTTGTAGTTGTGATCTGGTATTCCTTCCTTCACTTGGCTTCTGATTTCATAAAATTCCAATTCTTGCTGAGAGAGTATAAAACAATTGTAATTACTCAAGTACAGAGCATTTACTATGTGTCAAGCATCATAGATGGTATTTTACTTTATCTCATTTATCTACAGCCTGTGACAAAAGTTTAATTACCTATATTTTATAAATGAGGAATCAGACTCAGAAAGGCTGAGTTGATTGCTTAAATCATGTAACAAGTAAGTGGCAGAGCTAAGATTGGCCTGATATAATGAAGGGCATTTGGACTTCAGAATCAAATAGTTCAAAGTCTAAATCCCAACTCAACCTCCTATTACTACCTATGTATCTTTATTTAAGTAATCTTTTTAAATTTTTCCTTTATTCTGTTAAAAATGGATAACATCAACCTTTATAGTGTTAGATGAATTAGAAATACTATAAAATGGCTACTGCATAGTAAGCTCTCAGTAGATGGCAGATAGCATTGGTAACATCAAAATCGTATCTGCCAGACTCTGAAGTCCGTACTTTTCCTAGTTGACCACACTACCTCCCTGGAAAATATACAATTCAGCAAGCCTCAGCTGAGATACTATTCCATCACAGACATCATGGCTGGGCCACAACGATACAGAGATATATAAGACACATTCCCAGTCCTGAAATTCTGCATTTTGAACTTAACCTGTTTTGTGATTTCAGATTGATTGGTTATTGACAAAATCACAGGTTTTTTTAAATGCTATTATTTTTGTAGGTGTAGATCCATTTTAATAAACAGAAAATAAGTAAGAAAGGAAGCAACTCTGACATAATGGATGGTTGTTATTTGCTCATTCACAATTTCTTCCCCTCTAGAGATCCCAAGATTTCTCGCCTGCTACTAGATGCCAAGTACCCAGTTGTTGCTGTCGACAGCTATATGCCTGTGATCGATGTGTTCTCAGGCCACCAAAATGGGAGTCTTCGAGTCTTTTTAGCCATGGGTTCTTCAGATCAGATTATTGCACTGCAGCGATTAAAGAATGAAGAAGGAGCACTCCCTCCCTTCAGCCCTAGACCAGCCCATTTCCTGGACCAGCCATCTGTAGCATCTGTTGCTCTGGTAGACTCAGCACCATGATTCATAGAAAACTATACTCTCATTTTCTCTTGAACATTTTAGTGAAAGCATTGCCCCAAATCCTTATTTCAGCAGTAGAAAGTTCAACGAAAGAATATGGTGTACACTCCAATACACCATATTCATATGTTTAAGTCAGAGCAATCATTACTATTTTTTTCACGGTTTAAACGGTTCTGTGGCCTACTTAGCTCTCTGAATTTATCAAAAAAATGTAATTGAGCTGGGCGCGGTGGCTCAAGCCTGTAATCCCAGCACTTAGGGAGGCTGAGACAGGAGAATCGTGAGTTCAAAGCCAGCCCCAGCAATGGCGAGGCACTAAGCAACTCAGTGAGACCCTGTCTCTACATAAAACACAAAATAGGGCTGGGGATGTGGCTCAGTGGTCAAGTGCCCCTGAGTTCAATCCCCAGTACCAAAAAAAAAAAAAAAAAAATGTAATTGGACAACCAGATCTTAATCTTCTAATTTACTAACTTAATTGACTTTTCAAAAATAGGGAGAAGAGAGTGATCCCAGATGTAAGTCAGCAAAATCTTATTCTGTTGGCTAAGTCTATGTTAGAAAGTTATAATGAAATGCTTTGCCTTTCTACTAGTAACTTAAAAGTAATCTTTTTTGCACAATGCTATACAATTAAGAAAACATGTCAACATACTCTATCATGGTTTATTTCCCTAACAACTGCATGAGGTAAATCATTGTCATTCTCTTTTTTAGTGATAAAACAGGGTCACTTCTTTGGGGTCACATAAGAGTTAGAGGGAGTTCTTAGTTGTTGGGGAGTTAGGGTTCAGATGCAGGTCTTCATTTTGCTGTATCACTTCCTACTGTTTTCGACATTTGATGTCTTTGTCAGTGTGTTATCTTTTCATTGCTTTGATCAAAAGACCTAATAAGAAAAACTTAGAGGAGGGAGGTTTATTTGGGGCTTATGTTTGCAGTGGTCTCAGTCATGGTTGACTGATTCCGTTGCTTTGGGCCCCTAGGTGAGACAGAACATGATGGCAAAAGGGCACACTGGAGGAAAGCTGCCCAACTCATGGCAGCCAGGAAGCAGAGAGGAGGACAGGGACAGAGACCCCAGTGACCTCCCTCCCTCAGCCTTGCCGCACCTGCCTACCTTATCATTCAATAGTTCATTCGAATTATAAATCCATCAAAAATATCAATTCACTGATGAGGTTACAGTTCTCATAATCTAATCCTCTCACCTCTGAGCGTTCCTGCATTGCCTAACACTTGAGCTTTTCAGGGGATAGATCCAAAGTAACAAATCTCTATTTCCACACCATTTAAATCTATCATGTTTTTAAATCTGAATGACAAATTTAAATGTCTATAACAGAGAAAGAACCATTAGAAAATATCTCTTAACAGATTATTGTGTATTTGTATATTAGAAACTCTATTCCTTGCAGTTTGATAGATAATTAGTGTGTATCAATAGATTAAATGGCATTTTTCAAATTGGAAATTAACTTAAAAGAACAAATCACCGGTAATATGCCTAAGTCTGTTAAATATTTAATGGCCCTCACTTTGCAGCGTAGACTCAGATTTTATTAAATTCCATACTAAAAGTTAGAAAATGTTTCTTACTATGGACATAGAGGAAATCTTTCAAATGCTTACTTGTGAGATTAGATTTTTATAAATAACAAATTCCCCCCCATACTCATGACTCTCAATGAGTTCACCATATGCAACACTGAATCATTAAATTGCTGTAATATTATATGATCAAATTAAACATCTGTAACTCTAAGAGATCTTCCTCGCCCCAGTTTTTTTGCTCCAAGGAATCAAATTGCAAATTTTCTGTTTCCCTAAGAAAAGTTTTTGAGTGTGTTACAGACAGCCAAACCAAGGGAACCTGCCTGGATCCCTGACTGGCCTGATTCCTCCACCCACAGCCAGCCAGGAATCCAGGCAGGTTCCTTTGGCTTGACTCACTAACATGTTTTTAGTTTTCAAAGCAAAGACCTTATGCAATCTCTGGGCCAGATTAATTGGATTACTAGGCAGAATGTTGAATGTGTGTATTATAATGTTTCTCTCATATTTAAATCCCAAATTCTCCTTTTGAGTAATACTAGTAATCACCTTTCTAATGTTAGTGAAGATAGTATAGGATGAGAGTAAAGAACACTGGATCCAGAGTCAGGCTGCCTGAGTCCAAACCCTGCTTTCACTGTTATTAGCTATGCATGTTAAATTAGCTAATACAAGTGAAGTACTTGGTACAGTGTCTAGCTGATAATAAATACTCATTACATGATTAATCATTATTAGTAGTAATACCTACCTTCAGTAGCAATTATTCACTACCTCCCCCCAGTAGTTTTTTTTATTATTGGACATTCCCAACATTAATTCCCAACTTACTTAGAAATAAGTACGTTGATACCTGTTTGCTTCAGATATGTATTCTTTTTTCCTATTAAGGAAATAGTCTTATATTCTTAGTGTACTAAAAACTTTCATCAAACAAATATTGAATTTTATTACATCTTTTTGGCATTATTGAGATTAAAATGCTTTTTTCCTCTTTTTGCCATTAATGCATGAAAATATATCTGGATTTCCTAATATTGATCTAGTTTCATGGCCTAGAGTAAATTGTGCTTGGTCTGATTACACTGAGCAGTTATAATAGTTGTATACAAGAAAAACTTTTAAGATTTGTTTTAGTGTCAGCCAGTTCACTTATTTCTTCATCTGTACTCAAACTTTATAGATAAACAGGAATATTCTAAGCAAGTTTCTCTTTAAATCTCACCAGGGTTTCTGTTTCTTTTAATAGGCAGAGGACCAAGGAAATGGATTGATGGAGCACCACTTTGAATTCCATGTAGAAATGGTTAAAGGTCTAGCCCCACTTCAGACAACAGTCTGGGGAGAAGCAGATTGTTATGTCCAATACTACTTTCCATTTCAAGACTCGCAATCCAGCGTGCTCAAAGGACCTGAATTCCTTGAAAATGGTAAGTTTGGGAGATTAGGCCTTTTTGTTGTGTAGTTTTCTTTTTATGGACATATTTAGAAAATTATTTTCCTGAATGAATTTTGTTTTGCTAAATATTTCTAATCTAACCTAGATTATAAAACAGGATATGAGCTAAAATTGTAACGTGTCTTTTGTTAAACTAGTTTTTGGAACTTTTTGTTTTGATATGATTTCAAATTTACAGAACAGTTATAAAAATGATACAAATAATTTCCACATACATTTGTCTGGGTCAACAAGTTATTTGCTTTTTCACCATCTTTTATTATTTACATGGCTGCTCATTTTTTTATACATACATAGTTGATTCCCATTATTTGCAGTACTTATATTCCATAAAATCACTATGAAAATTAGAGAATACCGAACCATTACTCTAAAAGAAATAGGTACATGTACATATCTCATAAATCATAATCTAAAATCCTACAAATAACTTATCCTGGTAGATTCTATTTTTCTCATTTTACAAAAGAAAAAAATGAGATTTGGAAGTGTTAAGTAACTTGCCTGGGACTACCTCAATAACAAATGCCAAAGTTAAGATTAAAATCCTGTCCAACTGGACCCAGAACTAGAGTTTTGTACACTACACTGCACTGCCCCTATCATCTGCATCTTCTGGTCATCTCTGACAGCCAAAACACAAAGGCAGAGTCTCACTTTGTTTGATCTCAGCTGGAAATGAGCAAATCTGGTAACTGAAAATTGTTGCCATTCTGCACGTCAATTAATGATGGCTAGGTGTTGCCAGTGTTGATTTTAGGGTTCAAATAAAAGATTTATATACAGAATATATTAAGAATTGTTATAAATCCATAAGTTTTTTTTTTTAAATGGGCAAAGGACCTGAATAGACATTTTTTCAAAGATATACACATGGCTAATAAACAGATGGAAAATGCCGTATTAGTCCATTTTTCATTGCTGTAACAAAATACCTGAACAAGTTACTTTGTAAAAGAAAGAGGTTTATTACATTTACAGTTTTGGAGGCTAAAAGTTCAAGTTTGAGTAGCCCTATCAGTTCCACCTCTGATATCTGAGTCAAAACATGAAAGAGAAGCAGAATGGGAGATTGCGGTATGCCAAAGAGCCAAGTGCATGAGTGGCCTCACAGCTTGCTCTTCAAAAAACTTACTTACTCCACAAGACCATCATTAATCCCTTTTGAGGACAGTGCCACCAGTGACTTAACTGCTTCCCACTAAGCCCTTTCTCCTAAAGGTTCTGCCACCTCTCAGTATCACCTAGGGACCAAACATCCAGCATATGAACCATTGGGGGACACCTCATCCAAACTATAGCAGATACAGAACATCATTAGTCATTTGAGGAATGCAAATTCAAACCACCTGAGATACACTTCACACCCACCAAAATGGCATAATTTAAAAAGGAGAAAGACAAGCAAGTGTTGGCAGTATGTGGAAAAATTGGAACCTTCATGTACTATCCAACAGCAAAGGGATCTCCTTCTTCTGTGTTAGCATGGAAACTTAGAGAACTATAGCCATTAGGGATGTGGACCTTAGTAGGACAGAAAGTATAGATTCTGGCTCTATGATCTGTCACCTAGTAGCTCTAAGACCTTCAGGCTAACTGTGGAACCTTAAGGTGTCCATATCCTCATCTGTGAAGTAAGAGTAATAGTACCTGCTTTGTTTTCCATATATGTAAGTACTGTCCTGTGAGGTATAAAATATTTAATGATATATTAGATATTCTGAACTACTTTTCTTTTCCAAAGGAATTGCTCTGAAGTCCTTCAGAACTGCCACCACACTCTGCGTTCCAGATCCCATCTTTAATAGTGAGCATCATCACTCTCTCCTGTTGCCAACTGAAGTTCCAGTACAGAGGCTTCTACTAAGTGTCTTCTCTGCACAGGGCCTTGTGCCTGGAGGTGGAGTCCAGTTTGAAATCTGGTGCAGGTACAGTATAGACAACCCAGTTTTGTGCCAGGAAAGAAGTACACAATCATGAAGTATCCTATTCTTAGCCAACCTAGGAGTTATTATAAGATAGCTAAACAGTCATTTTGATCTATTTTATATTCGTCTTTTGACCATGACTATTGTATAGCTTCTACTACAATCTGTTAGTGTCTCAGGAACAATTGTGTCTCATACTTCTTTTTCTTTCTTTTTTTTTTTTGGGTGGCGGGGGATTACTAGGGACAGAACTCAAGGGTGCTCTACCACTGAACTATATTCCGAGCCCTTTTTATATTTCATTTTGAGGCTATGTTTCACTAAGTTGCCTAGGCTGGCTTCAAACTTGTGATCCTCCTGCCTCAGCCTCCCAAGTCCCTAGGATTATAAGTGTGCACCTGGCTGAATCTCATACTTCTAACCACTACTCACATTGCAAGTGAATTCCTATCAGTTTTACCTCCTACTGTCTGTCTTTTTAAATACCCTTATTTTAATTATTTATTTTTATGTGATGCTGGGGATCAAACCTAGTGCCTCATACGTGCTAGACAAGTGCTCTACCACTGAGCTACAACTCCAGCCTCTCCTACTCTCTCTTAAATATATCATTCAACTTTTGAGGGCTTCTCTTACTGCCTTATTTGATTCAGGCCCTTATTATATGATGCCTGATTACTGTCATAGCCTCCAAAATGGTCTCCACACTTCTAAACTCATTTCTTGTAATCTGTACTATTCATTGTGCTACATTGGTGGCTCATTTCTTGTAATCTGTCCTTCACCACCGAAAGAGTAGCCTTTCATAAAAATATAAATCCATTTAATGTTGCAGGCTTTGATAGAACATTTCTAAAAAAGATACAGATGTCCAGTCTCCCCCACCTCCTTGCATCCATACCTCCAAGAAACCAACTAAAACGATTAAGAAAAAATAACTATAAAAGAAGGGAAAACAGCATTAGAAATAGAACTAGAGAAGGCTATAATCATATGCCAGAAATGTTTTCTAAATATAGTCAGGTAGAAAGCAAGTGCAAAATGATTTTTAAGACCACCTAGGTTTGATTTACAACTTTGTAATCTGAGAATGGATTGTTTTGACATGAGGAGGAAATATAGTAGGTACTGACAGATCCTCATTACTTCTCCAAATTAGAAGGGCCTAGGCCCAAAGAGGAGCCATGAAAGAGATTGGGACTGCTCCATTCAGAACCATTTTTGCTACTTCAAGTTGGAAACATTAGGGAGCAACTACTCCCAGAGGCCCAAGGCATATACAGATAACCTCAGACGGAAAACCTGTGGGAAGCTGGGCTGTGTCCTGAACTCAGATTACAATTTATAGGGTTGCTCCTCCATGTAATAAGCAGCAAATCCCTCTAGACAACCAAAGCTGTGCACCACAAATACAGAATGATCAGGCTGTAAAGATAACTACATATTGAAAGTTGATCCCTGGGCTGACTGAATCATTCATCATCTAATTCTTCCAATTGACAGCTTGTGCTTTTGTGGTTTACAGGTACTATTATCCTAATGTGAGAGACCAGATGGTCGCCAAAGGAACCTTGCCATTGTCAAGGATCTGTGCCATGGTAACCATGCAGCACCGTGAGGATGTGGGAATACAAACCTTTAATCTCCCTTTAACCTCCAGGTTTGAGAACAGGAAGGATTTGAGGAATCAGTCATCAGGTAATTGCAGACTAGTTTGTCTTTCCCTTTCAAAATTAGTCTACATAAATATACCTTTTCTTTCTAAGTTAGCAATTCTTCACTTTTTAGGGTATTCACCTTTTTGAGGATTTGATGAAAACTATGAAACACCCTCTCAGAAAAAATAAGTGTAGAATATACACTGCAAATTTTGCATATAATTCTAGAAAACTCATAGTTCTATAGACAGTTTAAATGTGTCTTGCCTCATCTGACCTTAAATGGCAGCAAGTATTTAATAAGCTTTCATGGTATAAATTCTAAATGTTACATAGGTGCACTTGGAGAATTATTTTCTAAGACAACATCATGTTGGGTTTGATGAAATACGGTGAGCTTGAGCTGGAAATTCACTGTAAGAGAGGAGAAGGTTAGAATTTAAATTGGATGGGATTAACTAGGATTTGGAGTTTTGGATGGTATTACGACCCGATGGTTCCAGCAGGATGATCTACCTTCCAAGTTTATCTAGGATTAGCTTCCTAAATCAAGTTGCTATACGTGCTTGCTAAAGAGTATCTGCCAAAAGGAATAGTTTTATCCTGCCATATGCTCCTGACCCTCAATTGATCAACTTGTTCAGTTATTCCTTAAAGCTTTCCTTGAAATGAGACACGATGGTAGAATGTTTTTGTAGAAAGATCACACATGGTTCTTAATCCTAAAATATAATATTTAATGTGTTTCTGACTTTGGAGAGATTCTCTCAGTGTTAAGGCCCCTTATCATTCCATATGATTATAGTATTTCTCCTTTCTGCCTTCCTTCTACCAAACCTTCTTTGTGGTTTGGTAGAACAGAGATTCTGCTAACCAACCTTTTAATCGTTTCCCTTTTGCCCTCATTCTTCAGGTTTACTGGATGTGAGCGTAAGATATAGGCGTAGTTCAAGAACAACAGAGGGAGTTCTTGCTGCCCGAACTGTCTCCATCTCAGTCCAGATTATCAGAGCCTGTGGTTTGCAAGCAGCAGCCAAGTAAGTCCACTTTAGAAAAGCAGTTCTCAAACCTTTTTCTACTGTAGTTCATATAGTATGGTGTTCACATGTCCATAACTTTCTTATATACAATTTCCATTTCACTAACCCAACTCTTTGTCTGTTAAGAAAGCATTTCAGAATTTGAGTAAATCACTTAATAAACTTTGCTAATTTAACTGTTATTGCAACTCAGTTCCTTGACCTTATCCAGTGATTTTATCCTCTGCCTTTTTAAAATATTTACTGCCAGGGTCGTGCCCTACATCCTTAAGCCATGCCATGACCAATCACTGCAATTCCTTTATAAACTCAAGTTAACACATTTTAGTCTCTTAGTACTGATCCCTGTTTTTTCATCTTGTTTCTCTTCAATCTAACATAATGGTCAATGATCCTATGAAAACTCAAATCAGACCTTGATAAGTGTCTATTTAAAACCCACTAGTGGGGGCTGGGATTGTAGCTCAGTGGTAGAACGCTTGCCTTGCATGCGTGAGGCACTGAGTTCGATCCTCAGCACCACATAAAAATAAATAAATAAAGATATTGTGTCCATCTACAACTAAAAAAATTTTAAAAATAAAAAAATTTAAAAAAAATAAAACCCACTAGTGGCTGGGCGCAGTGGCACACACCTGTAATCCTAGCACTTTGGGAGGCTGAGACAGGAGAATCGCGAGTTCAAAGCCAGCCTCAGCAATGGTGAGGTGCTAAGCAACTCAGTGAGACTCTGTCTCTACATAAAACACAAAATAGGGCTGGGGATGTGGCTCAGTGGTCGAGTACCCCTGAGTTCAATCCCTGGTACCAAAAAAAAAACAAAACCCACTAGTGACTTTCCATCTCAAAGTAAAAGTCAGAGTCCTTAAAATGGCTATAAGTCCCCTCATGATTTGACCCCCTTATCTCTGTGACCTCATCTCTTCCTGATAGTCTCTCCTCTGTTTCCTTCTCTCCTGCCACTAGCCTTCTTGTTGCTTCAGAACACAACAAGTGCATTTCCCCCTCTAGGCCTTTGTCTTGTTGTTTTCTGTGCCCAGAACACCATTCTGTATAAGTATAGCCATGGCCCTGTCTCTCACCTCCTTCAAGTCTTGCTCATACTTCTCTTGGCCTTGAATAGTCCTCCTTCTCCTGTCTACTTAAATTCCTATTTTCCTTCAAGACTTTGCAACATATATGTAGCCTTCCTTTACCTCTTCCTACGTGGAGGCAGAGTTAATGCTTTTCCTTTGTCATTAGCACCTTGGTTATAGTGCATGTCATTCTGTTTGGATTATTGGCATGTGTGAGTTTTCCCCTGCTAGGCTGTGAATGACTCTAGTCTAAAACACTTTCTAAATTCCTCCTTGTCTCCCCCCTCATATAAAATAGTTGTAGCAACAACAGTAAGAAATAGAACTAGATCAGGTTCCTCCTTCACTAAACTCTCCAAAAAGATTTTTTCAATAACTGCCCAAAACATCTTAGTGTTAGAGAAAGTGGTATCAGGGCTGTTTTTAATCAGGTCACTCTCTTACATGAAAACCTTCAATGGTTTCCTATTATTGATAGGAATTGTACATTTCTACTAATAAAAAAATTAACATACCCTCTAAAAATATGTATATGTATTTATGTGTAAATCATCTTCATGTACTACTATACTATATATTATATTGTATATACTATACTATTATATTAAATACATAATAAAATGTACTGTAGAATGAATAGAAAAACTTTAATATGTGAGATAGCAAATGAAGAAGTTTTAATATTTTCCTCTGTGCCCCAGCATTTGCTCTATGAAACTCGAAGCTGTGTGCTCCTCTTTAGAGGCCACTGGCCTGCAGGATAAGGTCCAACTTCCTTAGCTTGGCATTCAAAGCCCTTCAAAACATCTTAGTCTGAGTGAAAGTTATTCTGGTCAAAGAGAAAAACATGTGCAAAGGCATAAAGGCATGAAACTTGTATATATAGAGTATGTGTTCTGTGGCAGATCCAGCCAAGATCAGAATTCTTCAGTATGACATTAAATTGACTAATGTTTAATTGGTCAGAAAAGGTCTCAAATTTTAGTTACTCAGCAGATCTCTGAGAGACCAAATTACAAAATACTCAATAATTCCTCTCTCTGAGTATTCAAGGGGAGTATCAAATTGCAACTTGTTAAATCCCCCCATTTGGTCTGTGTTGTGGTTTCAAAAAAGAATAGCAAGAAGCTAGCTGGTTCTAACACTGCACTCTCCTGGTAGTTGAGAGAGTTCGACAGGAGGTGAGACAAAGCAGTGTATGATAGAAACAGAACTATACTAAAAATCAGACACCATGGCTTCTGTCCTACCCCCATCTCCTAGTAGCTGCACATGGTCATGGGCTGATTTATTTACCTCTCCGAGCCTCCTTTTCTTTATCTGAAAAGTGGAAATCGTCCCGATTTTTATAAGGATCAGTATAAAAATTAACAAATATGAGGTCACTTTATAAGCTGCCAACTACTATACAAATGTATGAATTTAATGATTACATCCACTTCTATTGATAAATAAATGTTACCTTTATTAAAAGCCAGCAAAATATAGTGAAATCTGAAATAAGGTTTGCATTGCCTTTCATTGAAAAGAGGAAGTCTTGGTGTTCTAAATGTTCCCCTCCTTTGAATCTCACTGTGATATTTAGATGACAGGTGCTCTAAAGTCGACCTTCTCTCAAGAAACATCATTCCTCATCTTATGCATATTTTTGGTGTCTAAAGTAGGCACTTCTTTCTTATTCACTTACATCTTCCAACTCACCTGATCTTTAACTGAGAATAAAAATTTCTTTAGACATAGGCAGTTGTCATTTAAGTTCCATAAGGTGAGAAATGATAGCTGTTTCACTATATACCCAACTTTGAGCCCAATGCATGACCCAGAGCAGATGTTCAGCAAATAATTATGAATAAATGAATTCAGACCAGGTTGGGCCCAAGCCTTTCTGCCATCTCACTGCCATCTCTGAGATTTCCCTATTAAGAGTCTTTTCAATGCCCATAGGCAGGTTCTTTGCTTTGTATTTATAATCTAATGGTATCTTCAAAATACCCTATGACTATTTTATCCTCTTTTTTTATTTTTTATTTTCTTAAATTTTTTTAGTTGTTGGTGGATCTTTATTTTATTCATTTATTATTTATATGTGGTGCTGAGGATCGAACCCAGTGCCTCACACATGCTAGGCAAGCGCTCTACCACTGAGCTACAGCCCCAGCCCCTATCCTCATTTTTTTAACCATCTCTAGCATTCAGTTTATTTCTGCCTCATTTTTCCTCAGCATAGTACATACTTCACAGAATGCTGTTGTATGAATACACATTAATCTTCTATTAATGATTATTTAGGTTGTTTTCCTTTTTTATTAGAAGTGAAATTGCAATAAATTTACAAATATATATATACATATATATGTGTGTGTGTATATATATATCTTTAGTATTTTGTCATATCCTTTTATTTTATTTTTTTTTTAATTTTTTTTTTTTAGTTGTAGATGGACACAACATCTTTATTTATTTTTATGTGGTGCTGAGGATCGAACCCAGTGCCTCACGCATGCAAGGCAAGCGCTCTACCGCTGAGCTATAATCCCAGCCCTGTCATATCCTTTTATTAACCTCATTTTAGTGAAGAGGAAACTGAGACTTGAAGGAGGTTGAGTACCTTGTCCAGGGTCACACAATAAGGAAATGATGGAGCCAGGATTCAAACCCACATCTGTATAACTCCAAATTACCACCCTCTACTAATGTATATGATGCACAGTGGGATTCTTAATAGAAAAAGCCCCAAGTCTAGCCGGGCGCGGTGGCTCAAGCCTGTAATCCCAGCACTTAGGGAGGCTGAGACAGGAGAATCGCGAGTTCAAAGCCAGCCTCAGCAACGGCGAGGCGCTAAGCAACTCAGTGAGACCCTGTCTCTACATAAAACACAAAATAGGGCTGGGGATGTGGCTCAGTGGTCGAGTGCCCCTGAGTTCAATCCCCAGTAC
>CM053399.1:54994235-55041430 GCA_028644305.1 Xerus rutilus | reverse complement strand
CCCCAAGTCTGCTTTAGGGGTATCAGGAAATGCTGCAAAAACAGGTTACCTTTTTGACTGTTCCCTTAGGGATTTGGAGATCAGAGGATTTGTCTCATACTGTACCTATACAAAAAACTTAGCTACTCTTTATGACTATCCATTAAAGGTTTGCATATTCTATTTGTATATCAGGGAACATCTGTACAAGAAGAACAAAGCAACTCCTGACATCTGGGAAGCCATTTGACATTTATAGCTAGGCTTAGGTATTTTCTTGTTGAACATAATCTCACAGAACATCAGCATCAGACAAACCCACTCTGTGACCATGATAAAGTGAGACAAAAACAAGACAGTTCCACAATCTTATCTAAGAACAACAGATCAAAAGATCATTCTGCAAACCACAAAAACTCTCAACATCCCCCTGTACCACCCCAGATGAGTGACTGCTGCAGCTCTATTAAATAAAGCTTTAAACTTTAGTCTTCCCTCCTTCCAGATAAGACTCATTAAGAAAACCAGTACAGGGGCTGGGATTGTAGCTCAGTGGTAGAACGCTTGCCTTGCATGCGTGAGGCACTGGGTTCGATCCTCAGCACCACATAAAAATAAATAAAGATATTTTAAAAAAAGAAAAAGAAAAAGAAAACCAGTACAGTGGTGCTGGGGCTGTCGCTCAGTGGTAGAGCACTTGCCTAGCATGCGTGAGCACCTGGGTTCAATCCTCAGCACCACATATACATAATAAATGAATAAAATAAAGACCCATCAACAACTAAAAAAAAAATTTTTAAAAGGAAGAAAACCAATACAGAGCAAAGCCCTACTCCTTTGAGCTCTCCCCTGAATGAGCTAACATGAGCCCAATGCTACAGTTCTTTCTAATACCATTTTACTGATATGCCCTGTGGTTCCCCATGATATATATTTTCCTTCATTGCAATTAGCAGTAAACCCAACTTGTTCAATGACAATTGGTTGCTGTGGTCTTTGAGTAATGTTGATTGTACAGTGCCTTGAAATGTCACTCTGATAGGCAAATTAATATAGTCACCCCTAGCCTCCATGCAAGTATGCTATGATATCTGGTTTACTAAGAAAGCACATTGGAGCACTCCCAAAAGCTGTATTGTTGGTTAGTGTTCCATGGCTTCATGGAAGAAGTAAAGGTATTTTCTAGGCAGTCAAACTGATTTCCAGTAATACTATGATATACCTTCTTCTCATTCCCACTCTTCTTCCCTACAGGGCTTTGGCTGAGCAGGATCCTACTTTACAGTTTAGTGCCACAGTTGGAGTCAATGCCTCTGTTACCACTCATGTCTCATTCCTGCCCAAGGGAGAACAGCGTAGAACCCGCCCTGTGGCCTGTTCCTTCTGTCCTGAGTTCTCCCATCACATCGAGTTTCCGTGTAACTTGGTCACTCAGCACTCTAGTGGAGAGGCCTGTTTTCTAGCAGAGCTACTAGAGTTTGCAGAAATTACTTTTGCTATCTATCATGAAAATACCAAGTCAGGTAAGTACCAAATGACTCAGCATAGTCAGAATTAAAAGAGGCTATTTTGAATGGTATGGCCCTTCTTAGGAGATACACACTGCTGAAGTGTTTCAAGGTGAAGGGTCATGGTCCCTGCAACTTATTTCTAAAGGGTATAACAGAAAATAAGTGTGTGTGTGGAGAGAGAGCGTGTGTGTGTATGTACAGTTAGTGTAGAAAGAGACAAAGCATTGTGTCCAAAGGTTAATGGATGAGTCTAGGTGAAGGATGCGTAAGAATGCATTACAATATTCTTGGAAACTTTTCTGTATGCCTGCAATATTTTTCAAAATAAAATGTTTTAAAAATTTTAAGGCATTCAGACTTTGGAGTGTGAGTGAGCAAGATAATCTCTGAAGCGTCTTTCAACACTGAGATTCAGTGAGTGTAAGTAGATTATGCTATAAACAAAAGCCCCTTAATCAATAGACCATAAAATAATTTTTTTCTTTTTTGCTTAATTTAACAGTCAGTAATATAGCCAGTATCCAGTCATGCAAAGAATATCTGCTTGGAGTAGTAAAGATTCCCACCAAAGAGTTGCTGGTCAAGAGATCTGGTGAGGATCCTGAATTATCACTTTCTGATCCTACCCTTGCCTATGCCCATTCACTTCCTTCCCTTCAAGAGGTAACCGGGTTGGGATTGTAACTCAGTAGTAGAGTGCTTACCTAGCATGTGTGAGGCACTGGGTTTGATCCTAGCACCACATAATATAAATAAATAAAGTTTAAAAAAAAAAAGAGGTAATCTTGTCTGGCTCCCTTCAAAAATGTGATTAAGCTTTTGAACCCTTCCAGGTACTTCAAAGCTTTTCTCAAAAGCATATTAAGGCCTTGATTTTATTCCCTAGTCTTTCCTAATCATTCCAAAATTTTTCTAATAAAACAAAGGAGTTTAAAACATTTTATTCATTGTACTCATCCTACTCTAAGAACGATGATGAAGAAAAAGAGGGAGGAGGAGAAGGAAGAGAATGTGGTAATACCCATTACGTTACATAGCATTTTGTAAAATATATTCTCTGATCTTGTTTGAGCCTCAGGATAACCCTACTTGGCAAGGATACAGAATCTTATTTTCTTTTGACAGATGAAAAAACAGGCTCAGGGATTAAATGATTTGTCCAAACCACCCAGCTAATGCATAGCAGAACTTGAAATCCAATCCAGATTCACCAATTATTTTTCACTGTACTGAGGACACTCACTGAAGAAGAAAGAATAGGGAATGTGATAAAGGCCCAAAAGAATACACACAACCACCATGTCAGAGTGGAAATATTGGTGCCATCCTTACTACTAGGTGGATGACCTTGCCCAAGTAATTTGACCTGTCTGAGCCCCAGTTTTATTAGCTCCTATATGGAGACAGTTAATCCTGACAAATCTACAAAATTGGAATTGATTAAATCAGAAAAAGTACATGACATGTAGTAGGTATTCAGTAAATGTTAGTTTTTCTTGTCTCATCCATGTTCCTCTTTTCAGTAGTCTTGTTTCCAGAATTGTATCACGCATTTCCTAATTAACTGTGAATTAAGATTTGAGCACCACCCTCAAAACAGGACCTATGTGTCTGCCAGAGAGAAGTCTGTACAACTTGATAGATGATTCAGTTCTCACATCTGTCACTTGCTGTTTGTGGTCGGGAACAAACTACTTCATATCTCAGATCTATCACTTATCTATAAAAATGGAAATAATAAGATATACTTCACAAGATTATAGAAGCATTTATTGAAATTATACATGTAAAAGATTTGGGCATAGAGCAGGGCACATGGAATACCTCAGCTTCCTTCTGAAACTTACTATAGAGTTTGTCAAGGAGCAGGCACCATCTGGTAAATCCATCTCTACAAATTAAAATTAGCCCTTTGAATAAGCCTTTTAGACAATTTGGAATATATCATTTGTCTTTGTATTCTGAGTTCTACAGTGAACATTCTATTTTATTTCCTCCCACCACTAATCTCACAGAATCTCAGAGCTAAATGGCCCATATGATCTAAGCAATTCTTAAACATAAATGCAAAATTGTACATGTATTTGTGTATTTTTCTAGGAGTAATAGATTTTATTAGAGCAAAAGGGACCTATGACCAAAAAATATTAAGAATCACTAGATTGTAGAGAAACTAATACTCAGATGAGTGTTACTAAAGCCAAGGACATACATTATTAGATTATCCAAGTGGAAAGAAGCCTTAAAGATCAACATTTTCAGCCTCCACATTTTGTAGACAAAAATAAGAAGGTCAGAAAAATTAAATGCCTGTTCAAAACTTTATGTAACCTTTGTCAAGTTAATCTCAATAAGTCCAAATTGTCTCATTTGTGACAAACCTTTCCCAGAAAATTATGGTGAATGTTTTCATACTAGTCCACAATCTGTTTTGTACATAATCCTGAAATCCAAAAAACTCTGAAAAATCAAGTTTTTAAATAACTCATAAAGCAGCTAAATCTGACCTTATCTGACATTAAGCTTAGGCAACCTTCTTATTTATATAAAGTTTTATTGAAACACTATGTTTATTTATTTATATATTGTCTATAACCACTTTGTCATTACAGCTACATGGTTGAATAGTTGCAGCAGACACCAAATGGCCCAAAAGCCTATAATATTAACTACTAGAAAAGTTTGCCAACTCCTAACTTATATGATCCCTGACTGTTATATAATACTCAGTTTGTTCTAAAATCTGAAAAATTCTAAATTCAGAGACAAATCTGGCCCTAGGGGTTTCAGATGAGATCATGTAAGTGTATTATAGACTTTAGAACCAACTAGACCTAGGTTCAAATCTTTACCACTCAGTAGCTATAATAAAACTTGATTAGGTGGCTAGGGCTTGCCTAGCATGTGTGAGGCACTGGGTTTGATCCTTAGCACCACGTAAAGATAAACAAATAAAGACATGCTATCCATCTACAACTACAAAAAAAGTAATTAAAAAACTTGTTTATGTCTCTGAGCTTCCATTTTTCATGTAAAATAGGGATTATCATGCCATTTAGTCCTCAGAACTTCATAGGGTTATCAGGGGAATTAAATAAAATAATATATACAAAGCACTAGCAGAATTTCTGAAATATAATAGATACTAAATAAAGAGTAGCTATTATTGCCAGGTGCAGTGGCATAAGCCTATAACCCCAGCAGCTCGGGAGGCTAAGGCAGGAGGATTGTGAGTTCAAAACCAGCCTCAGCAAAAGCGAGGCGCAAAGCAACTCAGCGAGACCCTGTCTCTAAATAAAATATAGAATAGGGCTGGGAATGTGGCTCAGTGGTCAAATGTCCCTGAGTTCAATCCCCAGTACCAAAAAAAAAGGAGTAGCTATTATTATTTTGTAATTTAATGTCTGATCCTTGGTATGTGTTCACTAAAGGGCAAATTCCTTGGGTGTGGGAAACCTGAGACCAGATCTCCTGATGTTTTATCCCCATAGCTTTTCCATTGTACTCACATCATTTATAGTACTTTTCTTTCAAAGCTCTTGTCTGATTTAGCAATTATAACAACTTTGATAAACAAGATCAGCATTAATTTTCCCATTTGTAAAGTAAAGAAAACCAAGATGAGAGAGATTAATGATTTACCCAGAATAAATCACTGATGTGCGGCTGAGCCAAAGAGAGAACTCAGATCTTTCAACTCCTAGCCTTTGTTTTCCCCTTCTAATCTCATTGCCTCTCAATAGTCAGATAAAAGACAAACTCTAACTCACTGTTGGTGTATGTTTTCTTTTCTATCTTGAACCAAGTTGATGGATAATTTGGAGTGGAAAAGGGGTATTTTTTTTTTATTTTTAAGACAATAATTGAAAATCTTTTCTTTCTCCCACAAGGAATCACAGGATGGTATCCTGTCATTTTACCAGAAGATGGGGCCCTCCCTCACGGTTTGGAGCTTTTACAGAAGATTGTGGGTGGTCTGGAGGTTTCAGTTTCCTTCACCCATCCTGGAGATAGAGAACGGGTATTAGAAGCTGCTGAGTTGTTAGGATGGAACTTTGAGAATAGCCTGAAGGATCTTGTCAAGATGGATGAAGAGGAGCCAGCCACTGTCACCATCTCCACCCCAAGACTATGGCTGCCCATGCATTGTGTGCTGCTTGCTGGCCACACACACATTCATAAGAGTACATATTGCTACCTTCGCTATAAACTCTACGATCATGAAGCCTTCTGGACTCCTCTCAAGAAGCCCAAAGAATCTGCAATCAAAAATCAGGTCATGGTTACTTTCAAGGCATCCAAAAGAGCAGATGTAATTCGGGGCCCTTCACTGCTTTGGTACTTCAGGGAGGAGAGGCTAGAGATCCAAGTGTGGCGAGCTTATGGCAATGATAGTGTAGAGAGGCCCCACCAGACGGACAGCTGGATTGGCTCAGCCTACGTGGATTTAGCCAGACTTGGGGAGAGGTCAGCAAGGACACTAACTGTCAGTGGTAAGTGAGGAACCAGGCTCAGCTCTTATGATTTGAATATATACTATGTGTTAAGGACTACATGAGACACTCTGTCCAACGTTATTTTATTTGATCCTCCTAGCAATCCTGTGGGATATGTATTAGACCCACTTTATAGTCATGAAAATGAAGGCTCAGAGAGGTTGGGTAACCTCCCCAGGGTCACAAACTAGTAAGTGTTCTTTTCTATTATTACATACTGAAAGATTAATAATAATGTAGTAATGCTTCTTGTAACTAAAGAAATTTCAAAGAAAGAGGTCCACTGACTGGTATTCCCAAGTTACAGTTCCTTGGGTTCACTAAAGATCCAAGAACTGGATCTGAACTTCATAGCTCTAGAGTGCATCCAAATTCATCAGATTTTTTCACTTAACATAATATCTAGAATATTGTAAATACTCAGTTAATATGTATTGAATGAGTAAATTTAGGCAACTACCTTTAACCACATGTATAAAAACCTATTTAATGGGGCTGAGGTTGTGGCTCAGTGGCAGAGCACTTGCCTTACATGTGTGAGGAACTGGGTTCGATCCTCAGCACCACATAAAAATAAACAAAACAAAATAAAGACACTGTGTCCATGTATAACTAAAAAATATTTTTTAAAAAAACCTATTTAATGATCTAGGGTGATAGTTTATTAATTATACTGAAAGAAATATCTACTAAGGAAACCAGGATATACCTCCTCTCTGGCCAGCACATTTGGACCCATAAATAAATCTACGTGGTAATAAACTGATTCACAAGACAGAAAAGAAAAAGGTAACATTTTACAAATGTTGTATATTGGGTACTTTCTTGATACCTGTGCTTAGACCTGGAAATTCAAATATGAATAAGAAATAATCCCTGGCCTCCTTGATTTTACTGTCTAATATGAGAATGCAGTCGTAAAATAATTAAAGGGAAGCATAACAACTGAAGAAAAGATATTCTCTGGGAGCATAGGGATGCAGCATCTCTGGTACAAATATGACATCTCAGTGAAAGTGGTACTTGACCTCCAAGTTTCAAATGATTTAGAGATGAGCCAAGGAAAGGAGGAAAGGAAAGTATTCTTTAGAGAGGAAGAGCACATGTGGAGACCCAGAGAGGCATCAAGCAGTTGGATAAATTTTAGGTGCTATAAGTAGGGACAGCTGAATTATAGCATACATAGGTTGGGAATGATGGAAGGTAAAACTAGAGAGGTAGCCAAGAGTACTATGTTTCAACTCTCATTTCTAAGAAGAAAAATTTGGACTTTTTCCCAAGAGCTATGGAAAGCTATTATAATGGGTTCTGAATAGAGGAGTAACATAGCTTTGCATTCTTAAAAAAAAAAATTCTAGCAACTATAGTGCAGAATGAATTACAGATAGCCAGACTAGATTCTTTACAAACTTGATATTTATTCAACATAACACTCCTGTAATGTTATTTCTCCCTCTTTTACAACTGAAGAAACTGAGTCATGGCCCTATTTTACTCTGACACTTTAGTTGAACAGATGACCCAGGTTAAAAGAGGAAAACTGAGTGTATTTGGGTGATTTTCCAAATTATTTAAACTCTCTGTACCCAGCAGGTGTAAATCTGGCCAGTGGAGCACCTCATCAAATGCTCTGTGCTCTATTTTATTGAGGCTGGCTTGGAATCACTTCAGAGAGATGAGAGGAAAAGTCCTTGAAGTGAGCCAAGGGTACTTGAATGAACATTCATAAAGACAAGCTTTTAACTTCATTCTCCTGAAGAATGTAGATTTGGAACACTGAATATAGATCTAAGGGTCTAGCATATATACCCCTTTTTATTAAACAGTACCAAAGAGGTTATTTAACTTTTTTTTTTTTTTGGTTATTTAACTTTTTATATCATCCATTTCCCTTACTCTTCTCCACATTCCACTAATCTGAGGTTTTTCTCCACTTTTTCAAGAGCCTTATACAAGGAATTGCATTTTTGTGTTTGTTGAATGAGTCAGTCAACCCATCCAGGATCCATCCAGCTGACTTCTATATACTATTAAGTTTCCTGAGGATAATGAGTTAACTGTGTTGTCTTTGGGTGTCTTCCCTCTTATGACTTGCCCTTATTTTTCTGTTTGCGATAATCATAACAATTTACATATTACACCAAGAAGAAAACAGCTTATTTAAAAAATAAAAAAAGACCGGAAAGTTCTGTCTGACTGCCGTATGTGAATCCAATAACTCCATTTTCCTGAATTAAGTCTAACAGAGCAAACTTTGAGATTCAGAAGGAACTATTAGTGCCTTCTGCTTTGTAAGTAAAATCTCATTTTAACATGCAGCAAGCCAGCAAAGTTCAAATCCCTAAGTTTAAATCTGCCATTTACTGGTATAGTGATCTTGGCAGGTTACTTAATCCCTCTGAGATTCTGGCACATGAAAAAGACTCAACTACTTTTTTCCCTTTTTTCCCTACTTATTTCCCTTACTTTTCCTTCTCGTCTCCTGCTGCCAAGTGATCATCAGGGTTATTGCCAGAACATATTTAATTGGTGAAGCAAGGTTAAATTGAGCACCAGTACTATTTCCTGATGGGAAGAAGTCTAAAAATAGGAGCCTACGAGACATGAAGAAGAGAAGACAGGACACTTGTGATTTCATCAAATATTGCACTTGGGCTGGAGATATAGCTCAGAAGTAGAGTACCTACCTGGCATTCACAAAGCCGTGGGTTCAATCCCCAGCACCACAAAAAGAAAAAAAAAAAAACTTAGACTCAACTAGTTGCTCAGTGCATGAATCCCTTCTACAACAACTCTGCCTGATAGCCTGATGGTCTTTTGGTTTGGGCTTCAAATCACATAATAGAGACATTGTAAGAATTCTCACATTATGTAACGACTTCATAATTTCTTTTGCAAATTGGTTTGTTGGGGCCTGTAGGCCTGTCACAGGAAAGAGAACCACATGTACCCTCAGTGAGTACTTCCTCAAGATTAGAGTGTGTTTCTGGTTCTTGCTTGCCAAGGCTTGATCTCCTCTATCCTCTTGCAGGTGTATATCCTCTGTTTGGACGTAATGCTTCCAACCTCTCAGGAGCTGCCTTGCGAGTTCATGTGGTTCTTTCATCTCTTTCTCCACACATTGAACCCATTCATGAACTGGACTCAATGGACTGCAGCAGTCACAGTGAGTCTGAGCAGCTCTCCAGAAGGAATGATGAGATCCAACTCTCTCCATCCTGTGGCCACCAAAAGTCATCTGCCTCCACCCAGGTCCCCTGCAACAGCACCACTGCTGAAGTCTGCCTGGCCCAGGAAGACCCTGCCGAGTTGGAAGGAACTTTTGCAGTCAGTATCCTCGTAGAAAGAGCAATGCACTTGAGCTTGAAAGGTAGGCTGTGCTCATTATCCCGGGGCAAATTTTTGACTTCTCAGAATATGCTCCTGTCTTCACAAATCTTTCAGATCATGACAGGAACTATAAAAATGGTTAATTAACAATAATCATTATATTTCCCAAGCCTAAAGTAACATGAAAGCTTTTCTGAACTTAAAGCTGATCTTTTTTAATATCTTAATGTGGCATATCATAATTCCCCAGTTTAGACAACTGAACGTCTACCTAGATACTTCTCTTTTCTTTATCTACCATCAGATCATCACATCTATTAAATTGTTCTGTCTCTTAAATTTCTCTTCTCCATTGCCACTCACTCAGGCCTTCAATATGTACCTAGAATCAGGGAATTCTTAACACTAGATCCATAAACCCCCAAGGGACTCATAAATGAAACTGAGGGTTGGTGAGTTGGATAAGAAAATAATTGCATTTATTTTTATTAACTTCTAATTCAAATTTTTAAATTTTATTCTAATTAAAATTTTTAATTTTTAAAAATAATACCTGTGATATTGTCAACAGTAGAAATCACAGGTATTTTCATATCACATTATAATTATTGCAGATATCTTGGAATATCATTATAACTAACATATCTTTGAAATTACAGTGGTTATTGTCACTAGATCTTGTTAATAAATCATCCATATCACGAAGTTTTTTAAGTTTCCATGACTGTTTCAGTCTAATTGTATTTCCTTATAATCATGTGTATTTTATATTCTGTTGTTTTATTTTGAGACAGGATTGCACTAAGTTGCTGAAGCTGACCTTGAATTTGCAATCCTCCTTTCTCAGCCTCCCAGGTGGCTGTGATTACAAGTGTGGACTATCACACCTGGCTTCTCTATTACACATTTCAAAGAAACACTGTTAAAAGGCCCATAGACTTCACTGTCAAAGAACTTCATGGCATAAAGAATTCCTACCCTACCTTTATTCAGCCTTGCACTCTCCCTTAAATTTTCCCCTTGTTGTCACTCTTTTTCTTTTACTTGGTTCATTCTATCTCCTCTCCCCAAAGACTCAGCTCAAACATCATCATATACCCCCGCCATTTGCTCCCCTACCACTTTTGCCTTCTTTAGCATTATGTCTATCACATGGTACTAAAATTGTTTCCATGATTTTCTTCTTCACTAGATTTAAGCTGCTCAAGAGCAAAGACCTTATCTCATTTGTTCATTCACAATGCAGTCATTCATGTAGCAACAGAACTTACTGTAGTATTTGCTATGGGCTAAGCACTGTCTTTAGTGCCAGAGATGAATCAGTGAATAAGATAGACAATATGGTGCCTGTGTGGAAATTACATTCTAGTAGAAACATATTCATCTGTGTGCCCCTAACCAATAGGGTATATATGTATGTGTATGCATGTGAATTTTTTATCAAGTTATCTTTTGTCTTAAATTTTTAATCCTTAAGATTAACAATTTGAGATATGTGGTAGCTATAAGAACCAGACAACTATAGCTTTTTGAATCCAAGTTTCATGATACATCTTGTGGTTTAGCCACCCTATTTGTCTCCTATCATCCCCATATTAGCTTTCCAAACTGTGCCATGTGTCCTTATTTACTTAAGAATAGAAATAAAACTCATGCTCATAGTAACTATTATTTGTCTTTCATTCCTTCTTCTCCCCATTTATACCACCAACAGCCATTACTCTGGGGATGTAAGCATCCAAAATGACCCTTGAGGTTCTTAAACATCACATATCTTTTGTAACTTAGCAAGATGTTGTCTCAAAATAAAAAAAGCAGATGTAGCTTGGTGGTGGAACTTATGCAAGGCCTTGAATTCAATCTGCAGTACCACAGGGGGAAAAAGATGATGAAAAGCCACAAAGGAAGGGAGGGAGGGAGAGGTTGTATCAGGCAGAATCTAATTGTAGGAAACAGAACGCACTCCAGCCATTTTAAGCAGAAAGCAGGTTAATATGGAATATTATGGTATTTTATGTCATTGGAAAGGCTTAAAGGACTGGGCTTTAAATTCAACTTTTATGAGGGAACATCTTAATCTTTTAAATTCAGAATATAGTACAAAAACAAATTCAGGAATCACAAACTGTCCTCATTGCCATTACCAATGGCAGGACCAAACCCTGGAGCAGAAAACAGTATCTCTGCAGTTTTCTTGTTATTAGCAAACATAGGATAAGAAGGATGTCTTCTGCCTCACATATACCATCCACCTCTTTTGTGATGATATCTTAAGTGTTAGAGATCAATTTCCCTCCATGTCCTAGCTGTAAATGTCTTGGAAATACAGTTTTTAACTCTTTCAATCTCTATAATCAAGGACTATAATACAATAAAAATAGATGGGATAGATGCTAAGCAAGTCAATCCATATAAATATTATTTAGTTGTACTAAAATAAAACTTAAGAAGATAGCTCACTAGATAAAGGTATCATTAGTACTATTCTGTACTTTTTAGGTTAGCTGTAATGACTACTATACTATTTCCATTAACTTTTCTTTGCTTACTTCCATTTTGTTAGAATCATCTTTCCCTGCTCTTTCACCAATATGCTTATAAACTGATTTTGCCATATTGTAGTCAATGGTTTAATTTGGTTTTTCACATGGTTTTTTGTTTTGGTACTAGGAATTTAACCCAGGGGTACTTTACCACTGAGCTACATCCCCAGCCCTTTTTTATTTTTATTTTTTTTAAATATTTTTTAGATGTTGATGGACATTTATTTTATTCATATATTTTTATGTGGTGCTGAGAATTGAACCCAGTGCCTCACACATGCTAGGCAAGTGCTCTACCACTGAGCCGCAACCCCAGCCCCCCTTTTAATTTTTTATTTTGAGACAGGGTGTTACTCGGTTTCTTAGGTCCTCATTATGTTGCTGAGGCTAGCCTGAAACTTACCATCTTCCTGCCTCAGCTCCTGAGCTGCTGGGATTACAGGTGTGTGCCACCACCCAGCCCCTTCTGTAGTTTTTATCTATACTTTAGTCCTTTTCCGTTCTAAGGCTCCCTGCCTCCTGGTTCAGCCTTTCCCAAGGTCTTGCTTTGTTTCTCACCAGATCTCATTTGTGAAACTAACAGGTCTCTTCCTCCACTTTAGTTCTTTTCCAAGGCCTCCGCACAAAGTCTCCATTTCTCTTTTTTCTCTTTCTGTCACCCAATTTCTTTCATTATTGTTTCCAGTAGGAAAAACTGTAAAAGTAATGATTTATGGTCTGATTTTGTACCCTGAGGTGCTAGAGTCATGAGATTAAACAGCATGACACGTCAATCCTTCACCAAAATTTGGGGACAAAAATGCTTTTCTTAAACAAGTGTCTCTATGGTGGAACATAATATAAAATCTTTCTTAATTTTTAAGATAAAATATGACCCTGAAAATAGGTGCCCATCTGTTTCAAGGCAACAGAGACTCCCACACTTGAGGGTTATTTTGTTTTGTTTTGTTTTTTTAAATTTTTAGTTGTATATGGACACAATACTTTTTTTTAATTTATTTATTTTTATGTGGTGCTGAGGATCGAACCCTGTGCTTCACACATACTAGATGAGCACTCTACCACTGTGCCACATCCCCAGCCCCTTGAGAGTTTTATGTTAACTTTTCTCTGAGTTATTGTTACTTTGAAAGAAAGGATATTAGGGAAAGCATATTAGGGAAGTTTGAAAGAAATTGATCTACTCTACTGGAAATTCTTTTGGTTGAGGAAGGTATGTCACAGCAAAGCTGCATCTACTTCTCTTTCCCTAGAAAGAGAGTTCTAACTGGGGGTATACAGTTTAGGGATTCTTTTTTTTTTTTTTTAAATATTTTTTTTAGTCGCAGATGGACACAATACCTTTATTTTATTTACTTATTTTTATGTGGTGCTGAGGAACGAACTCAGTGCCTCATGCATGCAGGGCAAGCGCTCTACCACTGAACCACAATCCCAGCCCCCAGTTCAGGGATTCTGCTGAGTCAAAAGAGACTTCTCAGAGGAGGTGGTGCTGAAGCCTGTTTTTTTTTAAATATATTTTTAGTTGTCAGTGGATCTTTAATTTATTTGTATGTGGTGCTGAGAATCAAACCCAGTGCCTCACATTCTTGGCAAGTGCTCTGCCGCTGAGCCACAACCCCAGCCCCCTGAAGCCTATTTTTTAAGGCTACTTATTAAATGATATATTGATTGCAGGGTGAATCAAATCAGCAGTTCTCTGAGTATGAATGTATTCATCAGATTGCTTTCTGCCCAGAGTGACAGAGGGGAGTGGTTACTAAAAGGAGCATCCAGATAGAGGAAGAGCAAGGTGAACTTCATCTACAAGGAAAAATAGGAGTATGGATTTGGAAAAACCATGGGTTAGACAGGTAGATATAGGACAAACCAGTTAGAATCCACATACAGAATTTTTTCCTTTGGAGCACATAAATTATGTTTAAGTCATACTTCTTTTTCTTTTATTCTTTTCTGTTTTCTGCTCCTCTCTTTTTCCTTCATCACACATTTATAGCATATTAGAGCCAAAAGAGACCTTATAGAAAATATAGAGTCTATATTTTATCATCTCTTATTCATTACTGTCCACAATAAATTTATTCTATGATCTTAGCATTTTTTATGCCTTTATTTTATTTATTTATTTTTTATGTGGTGCTGAGGATCCAACACAGTGCCTCACACATGCAAGGCAAGTACTACACCACTGAGCTACAACCCTAGCCCTAAACTTTAATCTATGATGCAAGTGTTCTGTGTCTTCACTGTCCAGTGTGGTGGCCATTTGCCCCATATAGCTATTGAACACTTCAAATATGATTAGTACAAACAGAGAACTGACTTTTTTTACCTTCCTGTGCTGGGGATTGAATCAAGGGCCTTGCACATTGCTAGGCAAGCATTTTACCACTGAGCTACATCTTCAGCCCAGGAAATGAATTTTTAATCTTATTTAATTTTAATTAATTTAATGTTGAATAGCCACCTGTGGCTAGTGGGTTATCTTTTTTTTTTTTAATATTTTTTAGTTGGAGATGGACACAATGTCTTTATTTTATTGCTTTGTACGTGGTGCTGAGGATCGAACTCAGGACCTCACGCATGCGAGGCAAGTGCTCTACCGCTGAGCTACAATCCCAGCCCCTAGTGGGTTATCTTATTAAACAGCTAAATTAGACTCAAATATCATCTACCATCTTCATTTTACATTGTTTTAAAAGAGAATAAATGACTTCACTGAGTCTCCCACATTTGGAAACCCGATCTTGTAAAAATTAACACCAGCATAGTACCCAGTGTTTCACACAGTACTTTGGGGTTCTTTAACACTTTGTTGAGGCAAAAGTAGGGCATAGTTTAGAGCATGGGCCCTGGAGCCTGAATGCTTAAATTTCACTCTCAGTTCTACCATGTAATAAATGTGTGACAACTAACTTAATCTCTCCATACCCTAGGTTTTTTGTTGTTGTTGTTGTTTTTTGGGTTTTTTTTTGGTACTGGGGATTGAACTCAGGGCACTCGACCACTGAGCCACATCCCCAGCCCTATTTTGTGTTTTATGTAGAGACAGGGTCTCACTGAGTTGCTTAGCGCCTCGCCGTTGCTGAGGCTGGCTTTGAACTCGCGATTCTCCTGTCTCAGCCTCCCTAAGTGCTGGGATTACAGGCTTGAGCCACCGCGCCCGGCTATACCCTAGGTTTTTAAAACCTATTTAATGAAAATAATAATAATAACTGCCTCATAGGGTTGTTAAAGGATTCAATGAGTTAATATATGTAAATTTCTTTGAATAGTGCCTGTGATATATTTTATCTACTATTAGTGCATATTTTTTAATCCTTATAACCATCTTAGGTGGTATAAGTGTAATATGTCCCATTTTACTTGAAGGAGCTGTGACCTAGACAGTCCTTGCCCAAAGTCACACAGAATATGTATGGTAGAGCTAATAATTTGTCATCTGACTCTTAAGTCTAAGACTCTGCAGTTCTTTCGCCTCTCCCACAAAGAGATGGGAGAAGTCCCTTCTTGCCAGGGAGTGTTTATGAACAAGATCCTTAAAAGAACAGTTGCAGGGGCTGGGGCTATGGCGCAGTGGTAGCGTGCCCGCCTAGCACGTGTGAGGCACTGTGTTCGATCCTCAGCACCACATAAAAATAAAATATATTCTGTCTACTTACAACTAAAAAATAAATATTAAAAAAAAAAAAAAAAGAACAGTTGCAGTAATGGAGAGGTCATTAGACACATTTCAGATACAGGGAGTAACTCAAAGACCCAAAGGTAGGAAAGGGCTAGGAATGGTCCTGCTTGTACCTGTATAGTGGGAGGCTGCTTCTAGCACATTTTTTTGGTACTGTAAAGTACAGTCACTCTGTGTTCTATTTCAGGGAGCCCCTTGACAGAGCGAAAAGTATCAGTACCCAGTTGTTGTGTATCCTTTGCAACAGCTGATGAGCCATCTCCTGTATACACCCAAGTGATTGAAAACACCGATTCTCCCATCTGGAATTTTCAACAGCAGTCAAGGTTTGTATTTGCTGATGTTCCATTGACCTCCCAGAATCTGTCTTTTGTTCCAAGAGAAAAATATAAAGCAAGTAATTAACACAATATGTAAGCAGATGTGGAAAATACTTTTCTTATGTAGGCAGTTAGTTATTTAATGCTAGTGCTTATTAATTCATTAGTGCTAACAGTGGTTTAAAGGTTTATTGTGGCTGGGGCTGTAGTTCAGTGGCAGAGTGCCTGCTTAGCAGGTGTGAGGCACTGAGTTCAATCCTCAGCACCACATAAAAGTAAACAAATAAAATAAAGGCATTCTGTCTATCTACAACTACAAAAAAAATAAAAATTATTGTGGTGTTTTTAACTCTAATCAGTGGAACTCAGAAATTATTCAGTGAGGCAGCTCCTTATATGCCCACCTCTGTTCTAGGCACTGAACATTAATGATTCTCTGCTATTGAGTTCATGGTCTAACTAGGAAGATATACAAATAAAAAATTACAATTAAGTGTGACATATGCTATAATAGAAGTGAAAAGGATGCTGGTGGAGCTCAGAATAAAAAGATTATTTGGACCAACTTGGAAATCCAGGACAAGCTTCATAAATAAGATACCTCTGCTAAATGTTGAAGAATGTATACAAGTTGTTCAGATGAAGTAGGGTGGAAAGAGCATTCCAGTCAGAGAGAACTAACCTCAAAAAAGGCTGTGTATATTTCACCCTTGGAAAACACTCTGGAGCCTTGGCTTTGGAACCAGAGAGACTTGATCTCCAACGCCATCTCTTTTATTTACTAGCTGTATGAACAAGTTAGCTTGGATTCCTCATCTGTAAAGTGAGTGTAATTTTTATAGAGTCATTGCAAGGTCCCAATTAAAAGGTATTTAGAAATACTGCTTCACAGTATATAGTATGTGTATAACAAATGTCAGCTCTCCTTTGACAAACCCAAAAAATAGCAGGTGGAGTTTCGTCAAAAATGTGGTAGTTATGGCATTTGCAGGTAAATGGATGGAGTTGGAGAATATCATGCTAAGTGAAGTAAGCCAATCTCAGAAAACCAAATGCCGAATGTACTCGTTGATAAGTGGATGCTGATCCATAATGTGGGGAAGGTCATGGGAACAATGGTGGAACTCTGTTCACAGCGGTATAAGGGAGGAGGGGGCATGGGGACAGTAAAGGTGGTGGAATATGATGGTCATCATAGCCCTAACTTTATGTATGACTGCATATATGTTGTGATTGTATACAACTTACAACTAGAGAATTGATATGTTATCCTCTATCTTTGTACAATGAATCAAATTGCACTCTGTTATGTAAGCCTAAATAGAACAAATAAATAAATTAAATATGAAAAAGAAAAGATACTCAGTTAAAAAAAAATATGGTAGTGCCACTAAGAAGTAGGGGACTGGCATAGAAGGTCCACAAGTGGGGTGCAGGATTTGTCCTTTTCTTCTCTTAATGAGCATCATTAAAAGTGTGGACACTAATGCTAATTATTGTTACCATTATCATTACACTGCCTCACCATTTACAAAGTTTAATTATTATCCACCAACACTAGCTGTAGTACATACTCTCTGATCTATTTTCTCACAGTTGTGAACTTGAGTCTCAGCAATTGCTTACGTGTTCAGTTTTGTGTAATTTGAGAGGCTGGCCTGAGTCAGGAGCTGAAAACTCAGTGATTATTGTAGTGAGCTACTGGAAATTACAGAAATTCGGGACATAGTGGCCAGGGTACTCATCTGAAATATCAAATCTACCCCCAAAAGTCAGGAAACCAGAGGATTAAGCTTCTAAGTGGAGGCAGTTTGTTCATTCACAGCCTAATAGAATAATTACAGAATTTCATGAACTTGATGAAGGGACTTTTAGTAAGCTCCTGATTTCATCCCTGAACTTTGCAGTTGAAGAGACTGTGGCCAAAGGGGAGTTACATAGTTTTGTTGGTAACAAAGGCAAGATTAGAAGAAAAATGAATAATGGTGCTGTTTACAAAGTTATTTCTCACAAAATTATTTCATTTGATCCTCCTAGCACCTTATGAGTACATAATATTATCCCATTGAAACAGGGCAAACCAGAGCTCAAAGACATGCCCAGAGTCACTCTAAAGCCAATAATAATAGAGTTGGAATTCAAAGGTGAGTCTACAATTAGAATCCTAGCACTGTGTTAGTTTCACTTTAGCATAGTGTCTTTCCTTGATCTTGAAGTAGGCTCTCCAGTTTGTTCACTAGTGCTGTTTGGGGAATGAAATTAATTATCTTGGTTTCTTCTGGATCTTCATCTTGTTCACCTAAATTAGTGGCCCCTGGTTTAGAACTTCACACTTTAGTTTTTAATTGAAAACTGTAATTTTCTTCATATAAAATATATTAGAGGTGCTTAGTAAAGTCCACTTCAGATTCTTTATTTGCTTTGAAAGTTGGGCACATGCTTATCTTGTTGCCTTGCCTCTGCACAGTGTAGCAGTAGAGTCAAGTGTGCCAAAGTTCAAATCCTAGCCCTGCCACTTACTCTTACATGACTTTAAGTGCATCACTTTTCCTCTCTGAACCTAGCTTTAGGATTATAAAACAGAATTATAGCACCCATATCACAGGTCTTTGTGTTGATTAGATACATATGAAATAGTTGTTACCATGCCTGAAGATAGGCATTCAATAAATGTTCTTTTTCCCCTGTCCCATTCTTACCATTCTTTCACCTTAAAACTTAAAAAAAATCCTTACCCATTTCCAATAAAACTGTTAATTATATGTTGAGAAGCTCCCTTCCCATACTTAGTTTCCTTAGAAAAACAGATTAAATGTGGTAGATACTGAGGTGAGGGGAAGTGCTGCATCTTGGGAGCCTGTTTAAAGTCTTGGCAAGTTATTACACCTCTCTGTGCTGCCCGTCCCCTCATTTTGACTGTGAAGATAAAAACATCCTAGAAGATGGCTGTGAGGATGCAGTGAAACAAATATTGGGAAATTGCTTTGCAAAACACAAGAAACCTTCAAATCTAAGATCCATACTATAGAAGATTCCTACACAGTTAATTTATGGTGATTGTTTTTCTCAATAGGCTATCAAAAGAGCTGCTTCTGGACCCACAGCAAACCCTGGTCTTCAAAGTTTGGCATAAAGGAGGTATGAACTCTGTTCTGTGAATATAAAAATAAGTTATGTCCTCTTGACAATTTGCAGTCTTTTTTTTTTAAACCAGGTGAAACCATAGCACTGATGGTGCTAGGGGTTCAGGTATTTGGGGCTTGGGAGAGATCCCATAGAAAACCACATAGTTCTCCAGTGGAATTTAAATACTTAGAAATCATACTTCATTTGATTAGCTGCTTAGTGAAGAAATCCAAGTACATTTGAATCTTTCCAGTTGTATCTGTCAGTGGCCACAGTGTCCAGCACGCCACACACAAGTTATTTCTTTCCACTCTATATGATGTTAGGCCTTTCACTGGTTGGTTTATTAAGCAAGACACTAGCATTTTCAGGTAGTACACAGGACAACTTATTTTTCCTTGTTTTAAAAACCTCTGAGAGAGATGTTGACATCATGGTGCTTAAACCCAGTTTTACTCATCTAGCATTTATTGAGAGGCATAACCCGGTAGTGTTAAGAACATTGATTCTGCTGGGTACAGTGACACACACCTGTAATCTCAGCAGCCCAGGAGGCTGAGGCAGGAGGATTGCAAGTTCAAGTCCAGTCTCAGTGACTTAGTGAGGCCCTTAGCAACCTAGCAAGACCTTGTCTCAAAAATTATATATAGGGGCTGGGGTTATGGCTCAGCGGTTGAGCGCTTGCCTCGCATACGTGAGGCACTGGGTTCGATCCTCAGCACCACATAAAATAAATAAAGATATTGTGTTCATCTACAACTAAAACAAAATATTTAAAAAAAAAAAAAAAATTATATATATATATATTTATATTTAAAAGGAGGTTGGGAATGTGGCTTAGTGGTTAAGCACCCCTGGATTCAATCCCCAGTACCAAAAAAAAATTGGTTCTGAAGCCAGGCTCTGGATTCATATACCAATTCTGCCCTTTACTGTAGCAATATAACCTTGGGTAAATTACTTCTCTGTGCTTTAGTTTCCACATCTATAAACTAGGAAGAATAATAGTACCTACTTCACAGTGTTTTGAGAAAAGACAATAAGAGCCTGACACTTAGTGAATACCCTGTTCATTGTTATCGTATTTATTAACAAGTGGCAGTGTCTAAGAACTTGACAGACATCTCTAATCTTGCAAGGTGAAAATATAATTAGTCTGATGTAAAAGCTGAGGCACAAGGAAGTTTAATGGCAACTAAAGTTGTGTAGCTGTTAATTGGTGGAGTCAGGATTTGAGCTCAGTTCTAACTATGCAACCTTCACTGCTTGTACTCCTCTATGCTGGTAAGTTTAGATGATTCAAAAAATGAGGTGTTAAGGACATCCTAGTATCTTACTGGTTAGTAAATTTCATTTCACTAAATCCCTCTTATAAATCTAGTTCCTTTAGGATTCCTGATAGTGGGATGGGGATGTGGCTAAGTGATAGAGGGCTTGCCTAGCATACATGAACACTGGATTTGATTCCCAGCACCACCAGAACAAAAAGAAAGATTCCTGCTAGGGCTTGTTCCCAAACCTTCATCAATTTGGAATCACCTACAAAGTCACAGCATTTTGTTGGCCAGTGCTAATTTTCAGTATTGACCACAAAGCCTAAAAGACCAGAGTAATCAAAGTGTAGCGTAACTTGACTTAACTTTCTGCTTGACTTAACTTTCCTGTTTGTGAGGGCTGCTGTGTTCTTGTTTTGATGGTTAGTTCCATGCTGCTGCTTTGTGTTCAGCTAGCTAGTCTCCTACCAATATCCAGCCTTATCAGTGCAGAGGAACTGATCAAAAATCATTTTTCTTTAAATCAAAACAAGAAATTCCTGCTGTATTTAGCTGGGCTTCTCACTCCTTTCTTGCTTTTTTTATTTATTTATTCATTTTGGTTGGGTTTTTGTTTTTGTTTTTGTTTTTTGGTGGTGGTTGTTTTGTTTTTTCCCTCTAAAGTGCTACAGAAATCATCAAGCAGACCAGGGTTCACCTCAATTCAATAGCAAGAGAAAAGAATAAGCTTTGGCTATATGTAAACCTGAGTTTAAATTTTGGCTCTGCCACTTACTATGTAATCTGAAATAGATCACTTTAGCTCTTTCTCTCCTCATTATTAAAATTAGGATAATAGTACTTGCCTTTCAGGGTTTCATGAGGATTAGAAATGACATATGTAAAATACTTGGCACATAATTGTTGCTTAATAAGTGGAGATACTTCTATTATTATGCTGAATACTGTTCTAGGGCTATTGGGTATAGAGAATAAAATAAATTCCCTATTTTCAGGCTCCCCAGCAAGTCCTATAAGATTTGTTATAAATGAAGGTGAAGAAAATAGACCAAACTAAGCAATATTTATCTAATTCTCTCAGTGTGTGTAGACTTCTCCCCTCTTAACTCCATCCTTTCCACACAGATTCAACAAATCTATTATAGAAAGTACTCAAAGCAGACCAGGCTATGCTCAACAGATAATTTGAATTCCTATTCTGTGCCAGGCAAAATGACAAGTGCCAGGCATAGACATGGTCCCTATCTTCACAGAGTTTACAGCCAGTAGGGGACACAAAAAAATATATAGTTTAGTATGATTAGGCAGTACAGAGTACTCTGGAAGGGAACATCTAACCCAGACCTAGAATGTCAGAGGCTTCCTGGAGTATACCTCAGCTGAGAAACAAAGAGCAAAACATTCTATAAGAGGGGACTGCAATCAGAGTACCTTCTGTTGGCTTTCCGGGGGATTGTCTTCTTTTTGTAGTTTGTGTTCATTTGTTCTTAACTAAATACAACAAATATGTATATCTTAGAAAATTTGAAAAATGCAGACAAGAATAAATAAGAAAATTCAGGGCTGGAGTTGTGGCTCACTGTTAGAGCACTTGCCTAGCATGTGTGAGACACTGGGTTCAATTCTCAGCACCACATAAAATTAATGAATAAAATAAAGGTCCATCAACATCCAATTAAAAAACTAAGAAAATGCAGATCCCTTACAATTCATAATTTCAAAACTCACTGCCCTGAGGAAAATCACTGAGACATGATAACTGAGTGGGGAAAAAAACAAGTGTTCTAGTTACCTATATCACAAGGAAAAGGATGCAAGACTGTAGCTCAGTGGTACAGCGATTGCCTAGCATGCGTGAGGCACTGGGTTCGATCCTCAGCACCACATATAAATAATAAATGAATAAAATAAAGATCCATCAACAACTAAAAAAATATTTTTTTAAAAAAAAGGATGCCGGTTTTTCCCTTGCCTTGTAGAAAGGGAATTCATAACAGACTCTTGTTACCAGCTCTCTCAACCTCATGCATCTTTTTTGATGGCTTTGGAATCACTAAACTTCTGAAATTGCCTGATCAGCTTCTCTGTGCAGCCTCTAATCTCACTGGCAGGATGTGCCCAGCCAAGCTGCCCGACTCTTCTCTTTCTTCCACAGATGAAGACAGGGTGATTGGCTTTGCCTCGGTGGATCTCTCCCCACTGCTGTCTGGCTTCCAGTTCATCTGTGGCTGGTATAACATCACAGACTTCAGTGGAGAGTGCCAGGGGCAGATAAAAGTTGCTATCTCCCCTTTGGAGAGTTTGATGCACTTCAAAGAAGAAAGACAAGCAAGGCGTGGGGTGGAAACCCCAGGATCACTGGTATGTATCCTGATTCACGTCTAACTAGTAAGAGTGCTACTGAGCAAAGCCCATAAGACCCTGTACACTGGTGCTTTCTGGCTTGTAGAACACATTATATATTCATATCTTATAACAACCTCCTGGCTTTTGGGGAGCAATGAAACTGTTCTAGAATTAGGCAGCAGTAATGGTTACACAACTCTGAATATACTGGAAACCAGTTAATCAAACACTTTTAAAGGGTGAAGTTTATACTACATGAAGTATATCTCAAGTTTTCAAATAAAACAAGGTTAGTTGGCAGTATAGAATTTGAAACCATATCAATTACTTTTTTTAAAAGTCTATTATATTAAAATCATTGGTCTTTCATTTTAAAAAATAATGTAAGAAAGAATGGAAAAGGGAATAGACAATAGAAAGTAGAGACAACTCTTTCAAGAAGTTCAACTGTTAAAGAAGAATTTTTTTAAAAAAAGAAAGAAATTTCCTAACTGTCCCAGCTATGGGAGTTCTGTTGAGGCAGACTCGTGTTTTGTTCATGTCTTTTTCGTGCATGCTTGGCCCAGTGTCTGGCACAGAGTATAAATTAATAACTATTGAATGGGTGAATATATTAGAAAATGACCAAGGATTCATTGGTTTTTACATATAGGAAGATTTTTTCTTTTTTTTTTTTTTGGTACTGGGGATTGAACTCAGGGTCACTCAACCACTGAGCCACATCCCCAGCCCTATTTTGTGTTTTATGTAGAGACAGGGTCTCACTGAGTTGCTTAGCGCCTCGCCATTGCTGAGGGTGGCTTTGAACTCACGATTCTCCTGTCTCAGCTTCCCTAAGTGCTGGGATTACAGGCTTGAGCCACCGCTGGAAGATTTTTTTCTTATGATCAACCCTCGTAGTCACGACTCAAGAAATATCAAAGCCAGGGCTTGGGTTGTAGCTCAGTGGTAGAGCACTTGCCTAACACATGTGAGGCACTGTATTCGATCCTCAGCACCAAATAAAAACCAATAAATAAAATAAAGGTATTGTGTTAGGTATTTAGTTGTGTCCATCTACAACTAAAAAAATAGAAAAGAAAAAAGAGATACTATAGCCAGATGGTCCTCACATGTAAAGTAAATATAAGATGATGTCCGGCCAGAATTTACAAACTAGCTAGAAGAGCAAGAGCATAAACATAGATAAAACAACAGAGAAATAATCTGATGACATAGTCTATAAAATAAGGATAATAGTACCTACTTCATTGTAAAGTTTAAATGAGAAAAATAAATGCTAATTGCTTAACACAGTGTTCAACACATAGAAAACAGACATCAGTGGAAATTCTACTGAGTAAATTTTACAAATTTATTTGTATACTACTTTGTTCCAAAAGGGCTCATGGTAACCAGTATACTATTTTTCTCATTGCTTCTACAGATCCCAATATACAATACCTTTTCCTTCCCTTCCTCTAATATGTATGCTGCATTCCCCAGCTGCATTGCAGAACACATCCAGGACCGGCTTGTTCACATCTCTTCAAAGGAACTTGATTTCTCCTCTTCTGGGAAGTGAGTAAATGTCTTGATGGGAAGAAATGGGATCAAAGAGTGGAAGTAGGGGCTGGGGCTGTAGCTCAGTGGTAGAGCGCTTGCCCCGCATGCGTGAGTCACTGAGTTCGATCCTCAGCACCACATATAAATCAGTAAATAAAATAAAGATATTGTGTCCATCTACAACTAAAAAAAAATTTAAAAAAAAAAAAGAGTGGAAGTATGTAGCTGAGCACGGTGGCACACGCCTGTAATTCTAGCACTTAGGGAGGCTGAGACAGGAGAATTGCGAGTTCAAAGCCAGCCTCAGCAATGGCAAGGCACTGAGCAACTCAGTGAGACCCTGTCTCTACATAAAACACAAAATAGGGCTGGGGATGTGGCTCAGTGGTCAAGTGCCCCTGAGTTCAATCCCCAGTGCCAAACAAAAAAAGAGGGTAAGTATGTGAACTGCTTATCATATGTCTTTCATTAGAGAAAGAAACTGGAGACAGAATAAGAGCTTTGCTGATCTCACAATGCCCCTCATCCCTGACCGAAAGATGAGTGAAAATAAAATTTTATAAGATAAGAACTGGAAGTTTACTGCTATCAAAAGTGTTACTTTGTTGCAAGAAACACTCTTATCCTCAGAGGCCTTTAACTTTTTGAAAAATATATCATCTTTCCCCTCCCAAAAATATTCAGACTGTTTTGCAGAAAGCTCTTGGCCCACCCTTTTCACTAAGCCAACCAAGGTCATAAATCTGGTATCAGGGCTAGAGCATGCTCCATCCGGTCAAGGGACAGACCCAAGAGTAAGATTTCTTCTTTCCACTGTACTCCTTTCCAGGCCCTCGTGGCTTCCACCAGAGTCTTTACTGTGTCTTTCCTCCCACCTTGGGGAGGAGATAAGGAGTCTTCTCCCACCATAGCCACTCCAGAATAGCAGTTAGTGAGTTGACCCTTTATTCTAAGACACACTCTCATACTGCTTGCACACTCTAAGGCCTATTCCATTGATATGTACTTTTCTATTTGGTCACCATATGAAGAGATCATCTGTTTTCTGCATAGAAGGAGCTATGTGTCTGTCAAATGCTAGGTCCAAGATTTAGATAATTCTTTTGTTATCTGTAAGTATTGCTTTGACTATAGTCAATCAGAGACACAGAGTGGGATGAGGGTGTCTCTAATGTTCATTGTCTAGTAATTTGAAAAGCAAAAAGTTTAAAAGTTTGCTTTTTCTTCACATAAAAATGTCCCTGTTACCTCTTCACAAGGACCATATCAAAATATCACATTCTAATCCAGCCAGCCATCCAAGGGTAGGCTGTAATTCCCTCTCTAACCACTTCACCTAACAGAAATCCAGGTCTTTCTGACCCTTCCTTGCTCCAGAGTTTGGGTACTGAAGTGTATTTGAGGCCAGACAGATTTGTAATTATATCCTGGCTTTATCTCTCACTAGTTATATATGCTCTTAAGCTAATTACTTAAATTCTCTGAGCCTTAATTTTCTTATTTGTTCAATGAAAGTAATATATTAGCCCAAGGGTTGTCATGAATAGTAAACTAGAAAAGAAAAATCATTTTTTCACACGTAATACATATCAACTGGGTTTTCACAGCAGTCTTAAAAGAGAGTTTTAATTGCTAATAATATATGTGAGCCCGGTGTAGGGGCACATGCCTGTAATACCAGCAGCTCAGGAGGCTGAGGCAGGAAGGTCATGAGTTCAAAGCCAGCCTCAGCAAAAGCAAGGCACTAAGCAACTCAGTGAGACCATGAATCTAAATAAAATACAAAATAGAGCTGGGAATGTGGCTTGGTGGTTGAGTGCCCCTGAGTTCAATCCTTGGTACCCCAAAATGATGATGATGATGATGATGATGATGATGATGATGATACATATGAAACTCCTGGAGCAGCAGTTTCTAAGATTTTTGTCTTTGTACTTTATTTGTAATAGCTAAAAACTCTGAACAACTCAAGTGTCCATCAACCAATCAGGGGACAGATAGCCAAATTGTGGTATATCCATACAATGGAATACTACTCAAAAATAAAAAGAAATGAATTATTGATAAATAACAAAATGAATCTCAAAATAATTATGCTGAGGGATAGATAGAAAAGAATATATTGTATATAATTCCATTTATATAAACATCTAGAAGATGCATACTAAGCTATAGTGACAGAAAGCAGATAAGTGGTATCCTGGGGACAAGGCAAAGTGAAAAGAGAGAGAAGGAGGAAGAAATTACAAAAGGCAAGAAACTTGGAGATAATAGATATGTTCATTATCTTGTAATGGTTTCCTTAGATGTTTACATCCATTAGAACTCATCAAATTGTATGTTTTAAATATATAACATTTACTGTGCATTTTGTTTCTACCTTAGCAAAGCAGTGGTTCTCAAACATTTCTACTTCAGAACTCATTTATGCTCTTTAAAATTATTTATGACCCTAAAGAGATTTGTTTATGTGAGTTATATATATCAATTTTTACCATATTGGAATTGAGAAACCTTACAAAATCAATTATATTTCTGTACACCAACAATGAATCATCAAAAATGAAATTGAGAAAACAGTTATTTTGGTGTTATTTACAATAACACCAAATGGAATAAAGAACTTCAAAGAAGGGGCTGGGATTGTGGCTCAGTGGTAGAGCGCTTGCCTCGCATGCGTGAGGCACTAGGTTCGATCCTCAGCACCACATAAAAATAAATAAAAATAAAGATATTATCTATAAAAAAAAAGAACTTCAAAGAATATAACAAAAGAAGTATAAAATGTATTTTGTGAAAACTACCATGCATGTTTTATTGAAAGAGATTAAAGAGAATTTAAATAAATGGAAAAATATCCCGTATGTTCATGGATTGGAAGACTTAATATTATTAAGAAGTAGCAATCCCCAAATTGATCTACAGATTCAACACAATCCATATGAAAATTGGTGTTGGCTTCTTTCTAGAAATGGACAAACTGATCCTAAAATTCATATGGAAAGTTAAAAAACATAGAATAGGTAAAACAGCCTTGAAACATAATAAATTTCCCAATTTTAAAGCTTACTAAAAAGCTACAGTAAACAAGACAATGCACAAGAATAGAAATGTAGATCAGTGGGATAGAAATGGAAATCCAAAAATAAACCCATGCTCAACTGATTTTCAACAAGAGTTCTAAGACAGTATAATGAGGAAACAATAGTCTTTTCAACAATCAGTGTTTGGAACATCTGGATATCCACACAGGGAAGATTGAAATTGAACCTTTTTTTTTTTTTTGGCACCCGGGATTGAACTCAGGGGCACTCAATCACTGAGCCACATCCCTAGCCCTATTTTGTAATTTATTTAGATACAAGGTCTCACTGAGTTGCTTAGGGCCTCACTGTTGCTGAGACTGGCCCTGAACTCTCAATCCTCCTGCCTCAGCCTCCTAAACCTCTGGCATTAGAGGTGTGTACCACTGTGCCCAGCAAACCTCTTCTTTATACCATACAAAAAAAATTAACTAAAAATGGCCACATATCTAAATTTAAAAGATAAGACTGTAAAATTTTTCAAAGAAAACAGTAGTAAATCTTTGTGAGTTTGGATTATATGGTGATTCAGATATGACAACAAAAGAAAAATAACAGATAAATTCAGTTTTTCAAAATTAAAAACTTCCATGCTGCAAATGATTTCACCAAGAAAGTGAAAAAATAACCCATAGAATGGGAGAAAATATTTGCAAAGCACAGATCTGACAAGGAATCTGTACCTAGAATATATAAAGAACTGTTAAAACTCAATAGTAAAAAGCAAATAACCTGGCTGGGGATGTGACTCAGTGTTAGAAGTACTTGCCTAGCATTTGTGAGGCCCCGAATTCAATCCGCAGCACTGCCAAAAAGAAAAAGGAAGAAAAAAAAGCAACCAGTTGTTTAAGTAGGCAATGAATCTGAATAGACATTTCTCCAAAAACAATGTACAAATGGCCAATAAGCACATGAAGAGATAGAAATCAAAACCACAATAAGATACCACTTCACATCCACTAGAGGGATTATAATCAAAAAGACAAATATTGCAGTGTCAGGAAGAATGTGAAGAAATCAGAGCCCTCATACATTGCTAGTGAGACTATAAAATGGTACAATTGCTTTGAAAAATAGTCTGGCAGTTCCTTAAAAGTTTAAATGTATAATAACCATATGATCCAATAATTACACTCCTAAATGAAGATATATGTCCACACAAAAACTTATTCACGTTTGGTAACATTATTCCTAATAACCAAAATGTAGAAACAACCCGTATGTCCATCAACTGACAAGTAAATAAACAAAATGTGGTATATTTATACGGTTAATACTCAGCTATTAAAAGAAATGAAGTACTAATGCATATGACATAGAGGAGGCACAAAAACATGCCAACTGGCAGTTATCAAGAATACAAACAACAATAAGTGTTGGTGAGGATGTGGGGGGACAGGCAATGCTCATCCATTCCTGGTGGGACTGCAAATTGGTACAACCAATCTGGAAAGCAGTATGAGATTCCTTAGAAAACTTGGAATGTAACCACCATTTGACCCAGCTGTCCCACTCTTGGTCTATACCCAAAGGACTTAAAAACAGTCACTTCAATGTTTATAGCAGCTCAATTCACAATAGCTAAACTGTGGAACCAACCTAGATGCCCTTCAATAGATGAATGGATAAAGAAACTGTGGTATATATACACAATGGAATATTATTCATCAATAAAAGAGAATAAAATTATTGCATTTGCAGGTAAGTGGATGGAGTTGGAGAATATCATGCTAAGTAAAGTAAGCCAATCCCAAAAAACCAAATGCCAGATGTTATTTCTGATAAGTGGGTGCCTATGCATAATAGGGGAGAGGACACGGAAGAATAGAGAAACTTTGGTCAAAGGGGAGGCGGGGAAAGGGGCATGAGGGCAGTAAAAATGGTGGAATGAGATGGACATCATAGCCCTAGCTTCATGTATGAATGCGTATATGATGTGATGCTACATCACATACAACCAGAGAAATGAAAAGTTGTGCTCCATCTGTGTACAATGAATCAAAATGCATTCTGCTATCATGTATACCTAAGTAGAATAAATAAACTTAAAAAAAAAAAGCCAAATGGAAGGAAACAGTCACACACTCAAAAAAACATATTGTATGATCCCATTTCTATGAAATATCCAGAATAGACAAATTATATAGAGACAGAAGGTAAATCAGTAGTTACCTAAGACTGAGATGTTTTGGGAGGAAATGGGAATGATTGCAATGGGTATTTTTTAATATTTTTAGTTGTAGATAGACACAATACCTTCAATATTTATTAATTTTTATGTGGTGCGGAGGATTAAACCCATGCTTCATATGTGCTAGGCAAGCACTCTATCATTGAGCCCACAACCCCAGCCCTGGGGTCTGTTTTGAGGGCGATAGAAATGTTCTAAAGTTGATTGTGGTAATGCTTGTACAACTTTGTGAATATACTAAAAATCATTGAATTGTATGCTTTTTTTTAATTGTATGCTTTAAATGGGTTGATTGTGTGGTGTGTGAATTGTATCTCATAAAGCTGTTATTTAAAAAAGAAAAAAATTATTGCTGGAGTCACAATTTTGAATACCATGCTCAGAAATTGGAGATTTAAACTATAGATTTAGAAGAAAAAAAGAACTTTAGAAAAGAATGATGGTGATGAAATAGATTAATACTCATTGAATGCTTATAGCCAGGCTTGACATTATAATAAGAGCTCCATATGTTTTTATTTTATCAATGTTCAGATCTATTTTAGAAAAATTACTTCAGCTGTAATGTGGAGAATGGAAGAAGATGGAGTGGGTAAGACTGAAGGCAGGACTCTTTGGAAGACATTTGTGAACCAAGCAAGAATTGGTGAAGCCAGAACTGTGGCAGTGGGGATAGGTTTGCAGGGCTATTTCAGGAGAATGATTTGTTTTCGGCACACTAGGAGTTTTCTCATGGGCTGGGAATTTATTTTGCTCTCATTTTCTCTGGACAGAAGTGGTACCAGTGGTAGCACAAGAAGCCAGGCAACACGCCATGAAGAGCACGTGCAGAACATCCGCCGATTTCATGAATCCCTGCAGCAGGGAGAGGCAGTCTTGACAAGTGATGACAAACTGACTACATCGCCTTTGTCCTCCCACACTTCCATTCTGTCTTCTCTCAGGTGAGGCACTCTGCTCGAACAAGACACAGGAAACCATTGCAGTGCACAAGGTGAATGAGCAGTGGCACCAGGCAGTGTCACATTTCCATCAGCTACCCCTGAGCTGGGAGGGTTAGTAGAGGGCTCTTGTGCATGTCAGTGTTGGATTGAACCTTGGAGCCTCATAGGATTCCTCATGGATGAATCTGTCTCAATTTAGGGCCTCTGACTCCTTTAGGGGGGCTCTGTAACTGATCCATCTATAAATACAAGGAACTTTAGCTTGTTCACCAAAATTTAATAACCAGTCTCACATGTGCACAGCCTCACCCTGCCCTGCCCGCTGTCTTTATCTTCACAACCACTGGCTTCTTCCAGACCAGCTTCTAGTCTGATAACACTTCCATTTCTTAGTTTAATTAGCATCTGAATCAGAGAATCACTGTGAGAACTGAAAAGGCCATCAGTAGAGCAGCAAGATTGGCCTCAAGGTTATATAGAGAGAAGTGCGGGTAAAGTGGAGGAACTTGGTTTCAGAATTCAATAAACTTGATCCCCAATGCTGGCTCTTCCATTCCTGGTGGAAGAGTTAGACTTATTGCCTGATAATTTTAATGTGGGGTGGTATGAACTGTAGGTTTCCTGGCCAAATAGACAGAAGATTAAGTAACATTTTGGGTTAGAGATGGAAAAAAATTATAAAGAAGTCACATTTGAACTGACCTTTGAAGGAAAAGGTCCTGTGTACAGAAAGAATATTGTCAAGGCCAGATGCATGAAACAAGAAGTCAGGTTTGGGAAGAAATCGGCAGTGCAATTAGGAAGGTGTAAGCAGTAGGGCAAGTTCTATGGGTGTCAGATCATGAAGGGTTTGAATGTTGGCCTAAGTGTTTGACTTTTAGATTAGTTATTCTCAATGGAAAGTGCTAGGGAGAGAAGGAGGAAAGTGTAAAGTTTGAGGGAAAAAAAATATTTAAAGTGTTCTATGTTGGGAAAAATCTAACCTTTCTTTTGGTTGCATAATGCAAACTCAGAAAAGAAACATCGATAACTTCTTTTTTTGTTAATGAGACATGTTTATAAGGACGGAGCATTTGGGCTACAGACTACTACTGCCTGAACTCATATTACAAAGAAGTAATGTGTTCAGATTCTCATCTCAGATTAGTAAGACGCTGGTGATCAAGGCTATTTAAGTTTGACCATTAATGGTTTGGTTGTACTTTATTGGATTATTCACTTATTTGGAACCCACTGAAAAAAGAAACTGATTCACCCTAGGTCATTTTCTCTCAGTCTCAACACTGTTTGATATTTGGGGCACATGTTTTGTTGTGGACAAGGCCAGGCCAGTCCTGTGCATTGTAGGATGTTTAGCATCCTTGGCCTCTATCTACTACATACCAGTGGTACCCCTCCCCGAATTGTGACAACCGAAATATCTCCAGACATTGCCAAGTGTCCCATGGGGTGGGGAATAATCACCAGGTTAAAAACCACTGCCCTAGAGCAGTGGTTCCCAAAATTCATTGAATCAGACGCACTTGAAGGGCTTATTAAAAATAACAAGTGATATAGATGAAAAGTACAGAAAGAACTGTAGCCCTGTAAATTGGCCTGAACCAATTTAGAGAGTCAGGCAAAGCTGGTTAGAAAAGGTCACTTGCTTAAAGGATCAAGAGTGGTTATGAGGTAGCAAAGGACAGTGTTGGTCTGGGATAGGGCTTTTAATTTGTCTGAGTAAGGGGAAGTGAGGGCTGGCAGGATGGTCAAGAGTAGTTCTTTTAAGAAGGTTGCATTTTGCCAGATATCAGAAGAGGAACCGTATTAACCAGACAGAAAGGGGCAGATTTGTACTTGAAAGCAGAATCATAGAGGGGTAAAGGATGAATAGTGAGTTAGAGAAGGGAGAGGGATCTATATGTTAATGGACCAAATGAGAGGAAATAAGGTCCTAGGTCAAGTAGTACATAAAAGATTCTCATAATCTTCATGAATGACCCTTTGTCATCTTCTTTTTTTGTTGTCTTTGTTTGTTTGTTTGTTTTTGTTTGTTTTTCTTCCAGGAAGAATCTGAGTGAGCTAGATCAGATCCAGAAGTACTTCAGCCAGAAGCTCACCAAGCCTTTCCTGCCCCTGAGCCCTCACACTCATACTGACATCTTGCAGAGCCAGGAGAACCATGGGGACCATTTTGAGCCAGAAGCCAGCAACCTAGACCCTGAGAGCCAGTGCATCCTGGAAAAATCCAACACCCTCGTGATGCAAGTCAGCTCCTTAATCTCAGGTATGGCTCAGGGCCTTTCTTATTGAGTTGTGGTCACTAGATGCCAATTAAAAAAGCATCTGAATATCTGCCCCCAAACAAGTCCCTACGACCAAAGGTTTTACTTTTTTCTTTTTTTTTTTTAACCACCTTCCTTTTAATAGAAGGGGTGTTGTAGTGTGGTGTAGTGTGGTACAGGAGCATGGAGCAATGGAAAGAGCATTGGACTGAGAGGCAGGAGACCCAGATCCTTGCTAGGCTTCTGGCATAGACTCTGAACATATCCTTTCCCTTTCTTTTCTTTCTTTGTTTTTTTTTTGTTTGTTTGTTTTTTGGTTTTTTGGTTTTGTTTTTGTTTTTTTGTTTTGCTCAGGGGTGCTTTACCACTGAGCTACATCCCCAGCCTTTTTATTCTGAGACAAAGTTTCACTAAATTGCTTAGGGACGAGGCTGGGCTTGTGGCTTAGAGTACTCATCTTGCACGTATGAAGCACTGGGTTTGATCCTCAGCACCACATAAAAACAAATAAATAAAGGTATCCATCTACAACTAAAAATTTTTTTTTTTTTAATGTTGCTTAGGGACTCACTAAATTGCTAAGGCTGGCATCAAACTTGCTATACTCCTGCTTCAGCCTCCTGAATCACTGTAATTATAGGTGTGCATCACCACACCCAGCTCTTTTCACTTCTTTTCCTTTTTTTTTTTTTTTTTTTTTTGTTGTTGTTGTTGTTGTTGTGCTGGGATTGAACCGAGGGCCTTGTGCATGTAAGATAAGCACTCTACCAACTAAGCTATATCCCTAGCCCTCCTTTCCCTTCTTGAGCTTCAATTTCCCCAAGGGAAAAAAGAGAAAGGCATAGTTCCTAGCAGTTCTTAAATTTATGCCACTCTTTTCAGAAAAGATCAACTACAAGCATGTTTAAAATTCTAATTCTCAGAAGTCTGCATTTTTAACAAGGCAAGGTGATTCTAGATTTTGGGGATCCAAATTCCATCCTTTGAGAAGCCCCTTAGAGCTGTGTTCTCACCTGGCCTGCATATTGGAATTATTGAATGGGCTTTTAAAAATCTTCCTATATAGGCTATACCGTCAGACAACCGAATCTCTTAAGAGTGGAAACCAGGCATTAGCATTGTTTATAACTCCCTAGGTAATTCTAGCGTGCAGCCAAGACTGAGACTATACTAAAACAAGAATTTCCCAAATTTGCCTGAGCATAAGAATTATGGTGCACACCTATAATCCCAGTGACTAGGGAGATTGAGGCAGAAGGATCACAAATTTAAGGTCAGCCCCAGCAATTTAGTGAGACCTTCAGTAATTTTGCCAAACCCTGTATTGAAAATAAAAAAATAGGACTGGGGTTGCAGTTCAGTAGTGGATAATCCCTGGGTGCATTCCCCAGTACTTCTCCCAAAGATAATCATATGGAGCACTTATTTTAAAATACAAATTCCTGGGTCCCATTCCATTCTGCTAAATCAGGGTTCAGGGTTAAGACCTAGAAATCTTGCCAGGCACAGTGGTGCACACCTGTAATTCCAGCAACTCAGGAGGCTGAAACAGAGGATTGAAAGTTCAAGACCAGCCTCAGCAACTTAGTAAGACCCTGTCTCAAAATAAAAAATAAAAAGAGTTGGGGACATAGCTCAGTGATAAAGCAACTATGGATTAAATCTCTAGTACCTGCCCCACCCCACCTTAAAAAAAACCTGGAAATCTTTATCAGGCAATCTTTGGGGAATGTTGAGAGATATACTAGGTCAGCATCTTTAGCCCTTAATTGGTATCATTTTGCTCAAGTAAAATATGTAGATTCTAGGCTGGGGAGGTAGCTCAATGGTAGAGCACTTGCTTAGCATGAGTGAGGCCATAGGTTCAATCTCCAACACACAAACATGTACACACACACACACGCACACACACACATACAGTGCAAATTCCACACAGGGATAAATAAATTCAGTTTTCTCTTGAAAGGTAGTGGTGAGGGTGAGCAGATACCATGATTGATATCAGGTGCAGACTTTCTGCCTCTCCACTTCTCCCAAGATGCCTAACCTATCAGTGTCTAGGACCCCAGGTATATACTCTATGCTTGACTTCCACTTGGTTGGACACATTCGTTCAACTACTTATTGATCATCAACTACTCCAGACTCAATCCTGTAACTAGTTCAAGTAGGATATGGTGGTAGACAAGACAGTTATTATCTCTGCCTTCATCAGGCTCACATTCTGTAGTCAGCCAAAGAAATTCCCCCCAAGAAAGAAAGCAGAAGAGCAAAGCAACAGAAAGCCTTGTTTGAGATAGAGATGGAAGCAATTAGCAGAATCCTTTAAAAGGGTATGTTAAAAGAGGAAAGAAAAGAGAATTGAAGGATTGAAACTAGAGGGACTTGAAGGTAAACTTAGGAGTTTGATATCTATCCAGAAAAAAAAAATGAGGGTTGAGGATATAACTCAATTTATTATATTTTGTGTATGTGTGTGTGTGCAGGGGATTGAATCCCAAGGCTGCCTCCTATCAGGGATTGAACTCAGGGGATTTGATCACTGAGCCACATCCCCAGCCCTATTTTGTATTTTATTTAGAGACGGGGTCTCACTGAGTTGCTTAGCGCCTCACTATTGCTAAGGCTGGCTTTGAACTGTCAATTCTCCTATCTCAGCCTCCTGAGCTGCTGGGATTACAGGTGTGCAGCACCACCCTCAGCTTCATATATTCTTTACTAAAATATGTGAAATGGGTGGTGTTAATCACCATTTAAGACAGACATGTTCAGAGAAGGACAGTTTGCTCATGATCACAACGTTAACAAGGGACAGTAAATATTGAAACCAAGACTGACCAACTCCAAAGCTTGTGCTCTTTCCAATACCCTGCTGCCGTTATTTTCTCTTATCTAGTGGGTGGTACATATTTTCTTGACTTTATTTTCCATGTAAAATAGATAGTTTTAGTAACTGTCATCAAATAGGTAAATAAGTAGATTCTCATTTTGATTTTTAATATAGGTAATTACTGAAGTAAATGGAAGGATGAACATGCCTGCCAGGACTCCCAGTTCCTGAAAATTCCTGAGCATGAGCAGATAGTCCTGAAAACGTTTCCACAGATGTATCCACAACTATAAATAGATTAGATTTTGGTCCTCTGATTTTAGAATAAAGTGCTAGAAATTATACTGCCTTGAATATAGTTTTACTGACTCTTGGGTGGTTTAATTACTTTAAGGTTTGTTCAAAGTCTGATTACAAGGCTACTTCTGAAGCTAAAGGCCAGTGTGGGAACCTTGAATTGTCTGTGGCCCTGCCTTGTAATAAGAGTGGTATCTGTTGCTGTTCAGATCTGCAGACTATCACCAGGAATTCTCAAGCAGCTTTGACTTCTCACCGAGCCAGGAGTAGAAGCAGAGAGGTCACCACACTCCCAGATGCTCAGGACATAGAGGCTACGCAAGAACGAAGCACAACTCCAGTCAAGACATTGGCAAGAGCTACAGATGAAGGCACAAATTCCTCACCTCCTCCTGCTCTTAAAGAGACCTCAAATGGAGGAGGAATGTTCCATGAGTCCCTGGGAAATATGGTACCCATTACAAGAATACAGAGCAGTGAGGACATTGAGGCTGGCCCACTCTACAGTGATGAGGACTACGAAGAAGACATTATTGAGCCCAGGGCCCTAAATGAGATAACTACTGTAACAGACAAAACTAGCCCTTGGTCCAGTTTCGTGTCAGACACAAGTGAGGTCATCAGCCCTCAGCTGCATGAGGTACAGAAGGAAGGCCCTTCCTGTCCTTCTCCAGAGCCTTCCCCTAGAGAGGAGATCAAGGTCAAAAGTAGCTTTCTGTCTAGCCCAGAAAGAACTGTCAACTCCCTGTCTAGGCAGGGTTCTCCTACTCAAAGTCATGTTGTTTATGAAGGTAAGGCCTCCAAGGCCGGGGTTGAACAGTCTAACTCAACCATCCCTCACCTTTTCCCACATCTAAAGTGCTCAGGAATCCAACAGAGCAATACTTTTGTTGGATGGAGCTCATCATGGGCAAATCAGGACAAGGAGCCTGAGCCAGAGGCCCAGGCTGAGGATGAAGCTGCCTCTAGTGAGCTCAGTGACTCTACTGATAGCTTTGAGAAATTCTCTGTACACATAGCCTCCCAGAGCAAAAGGGAAAATAAGAAGCCACCCACACACTGCTCTGACACCAGGCAGAAGCAGGTGACAGCTGGATCAGAGGTGTCAGAGGTGTCCACAAAGAAGAGCCTTCTGTATCCTTTGGTGTTTCCCACAAGTGGCCCCTTAAGCCATCTCCAAGCATTTTGGATGCTGGCATTAGGCTAGCCAACTGTGGGTATGAGCAGTGGCCACTCCCATGGGATACACTGGAGGGGCATGGGAAGACCCTTCCTTCAGAAGACTTACCTGGATGACAGGTGGTACGAATCTCCATGACATCAGCCCTCCAAAGCATAATACTTTGAACTGGGTGTAGGTGTTAGTAGCAGCCGTAAGCTTGCCTACCTTATTTATCCAACTCATCTGTTGGATATTTTGCCACCAGAAGGCAATGCTCAGGATCTTAGCTGAAATAGAAGTGGAGGGAGGGACTGTGGGTATAGGTAATGATATAGCATTTGCCTGGCATTTATGAGGCCCTGGCTTCAGTCCCCAGCACAGTGGGGGGGGAAATAAAGAAATAGAAGTTGTAGGAAAAAAGGGAAGAGAGCCTACCATTGTTTGAACATATACTATGTGCCAGGCACTTTATAGACATTTTATTCTTCACAAGTCTTTTGAGTAAGTGTCATGTGTTTTGCATGTAAGGAAACAGGCTCAGAGTTCTAGTGACTTTCCTAAGATGTAATTATTTTTTTAAAAAGCAAATGATAGAGCTAAAGTGAAGTGGACACCATTGAGTTGCACCTGCCCAAGCCCCCAGATAGATAGCACCTTTGATGGGAAAAAGGAACACCTGACATTCCCCCCTCCCTCCTTTGAAACAGACTGGCAGGTTATAGGGAAAGGAAACCACTTAGCACTGGCTGCAGCCTTCACATCTGCCCCCTAACCAGCTGTTCATTGCAGGTCACCTGTTGTCCTGACAACAAGTAGGGGATATTGCAGGCTAGTTAGGTGAAGCAGGACACTTCATTGACAGGAGATCTTTATCTGCTAGGAAGTCAAGGGGCCTGATTTTAGTCCTCCTAAACCCAGCATCTTATTACCTGTGTGACTTCAGGTCTAACCTTTCTGAGCCTATTTCTTCTCATGTAAGAGGGAGGCAGTAATTCGTTACCCACCAGACTTTCAGCTCCCCACATCAGCAACTTTGTCTTTTTCTCTGTCCTCATTACCTGGCATTGCACTGAGGGAGTATCAGTACATACTATGTATGTACTGTATGTTAGTACATACCATACTAACTATGGTAGTATCAGAACTACCATAGTTTCACAAGATTACTGAGGAAATCAAATGTGTAGAGATATTTGTACACATCACACAGATGTGACTTGATACAGGTTGGAGAACAAATCTAAGGGTAGGAGAGTAGGAAAGGCTCAGGTAGGCTGAGAGTAGGTAGGCTCAGGAAAGGTTTAACATGGGAGACAGCTGGGAGCTGAGGGCTTAAGGCAGACTACCTCTGGCAAAGTTCTTTCCCAGCCTCACTCATCCTGGCTCCTGATATTGTTGCCCTCACAGTTTAGTTGTGCTCCTGATATGGTTAGTGGAGGAGCTGCCACATATGTCCTGGTCCTCGGGCTACCTGAATTCAGGCCCTCCTAACCATACATTCTCTCTTGCTCTCTTTATTTTTTCCTCAGCACTAGAGATTGGACCCAGGGGTGCTGTATCACTGAGCCACATCCCAAGTTCTTTTTTGGTATTAGGGGTTAAACTCAGGGCCACTCAACCACTGAGCCACATCCTCAGCCTTATTTTGTATTTTATTTAGAGATGAGGTCTCACTGAGTTGCTTAGCACCTTGCCATTGCTAAGGCTGGCTATGAACTTGGGATCTTCTTGCCTCGGCCTCCCGAGCTGCTGGGATTATAGGAGTGTGTCACCATGCCCAGCATATTCCAAGTCCTTTTTATTTTTTATTTTGAGATTAGGTCTTGCTAAATTGTCCAGGCTGACCTTGAACTTTCCATTCTCCTGCGTCAGCCTCCTGAGTCACTTCATAATACCTGACTCCATTCATTCTTGAGCAAAATAAGTATTGTCTGTACTTGTGCTGGTAGTGAGGACAAATTTGAATCAGACCTTACCTCAAGTTCCCATTATGTACTAGGAGTCAGTCAAGTAAACAGTTTATTCTTCCAAGTGCTGTGGTGAGATGTGGAAGTAAGAGGAGGGAGCTGCCACAACTCTTCTTGGAGGTATCCTCGTAGGAGAGACATGAGAGCTGGCCTGTAAGAATGAATAGGCATTATGTAGGCCAAGCCAAGGAAAAGTTCAAGCCAGGGCAAACTGTGCAGAGGCCTAGCCTGAGGAAAGCCTGACCAGTGGCAGCAGTTTACTGTGTCTGGAACCCAGGGGTAAGTGGGAAGGTAAGAGGTGAGGCAGAGCCTGGATCTTAGACCAGGCTGAGGTGCTTGGACTCTGTCCTGGAAGCAAATAAACACCAGTTTTCTCATCTGTAAAATGAAGACAAATAATAGTACTTATAGGATTTTGCAAAAATTAGTATGAACTACCTAGCATAGTGCCCGGTAAATGTAAACTGTAAGGCAAGAGTGTGATCTGGTCAGATTTACATTCTGGAAAGTCACTCAGTGCCTTATAAATCAGGGAGACAAGAAGCAAAGGAGACTAGTCAGGAAATCCGGAATAACAAGATATGAAAAGGATCTGACCTGGGGCTGGGGTTATGGCGCAGTGGTAGTGTGCTCACCTAGCATGCGTGAGGCACTGGGTTCGATCCTCAGCACCACATATAAATAATAAATGAATAAAATAAAGATCCATCAACAATTAAAAATATATTTAAAAAAAAAAAAAGAAAAGGATCAGACCTAAAGCATAGAGTGCTGTATGAAGAAGAGAAAGGGGATAGATTTAAGAGGACCAGAGAGAGGGCAGGGAAAGAGGAGGAAAACCTGAAGTATGACTCAGATTTCTGTCACAAAAAGCAAGGTTGTGTTGTCATTTACTGGATAGGGAACACCACATAAAGAGACCAATTTGAGGGGGAAGACATAGATTTCCATTTTGGACATGTGCCTGTGGGACATCCAGGAAGAGATGCAGCCCTGGAGTTTAGACAGGATCAGACATAAAGGTGGACCTCTCCAGAAATTGATGAGGGTAACAGAGCATGCAAAAGGAGAACCATGCACAGAGACAGGGCTCCCAAGGATCACCAGTGTGTAAAGAGCAAAATACAGCCAAACAGGAGCTGAGCAGAGCTGGGAGCCAGGGGTAGGTGAGGTAAAAGCAGAATGCAGGGAGCTTCAAGTCTCAGCCCTCACTCTGAAGTGGAGCCTGGTACACAGTCACTGGCTTGAGCAAGGGAACTTTGCAGTGGTGGAAACAGACCAGACTTCCGTGGATAAGGGAACTGGGGGAGGACAGCCAGAATAGGCATCTTTTCCCCCTTAAGCTGGGGAGATGAGAATAGCTGGCATTTGTTGAGTCTTTGCTGTATGAAGCACCACTCTAAGCACTTCACCTGTGCAAACTCACAATCCCCCACAGACTATGGGTGCTATTGTCAAATCTTTTTTAAAAATGAAGAAATTGAGGCACAAAAAGTGAGCTTTCGTGAAGTTTCCCACCTTGTAAGTGACAGAGCTGTGTGGTAACTAGAGGAGAACCCAAGGTTGGGGGCAAAAGGGCAGGGTTGGACTTTTCCTAAGTGGAAAACTTGCACATTTTTATAAACTGAGGAGAAAGAACTTAAAAGTTGGAGGGTTTCCCTGTTGGTGCAGGACCCAAAGCAGGCAACAGGTGATAGGATGAGGAGAGCTTCCGTGTTCAGACCCAACCCTGACCCTCCACAACACTGCTCTTTACTCTCAGCGTGGGTTGCCTGGCTATTGGAGCCCCCGCAGTCAGCAGAAGTAAGTAGGCTCTGCCTTATCTGCGCTTCCGGAGAAGGCTTGGGTCACGGGATCCTTTCCCTTCAGGACCTCTAGTCTACCCCCACCTCTCTACAAAAAAATCAAGAACTTGAACCAAAGCTGACTTGGATACATTTCATTCATTCAGCCAGGCGCTGTGCTAGATGACAGGAATATGGCTATGGAAAAGACAGATCCACCTCTGCCCTCTTGGATTTCAGAGTCTAACATGGAAGATCAACAATAAAATAGAAAATCTGGTAAATAAATTGGAATCAGAACTATACTTACCTTATTAAACAGAAACAAGAAATTGGAACATCACAGTCTCCTCTACTGTCCTCTAAGTTGAACCAAACTGAATCAGTGCTTTGATTTGGTGAATATTTGAAGAACACAGTGTCTCAATACAGCACCTTAAGAGGGTACAGACAGAAGTACAGGCTGTGGAACCTGCTTCTAAGGGCTCACTTCCAAATTGGGTGGACCAGTACAGACAGCCTCATATATAAAGCCTTCTGAATGTAAACAGAGAACAGTGAGGCAGATAGGTCCCCTTCCAACACCAGGCACCTCCATCCTGCCCAAGGCCATGGCCCTGGAACCACCTTCCACCCCTTCCCTGTCTTAATGGGTCAGCTTTCTTTTTTCCCATAATTTTTTTTAATTTTTTTTAAGTAATTTTTTAGTTGTTGATGGATCTTTATTTTATTCATTTATTATTTATATGTGGTGCTGAGGATCAAACCCAGTGCCTCATGCATGCTAGGCACGCGCTCTAACACTGAGCTATAGCCCCAGCCCCCCATATTTTTTTATTGGTGTATTAAACCTAATAGTGAGATTTGTTTTTACATATTTGTGCATGCACATAATTAATTTGGCCAGGATTGTTCCCCAATATTTCCCCTTTCTCTCCCTGGTCCCTTTCCTCTGCTGATCTTCCTTCAGTTTTCATGAGATTGCCCCCTACACACATACACATACTTCTTTTCCTTTTTCCTCTCTAGCTTCCAGGTATGAGAAAACAGGCAAAATGTCAACTTTAAACCAGTGGTCCCTCAGCAATTGTCATTCTTCACTTGCCACCTACCAGCCTCATGTGGCACTAAGGAGATTCTTGTGTTGCAGACTGTGCTTTGGCTATTGCCAAGGGCTAAGATTAGGAGAGGGCTTCCTAGAGAAAGCCAGATTTGAACTGACCCATAAAGAAGTGTAGACTATGATTTGTTAGGGGCGGGCAGAGTCTTCAGTGAGAGGGGGCAACTTTGAGCCAAGGATTCATGGCAGAAGTAAGTTGGGGAAAACATGAATGGTATGGTTGAGGTCAGTGGACATGCTTGTCTGGTAAGGGTTATTTTTGTTCCTTAACTACCGTTGCAGCCCAGAGCCTATTGTGGTGCCCAACTTCTTTTTGCCTCCCCAGCAGCTGGAGGCTTCCCTGCGGTTACTCTCACTCTCTGCAGCTTTGCCACCACCAGTCACAACAGACCAGGTAAGAGAACAGCCACTCATGTCCCTCTCTGGTAGAGTCTCCTCTCTTCCCTAAAAATGTGCACAGCATGCGGAGCTGCCTGGGGCTATCTTCCTGGAAAGGCTACAACATAGTCACTCCTCATGCTTGTACTGAGCCTGTTCTGAGGACCCAGCAGTGAGTAAGGAGCTGAGGAAACATGGGGAAGAGCGGATGTGTAAGAGCAAAGCATTGTCAGCAAAGACTGACAGATGGAAGAAAAAAATCAGCACAGAAGCATAAAAGCAAGAGTCAGCTAAGAAATGCATAGTAATTGCTATGGAAGCTCCAGCTAAGCAAAGGTGGGTAGGAGGAGGACACTGCAAACAGAACACGCATCCTCAGGGGACCAGAGTGAGGTCCCTTGAGGAAGGGAGAAGAGTAATGTCAATGATGTACCTGTTTACAAAACACTCCCAAAACTATTGATCGTTCAACTGAGATAGGTAGTGGTAGAACTCTAGTACAAATCCCAGCTTTCTGCCTTTCTGCCTTGGCAAAGCACCTGACCTTTGTTGCAAGCAGCAAGAAAATAATAATAACATCATTCAACAGGTTATTTATTGAATACCCTCAGGCATTGTCCTAGGTGGTGAGTTTATAACAGTAAATATATGATAGACAAATTCTCTGTCTTCATAGTGTACACATTATAAATAATAAAATTTCTATAGAATGTCATGTGTACTAGGTGCCACTTAAGAACAAGCTCTGTCTGAGGAAGCTATGGGTAAAGTAAAGGATGACGTCACAGTGGTATGCTCCATGTACCAGGCACTGTTCCAGGCACTTCATATTAAGTTTTTAATTCAGCAGCCTGATAAGAAACATACTGCTATTGACCCTATAACTAAGGCAAAAAGAGGCTAAGTAACTTTTCTGGTCACCCAGATAGTAAATAGTGTAGCCAAAACTGAAACACAAGCAATCTAGTTTCATAATACGTGTTTCTGACTACTACACTCTGCAGAAAAGGAGTCAGCCATGTACAGAACTTGGAAAAGACATAACAGGCAGAGAAAACAGTAAATGCAAAGGCCCTGAGGCTGAAAGAGCTTAACATGATCAAAGCTGGTGGCACTGGAATATATTGACTGGCATAAAGACATCAAAGGGACCAGATGTGTACGCCAAGGAAAGGAGTTGAGGCTTTATTCTAAACGCAAGGATAACCACTGAAGAGTGTTAAGTACAGGAGGATATCTGATTTAAACTGAATGAAGAATTCATTTTCTTTCAGATTTGACACCACAGTGGTCATTGTTGACCTTGAAAGCATGATGGCAGTGACAGTAGAGAAAGGAGCCATGAAGTAGTACTGTGTGCCAGGCACCTTCCAGGCCCTGAATGAACCAGGCACAAAGCTCCTGCCTAATGGAGCATTTGTGAGTGTGTGTGTGAGTGTGCATGTGTGTGTGCGCGCGCGCAATTGCAGAGATTAATGAAAGCTAGTATTAAAAATAAATTAGCTTGGCCAAGTGCAGTGGCACACACCTGTAATACCAGCAGCTTGGAAGGCTGAGGCAGGAGGATCACAAGTTAAAGCCAGCCTCAATAACTTAACAGGGCCCTAAGCAACTCAATGAGACCCTGTCTCTAAATAAAATACAAAAATAAAAAAATAAAATAAAAGGGCTGGGGATGTAGCTAGTGATTAAGTGCCCCTGAGTTCACCAAATAAATAAATTATTTATTTACCAAATAAATAAATTAGCTTCTTCATTGTAATAGTAACCTCTGTCCAACAGACTTTGTAAAAGTAGGCATTATTCTACTCTGCATATTCAAACTCATTTAACTTTCCTAACAACCCAATGAGATAAGACTACTCCTCATTTAGAAAATAAGGAAACTGAGACTTAGAGCTTCCTATACACACCTGCCAGGCATCATTATTTCTACTTTATATTATATAAAGAAACAAATTAACAAAGGCTAAGTCACTTGCCCAGGGTCACCCAACCCATAAGTGAATCTCAAGTTTTTGCTCCAGACTCTGTGCTCTTCTTTTACACCACCTGAAAATCATGACACTTGATATTCTTTTTTAGCCCAAAATGCCTTTTTTAAAATAGATTTAAAAATAAATAGTTAACATCTAAATATGTTATATGCTTTTCCAGAGGCCACAACTGATAAAAAATGGGATTGGTTCAGAAGTGTCCTGAGCACCTGCCATTATGGTTTGGAAGAGAAGCCATTTACTTTTGAACCTTTAATTAGTTTCCTTCCTGCTCTGTCCTCCAACCTTCCCAGCACCATTATTTATTTGGTACATAGATCACTCTTAAGTTCCCACGTACATCTCAGTTTTTGTCAGGATTTTGTATCTTTTCCTAGGGGAAGAGAGATGCCAGTCCCTGCTCAGGAATCTCTGCACTTTTGTGGTCTTTATTCCTACCTTGGTTTATGGTCACCAGCTCATCTTCTTCCTCTCTGCCTTTTCACTTGCATTTCCCACACATAGCCAAAACACTCAGGCTGGAGCCTTAGGGCTGTGTCTAGGTACCGAGCACAAGCTTTGATGTGAGACGTCAATGGAGTGAAATACTGGATCTGCTAATAGGTAACTAGGTGATCTTGGGCAAGTGACCTAACCTTTCTAAGTCTCCAAAACAACATCAGAGTAATCATGAGTAGCTAATAGGATGATGGCAGGAATTAAGTAGACACTTTTAATTCTCTTTCTCTCTTACCCTTCTAGCCAAGGGGGTAAAATGGCAATAAGTCATGTGCCACAGGAAAGGAGGTCTATGACCCAGTCAGAGCTATCGTCGCTCACCTGCCAAGCAGAACTTCTATACCGCTATACCTCCTTTGTGTTTGTGCCTTTATGATGTGCATACTCCCAGGGGACATACGATCTTTAGTCTTTTTTTGGAGGTGGGTGGTGACTGGGCATTGAACCCAGGGGCACTCTACCACCAAGCTACATCCCCAGCCCTTTATTTTTATTTTGAGACAAGGTCTCTCAGTCTCCAAAGTCACTGAGATTACAGATATGTGCCACCACACCTGTGATAGTATTTTTTTTTTTTTTAAATATTTATTTATTTTTTTAGTTGTAGGTGGACAGAATATCTTTGTTTTTTTTTATGTGGTGCTGAGGATCGAACCCAGTGCCTCACGCATGCTAGGCGAGCACGCTACCACTGCGCCACAATCCCAGCCCCCTGTGATAGTATTTTAAACAGGAGATACAAGATGTGAGAGAGGGAAAGATGAAATTTTTCACTTCAAATAAATGGCAAGTCGCGTTTTGAGAAGATAAGCCTATGCACTTAATCTTTTCTTTTCCCCCTTGCCCGTAGTAAAACTCCACTACTTGCTGCTCTCAGAGCCACTTGTCTCCCTGAGACTTCATTCTGGGTCCTTGTTAGGGTAACTAGTATCACCACAGTTTTCCCAGAACTGTTCCAATTTCAGCACTAAAAGACTCACCGCACAGGAAACCCCAGGAGGCTGATCAAGCTTGCTAGTAATGGGCCTCCCTCACTACCTATGCATTTGTTGCGACAGATTTTCTCAGTCTTATGCTCTTGGCTGGCTGATAGCTGTTGCCAAATAATCTAGGAGTCAAGATGAGTGTATGCTTAAGACACTAGTTTGAAAGTTATCAGAATCAAAATGGAGTTTCTGGGTCAAACCCTAATAATAATAACAACAATAGTAGAGTTGGAGGGTATGAAGGAGGGGATCTTTGACAAGCACTATCACGAAAGATTATCCTGGAACCACGACCTTGCATAAAGGCCACTGCAACCTTACACAGAAAATACCTCTGCAAGGACATCTGTCTGGCAACTGTTTATTCAACTTTGGTGCCAGTCACCCTTGTTATTGATCCTTGGACACCCTTGGTATTGATCCTTGTGGCCAAGGATTATTTTTTTCAAAATAACATATGTCCTCCTCATTTTGCCTTTTAGTTTCCCTCTCCCCCACCCCGCTGGTTTCTGTGGCACACCTGCTCTGCTCTGCAGTGCTTCCTGCTTATTCTCAAGTAAATATCATAGTTCTTTAGAGCCTCTCTGTGTTATTTAATTTGACAATAGCAAGTAGAAACACCAGAAAGTAAGAAAATATTTTTAAGTATGAAATTTTTTAAGTATCAGGGGATTGGGGCTGTAGCTCAGTGGCAAGAGTGCTTGCCTGGTATGTGTGGGGCACTGAGTTCGATGCTCAGCACCACACAAAGTGGAGGTATTGTGCCCATCTACAACTTAAAAAAAAAAAAAAAAAAAAAGTTACTGCAGAGCCAGGCACAGTGGCACACGCCTGTAACCTCAGCGGCTTGGGAGGCTGAGGCAGGAGGATTGCGAGTTCTAAGCCAGCCTCAGCAATAGCGAGGCACTAAGCAACTTGGTGAGACCCTGTCTCAAAATAAGACTGGGGATGTGGCTCAGAGGTCAAGTGCCCCTGAGTTCAATCCTCAGTACCAAAAAAAGAAAAAAAATAGTTACCATGGGATAAGTAAGAATTTTGATTGGCTTCCTTATCCTTATGATTTATTTATTTTTTTCAAATTTTATTTATTTGTTCTATTTAGGCTTACATGTTAACAGAGTGCAATTTAATTCATTGTACATAGATAGAGGATAACATATCAATTCTCTAGTTGTAAGTTGTATACAATCACAACATATATGCAGTCATACATAAAGTTAGGGCTATGATGACCATCATATGCCACCACCTTTACTGTCCCCATGCCCCCTCCCCCCTTACACCCCTGTGAACAGAGATCCACCATTGTTCCCATGTCCTTCCCCACATTATGGATCCGCATCCACTTATCAACAAGTACATTCGGCATTTGGTTTTCTGAGATTGGCTTATTTCACTTAGCATGATATTCTCCAACTCCATCCATTCACCTGCAAATGCCATAATTTTACTCTCTCTTATTGCTGAGTAATATTTCATTGTGTATATATACCACAGTTTCTTTATCCAGTCATCTATCGAAGGGCATCTAGGTTGGTT
>CM053399.1:54963077-54993735 GCA_028644305.1 Xerus rutilus | reverse complement strand
TCTCTTTTGAATGGTCTTTCCTCTAATGTAGTTCCTCTCTTTGTAAATTTTCATTGTTGGTTATCATTTCCTCCTCATGGAATATTTTGCCAAGAATGCTGTGTAGTGCAGGCTTTCTTGCTGTAAATTCTTTTAACTTGTTTATTATTTATCATGGAAGGTTTTTATTTCATCATCAAATCTGAAGGTCAGTTTTGCTGGATATAGGGTTCTTGGTTGGCATCCATTTTCTTTCAGGGCTTGGAATATGTTATTCCATGATCTCCTGGTTTTTAGGGTCTGGGTTGAAAAATCTGCTGAGATACGAATTGGTCTCCCCTTATATGTAATCTGGTTTCTCTCGCGCGCGGCCTTTAAAATTCTATCCTTATTCTGTATGTTGGGCATTTTCATTATAATGTGCCTTGGTGTAGATCTGTTGAAACTTTGTACGTTTGGTGTCCTGTAAGCCTCTTGTATTTGACTTTCCACTTCATTTTTCATACTTGGGAAATTTTCTGATATTGTTTCATTGAAGAGTTTGTGCATTCCTTTGGTTTGAAATTCTGTGCCTTCTTCTATCCCAGTAAATCTTAGATTTGGTCTTTTGATGCTGTCCCATATTTCTTGTATGTTCTGTTCATGATTTTTTACCATCTTCATTGTATGTTCAAATTTATTTTCAAGATTGTATATCTTGTCTTCATTATCTGAGGTTCTGTCTTTCAGATGATCTAGTCTGCTGGTGATGCTTTCTATTGAGTTTTTTATTTGGTTTATTGTTTCCTTCATTTCAAGAATTTCTGATTGGTTTTTTTTCACAATCTCTAGCTCTTTCTTAATCTTTTGCTACTGGTAATTGCTCTCTTATCTCTTTGTTAGAATGATCCATGGTTGCCTTTATTTGCTCTCCTATTTCTTTGTTGGATTGATCAATTTTCCCTGTAATTGTTCACTTATGTCATTCTTTAGTTCGCTGATCATTTTAATTATGTACATTCTGAATTCTTTCTCTGACATTTCATCAACTGTGCTGTCAATGGATTCTGTTACAGTGGTATCCAGGTTTATTTGGGACACTTTCTTCCCTTGTTTTTTTTTTTGTTTTTTTTTTAAATACTTATTGATTTTTTTAGTTGTAGGTGGACAGAATATCTTTATTTTATTTTTATGTGGTGCTGAGGATCAAACCCAGTGTCTCACGTGTGCTAGGCGAGCACGCTACCACTTGCCATAACCCCAGCCCCTCTTCCCTTGTTTTTTCATGTTGATTGTGTATCTTCCTTTCTTGAAATACCAATCTGAGGTATTGCGGCTTCTGTCCTATAATCTTGTGTTGACACTCCAGATTACCTGTGTCTCACCTTGGAGCTACTTCTGTTCTCCCAGTGTCCCCAGGTGGGCACTACTGTCACTAAAGTTAGTGGCGGAGGTAGTGGATGTACCTCTAGAGGGCAGTGGGAGTGGCCTTGGCTGGGCTCCTGAGGCAGCCCCTGAGGGCTGTTTTGCCCCTCTCTTGCACTCCTGCTGGTGAACAGGAACTCTGGAGCGGAACTAGAGGCAGGCTCAGGTCTCACATAGGCAGGGTCACAAGCTGGAGAGTCTGTGTGCGACCCTTACAGTGAGTGTGAGCTCCCCTGAGGCTGGAGGCTAGCAGGCCCTGGTCTGCCTTCAACTGGGCACCCCTGGCATTCCCTGAGTGTGGTTTTGGACCTTCTGTCTCGCCTGACCACAGGAACTCTGGAGCAGAACTGAGGCGGGCCCAGAGCGCACTTGGGTGGGGCCTCTTCATGCTGGGATCTCTGCAGGCCACTCTTACCCTGGGTGTGCCTTCCTCTGTGGCTGGTAGCAATCAGTCTCTGGTCAACCCTTAGTTGGACACCCATGGAGTTTCCTGAGAGTGGATCTGGGCCCTCTGTAGCTCCTTCCAGACCCCAAGAACTCTAGAGCAGAACTGGGGAGGACCCAGGCTGCCCTTGGGCGGGGCTGCCTCACGCTGGTGTCTCTGGAGCAACTCTTACCCTGAATTTGGGCTCCCTAGTGGCTAGCGGCTGGGGCCCTGTGACCACGGGAGCAACTCCTAGGGGCCCTGCGTGGTTGGGTGGGCACTGGAGCCAGGTACCCCGTGTAGAAGCAGTCCCCGCCCAAGGCAAGCCCTGGGCTGGGGCTCCAAGCCGCCCACAGCTGAGCTCCAGCGCCACTTGCTGCTGAAGTCACGCTGCTTGTGGCAATCACTGCTGCCTGGTGGCTCTGCATACACGTGCAAGTGAAATTCCTGCAGGGATAGCTGTAGGATGATGTGCAAAAGCTGGTTGGGAGATGGTATTTCCACAACTTCAATCTCCGGTTCTGGAGAGACTGACCACGGCATCCATCTAGGCCGCCATCTTGGAACCAAGAGCCGATTTATTTTTTTTAATATTTATTTTTTAGTTGTAAGTGGATAGAATATCTTTATTTTATTTTTATGTGGTGCTGAGGATCGAACCCAGTGCCTCGTGTGTGCTAGGTGAGCACGCTACCACTGCACCATAACCCCAGCCCCCTTATGATTTATTTTAGATTTAATTGTGAATTATTATATTTGTTCAGGGATACTGTAATCTTCTGAGTTTGGAGTTTCTGAAAGTCTTAAGAATGGCCTCATTTGGAAGAATTTATGACAAAAATAAAGGTCTTATATTTACCCTCATACTTACCATTTTATTATTTCTAGTATTCTTCATTCAATCTTTGCATCCTGATTTATATCTGGGACCATTTTCCTTTAACTTGAAAAGCCTCTGTTAGAATTTCACATAGTTACCTACTAGTAACTGATTCTCTCAGCTTCCATTGTCTGGAATATCTTTATTTCCCTTCATTTTTTAAAAAATATTTTTTAGTTATACATGGACACAGTGTCTTTATTTTGTTTACTTATTTTTATGTGGTGCTGAGGATCGAACCCAGTGCCTCACACATGCTAGGCAAGCGCTCTACCACTGAGCCACGACTCCAGCCCCTGAATATAGATTTTAATTGGGATTTTGTTGTTGTTTCTTTTAACATTTTAGAACTGACATTCCACTTCTGTCTTTTATTGTCGATTGCTCTGGTTTTCCCCCACAAGATCTAGGGAAGGCATAATCATGTACTCCACCTTGAAATGATGCACCTGAACCTCCCAGATAGTCTCTACTGCAAGAATTTATAAAGCAGGTTTTCTCTCTCCCTCCTTTCCACCACAGTATAGTGGATCTGTGTGGACCTTTGTGTCTGTGTGACATCAGTCAGATCTTCCTACCTTTCTGAGTCTGCTGCTTCATCTGTCAGTTGGAGGCATCAGGCCTCACCCGGTGGTGGTCCTGTGGAATAGCAAGTGGTGCACAGACAGGGTACAGAGGCCAGCCTTAACTCCCAGTCCCCTCACTGCCTTGTCCCCCTGCTGTCTCCTCTTCAAGAAGGAAAGGGAGAGATGGATGACTGGTTAGCAGACCTGCTGCACGACCCTCCAGCTGCCCAGGCTCAGTCTCCTCCCAAGTCACTTGAATTTTGCTGCTTCCACTTATCCTTCTTGCAGTGGAGTGATTCTTTACTGAGACAGCTTCTTGGTTTTATTTAAAGTTATTTCTGATTCTGTTTGCTTAACTGCTTATAGGCAAACATTTCAGTTATTATTTAAAGTTCAAATCCTTATCTTTGGACTTCTTTCCCATGCTGCTGACACAAATAGATCCAACTGCATCCTAAACACATTGTCTTGTCTTTTTTTTTTGGCACTGGGGATTGAACCCCGGGCACCTTTAACCACTGGAGCCTCCCTAAATTGCTGAGACTGGCTTTGAACTCAAGATCCTCCTGCCTCAGCCTCCCAAGCCGCTGGGATGTGGTGCAAACAGTTCATCATGTCCAAAACTTGAACTTAGCATCATCCTTTGCATACGCCCCTACTACCACCTCCTTTGCATACGCCCCTACTACGCCCCTACTATTCCTCGTTGCAGAAAATTCAGCCATCATCCATGCAGTTACTCCCGCCAGAAGCATACTTAATCATCTTTCATTCCTTCTTTATATCTCGTAACTCTCAGCCAATTTATTACCAAGGCCTGTTAATTCCGTCCCTAAGTATTAATCCACTCACTTCTCAGCATCCCCAGCCCAGCCCCAACTGTCTCCTCTGTGACTATTTCTAACTAGTCCTACTCACATCCACACTTTTCTATTACTAACCAAGTGAGTTCTCACTCTTTACATACTTTATCACTGGGAAAGAAAGGAGGGTGACACTTGTTAAGATTATCAAAAATAAATTTAAAAAACCTCATGTTTCTAACCCAATTACCAAATTTCACACCTAATTTTCTTTTCTTTTTTTTTTTTTTACTTAGAAGCATGTGACAGATTCTCTCTCCACTCTGTGCCCTTTCTTTACTTGTTTTTGAGGCATCACTCCTTGGTTCTCCTCCCACATTGGCTGCTCCTGCTCAGCCTCCTTTGCTGCCCCTCCCATTTCCTGTTTCTTAATATAGGGGTCTCCACGATGTCATTTTTTAAAATTTATTATTTGTTCTTTTCAGTTATACATAACAGTAGAATATATTTTGACGTATTATACATACATGGACTATAACTTCCCATTTTTGTGGTTGTACACAATGTGGAGATATACTGGTTGTGTATTCATATATGAACATAGGGAAGTTATATCCAATTCATTCTGTATTTCCTCTTCCCATCCTTACTCCCTTCCCTTCATTTCCTTTTGTCTAATCCAAAGTACTTCTATTCTCCTCCTCTGCCTCCACTTAGTGTGTGTTAGCATCTGCATATCAGAGAGAATATTCAGCCTTTGGTTTTTTAGGACTGGCTTATTTCACTTACTGGCAAATGCCATAATTTCATTTTTCTTTATGGCTGAGTAATATTCCATTGTGTATATGTACCACATTTTTTTTATCCATTCATCTGTTGAAGGTTACCTAGACCAGTTCCATCGCTTAGCTATTGTGAATTGAGCTATAAACATTGATGTGGCCCAGAATATCATCTTCAAACTTACCTATTTACTCTTATTTTCTAGAAGACCCCATCCAATCTCAAGGTTCTCATTCCCTTCTATACTGCTGAAGACTCCTAATGGTTAGCTTACCCCAGACTGCCTCTAACTCTAGGTTTATATGCCCATCTGCTTACCTGGCATCTCCTCTTAGATGTTGTCATTGTTTGGATTTGGAATGTCCTTGAATGACTCCTGTTAAAGGCTTGATCACCTGCCTGGGCACTGTTGGAAGGTGGTAGAATCTTTAGGAAATGGGGTCTAGTGGAAGGCCATGGAGACATGCCCAAGGGACCCCTGCCCCTTCCTCTTTGTCTCTTGCTTCCTGACTGCCATGATATGAGCAGCTTGGTTCCACCATGCTGTACTACCTCACCACAGGCCCAAAAGCAAAGGGCCAAGTGACCATGGACCAAAAACTGCAACCATGATCAAAAATGAATCTTTTCTCCTTTTAAACTGTTTATCTCAAATATTTTGTCATAGCAATAGAAAGCTGACTAACATATCTAATAAATGTCTCAATTTTAACGTGTCTAAAATTGAACTTCAGGTTTTATTTCCAAGTTTGTTCCAACCCCAGTCTTACCTTTCTCAGTTAATGGGCACTCTATCAGGTCTAGTTGTTAAGGCCAAAACTCTTGAAATTTTTCCTGATAGCTGTGTTTCCAAATAACTGGCAAATTCTGGCACCTCCACCTTTAAGATTTATCCAAATCTAACCATGTCTCACCATTCCCACCATTACCACCATGGTCTAAACCATCATATCATCATCATCATCTCTTGCCCGGATTATTATAGGGACCTCTTAACTTGCTTCTGTGCTTTCACCTTGCCCCAGAAAACCTATTCCCCATACAACATCTTGTTAGCCTCTAAAGATATTGAAATAAATCATGTGACTTCTCTACACTCCAAAAACGTCCCCTCAGTGAAGCCCAGAACTAAGCTTGAGGTCAGGCAGGCCAGAGAGTAAGAAGGTAGTTTAGGCTTTCAACTTGGACTATAGCTTACCTATACTCCTAGCTAAATGTGAGTAAAGACGGAGAAAAGAACTATGGCTCCTCCTCTCAGGGAGACCACAGTTCCCCAGGGAAGCCAGCTTTCTAAGTTACCACCAACTCCTACCAAATCCTGACTTGTTAAAGAACTAGAACAGCTGGGCATGGTGGAACATGCCTGTAATCCCAGTGGTTTGGGAGGCTGAGGCAGGAGGATCATGAGTTCAAAGCCAGCCTCAGCAAAAGCCAGGTGCTAAGCAACTCAGTGAGACCCTGTCTCTAAATAAAATACAAAGTAGGGCTGGGGATGTAGCTCAGTGGTTGAGTGCCTGAGTTCAATCCCTGGTACCCCTCCCCCCCATAAAAAGAGCTAAAGCAGGTGTTATGGGCGCTGCCTTCAAGGAGCTCCAAGTTCTTTGAGAGGCACTGATCCCCAAACCATTCACGACCTTTCTCAAATGGCATTTGCCTATATTAGCACTTCAACAAAGCAAAGGGGAATTAGTTTGAGGAAAGGAAGACAGAGCTATATGGAGTAGTATGGATAGAATTCATCAAGATGAAGAAAAGACTCTACAGGCTGTGGATTAAAGAGAAGAAACCTTAGATACTCAACAGAATTTGGGAGCTGAGAGGTACTAACAACATGTGCTGGAGGAGGTGGGGACAGAGGGGCCTGGAATGAAACCGGCAGGATAGGGTAGGAATCCAAAGCAACCTGTCATGTGAGCCTTGGCCTCCTGCCCTGCCTGCATGGTGGTTCCTTCGCATGAAATGAGCCCTGGCTTGTTCTGCACCTTCCTGTGTTGAGCCTTGGCTCTGCCCTGGTTTCACCATGCACATGGGCCAGATGCTATCAATCATGAGTGAGTGTAGGAGGCAGGAAGAAGGAGATAAGGCCAGGCCTGAGTGTGCCCTGAAATCCTTGAGTTGCCTGCCCACTCCCACTCTGGCATTGTCACCTCCACTCAGCGAGACCACGGTGTTCAGATATCTCCAGGTGCTGTAGCCAGTGGGCGAGCTGAAAGTCAGTAAACTGGGGTTTCTGCCCTAGTTCTGCTGCTGGCTTTCTGAGGTCTTGGGCAATGTGCCTGTCTGGTCTGGAGGCAGAGGGTGGGCATCAAAGAGTTGACTTGAGGCCATATGTCCCTCTTCTCTTGTACCAGATGGTGTCGTATAATGGTTAGGAATGCCCACGTTTAAAACCTAGCCTTGCCACTTATGAGCCATGTAACGTGGGGAGGGTGCCTAACTCCTGTGCTTCCTTTATCTGAAAAGCAGGCATAATAGAACCTGCCTCCTAGGATTGGCTAGGGATTAACTGAGTAAGAAATGCAATGTATTTAGAAGCTTCTTGGCACATAACACAGTAAGTACCATCAGAGTGTGTTATAGCTATCTTATTTTATTAACATTATTATCCAGACATCTTCCCTGTTCTGCTGTTACATTCTGGTGTGTGTGGAGGGGAAGGCAGGTAGTGATAGGAAAGAAGTACTAAGAAATAGGGACATGATCCAAAGCTCAGAGGCAGAGGAGGGTGCTGGGAAGGGAGGCCCTACAAGTCAGCCCCAGAAGTATGAAGAGCAGTTTCTTGGTCTGTAGCGTTTAACCATGCTCATTGTCAACCCTGAGTTAGAAGCCCCAGATGACACACAGTCCACCCAAGAGGGTACAGCCCTGGCCTCAGCAGTTTCTGCCTATCTGTCTATGAGTTTTTAGACTTTGGGGCTACTTATTTTCTCTCCAGAGCCCAAAGAATTTTACTGTCCCTTGGTTTCTTTTCCGTAAACCCAGAGACATCTGAAAAATGCATGGTCCTGGTAGGGAAAAGTAGCTCTCCACAGTCACCAGATCACGCGGGTAGGGATTGGGTCTGAGGGAACTTCCCAAGTCCAGAGTCTTCTCTTTTCAGCCTTCAGTGGGGGAGGGGGGATGAGGGAGCGGGTCAGGAGGTCCTATTGCCTCACTTCTTTGAGCCACTAAGTCCCTAGCCCTTTACAGAGCCTCTGAGTAGACCTAAAGGTCAAAGGGTTTCTGATAAAGGCCATACAGAGCATTTAGAGAGAGATGAATAGCCTGGCCAAGTGTGTACAGAAGTCAGGGGAAACAGCCAGAACTGGCCACAGATAGACTGCAAGTTGGCAGATACCTGCCAAGAAGGGGCCCATAGGCATTCGGGCAGGTGTTCAGCTCAAGTTGCCTGAACTAGGAGGTCAGAGTCTGGGAGGAGCCAGGAGCTCTTCTAGGAGTGTGACTTTAACCCTTCCTCTCCAGAATCCAGGCTTTTGTGCCCTCTTCCTGACAGGGCATAGGTTCAAAAGGCTGAGGAGTCTTGCTCTAGTCAGGCTCCTTCACTGTGTAGCCTGAGGCCCCAGCGCGAGGGTGACCCTAGGCCATGTGAAATGGGTCTGTCAAGGAAGGCTTCTCAGAGCAAGGACAGGGAAGCATGAGGTGCTGATGAAGCACAGAGGAAGCATTTAGGTAGTGAGAGCCCCATGAGCAGAGCTGTAACACAGGACTGGAGGGAAAGCCCAGAGCAGACCAGCCATGCTGCAGCTGGGCCGGGTGGGTCAGATTAAGGTCTATCTGCCTCTCAGGGCTGGGCCTCTGGTCAAAGTGTCTTGTCCCCACCTCCCCCACTGCTCCTAGCTGTGGCTATTAAGTTTGCTCCTGTCTTTTGACACCAAGGAAGTCTTCATCACTGCCTTAGGGGAGAGCACTCTGGGAGCTGCCCGAGGGGAAGGCGGCCAGCCAAGGGGGTGAAAGTTGAGCCAGGCAGGCTGCTGTATGGAGCCCTCGCCGAGTCTCCAAGGCAGCAGTCAACTGGCAGGCCCTCCTAGCCAACCAGAACCAGGCAGCTGTTTATTTTCAGTTTTCAATTCTTTGGAAAGATTTGTTTCCAGCCCCTGAGTCAGTGTTTGTGTCACTTAAGGGAGGTGCTCTGGGAAACAACTGCAGGGGAGACCTCCGCCTGACCTAGCACCTTGGGGAAGTGCTGTACCCTAGTTCTATTCAGGACCTTTTGGGCCTAAGCTCCTACCTGAGATGAGACCAGCAAGGCTTTGTTTTGCTCTGGTGTCTGCAGCTGGTATCAGCTCTAGTTCCAATGTATCCTCCTGTGTTTTGTAAAATGTTGCACCTGGCCTGATCTAAATTAAATTGGTCATATCTAAATTTTACTTAAGTTCAGACCTGGGTAGGAAGACCAGACAGAAGTTCTTAGCTCTGGGCTGGGGTTGTGGCTCAGTGATAGAGTGCTTTTCTAGCATGTGTGAGGCACTGGGTTCGATCCTCGCACCACATAAAAAAATAAATAAGATATTCTGTCCATGTACAACTAAAAAAATGTTTAAAAAAGAAGAAGTTCTTAGCTCCATTTAGCAATGAAGACACTGAGATCTAGATATAGAAAATGTCTTGGTCTAAAGCAAGTTGGGCTGGGTCACAGACCAATGTTCCTTCTATTCTATCCCACTTCTCCCTTCTGATAAAGGCCCCACGATACCTTGAATCGGGGGTCAGCAGGGACACCTGCACCCACCACACCTGGGAGCATGTGGCCTATTTACAGTGATGGAACCCAGAACACAGTGGCTGGGATCTGACCCAAGAGGGGAGCCGGATCATCCTGATAGAACCTTTAGAACAAAGGTCTCTAGGACCTGGAAAAAGAGGGAGCTATGGGCCAGGATAAGTGTGCTTGGTAGCTCATTCACCACCTGCATTGTCTGCTCGTTCTGCTCTATCTAGACTCCAAGGGCCTACAGTCCCTGCAGCTCTTGACAGTCCTGCCTCCCCAGGAAGGCTGATGGCGCCTGCAAAGCACACACTGCTGACCATTTTCTTGTGACCCCCACTTCCAGCAGTAGTGTAGGAGTATTTCAGAGGGACAGTTAGTACATTTGGGGGCTTCCCTGCTCTGGGCAGCTTCCCCTCTGCCCACTTCCTCCAGGGTTTATGTTTTTGGGTAGCAACCCTGATGAAGGAGCCTTTACTACTAATGAAGATGTTTTTAACCCCTTTTAAGGTCAACAAAAGCCAAACGCGCTGAACGTGTGGTGTGCTCCATCCTTCCACGCTCTTGCCCTGCCCTGTACACAAAGCCAAGTCCTGTCCCTGTCCTGTACCCTGGGCCTGGGCAGTGGAGATAAGGCCCTCTAGGTCACTGGGTTGGGTGTGGGTGCTGAACCAGCAGGTTGACTGAACCAGCCACACTGGATTCACCCCCAGGGCAGATAAGGGCCTGGCTGCGCTCATGCTGTCCCCTGTGGCCTCATTCCCACCCCAGCTCTATTAAAACCCCATCTGTCTTTGATCCCAGCTCTATGTAAAGCCTCCGTGGACCTTCCCAGCTATTATTAATCACTCTTTTCTCAGTGCTCTAAGCTTTAAACCTCATCTCTGTGACTGTTGGGTAGATCTGTATCTGTCTCCCCTCTAGCTTTTCTGTCCATGAGGACAGGAACCATGGCTTCCAGTTGTCCATAAGCATTGACCAGATTGAGTTGATCTGAGGCTCCTAAAAAGCTTGATGAATTACCAACAGAGGTCTCTCATGCATGAAATGAGATAGTCGGCCCTTGGAGCCATAGGTAGAAAGACTCATCTAAGTCTCTCCAAAATGGAGAATGCTTCTGTTCTGGCAGATGGGGACACAAGGTCTGATTTTAGGATTTGAGATAGAGGACCAAGCTTTTAGGTCTGTTTTCTCATCTGCCTCATAAACAAACATCTCTCTAGCTCCCTTTCACTGTAGCAAAGAAAGAAATGGAGAATAAGTTAGAGCTAATGACCCAGAGGACTGGAATGGGACTTGGATTACCTCTGAACCCCAAATAGCTCAGGAAACACCTACCTTGGATCTTAGGAGCAGATGGGTATACAGAAACACAGTGCTGCAGAGATCTTGATTTAACCAAAGACCTGGCACATGGTAGGGCAACAACCACTGGTTCTAGAAAGAATGAGATGTTTGCTGCAAGAGGCAGCCTCTTCCCCACCCGCTATAAGCTTCTGGTCACCATAACTTGGTCCTACCCATTCACTGGTCTAGCAGCTGCCATCTTGAAGATAATTTTTCCACCCATTAAAAAGGTAAGGGTAAGGCAGGTGACCTTGAGGGTTCCTTCCAATCCAGAATTCTACACACTAAGGGAGTGCATACAAATGGAGCAATAGACAGAGAATGCCAGCCCCCGCTCCCTTTATCTTGTTCTGGCTGCTATTCTAATTCTTTGGTGGATCTCTGTGTCTCCTGGAGCTTAATTAACTCTGAGCTCTGGAGGCAGGAACTGAGTTCTGTTCGTTTCTGTCTCCCTTTCATAATTGGCATTAAAAGGATAAAGAAATGAAAAGAAGAAATGAAGGATAAAGGATAAAGAAATGAAGAAAATTACTGAATGTTACTAGTCCTGGAAGCAACTCTAGCTAGGCCTCAGTTTCCTATTAGTGGAAGGTGGGGAGAGAGCTAGTTGCAATCTCTAGGGTCTCCACAAAGCCACTGACTCGGTGCCTGGGGAGCAGTGCCACGTGCTCTCGGTGCTCTAGCAGCTTGGGAAGACTTCTGGGATTTGGAACAGGAAAAAGATCTATCCATAGGGCATGCTGCATGCTATAAAGTCAGCCAGATTTGCCTGAGTGGCTGCTCCCAACTCCTTTTAGCACTTCCTCTTCCCCAACTGGTCTCCACCTCTTCCCCAGGACCCTACTCTCAGCCAGATGCCCCAGGTGGCTTTACTGTATAGCTTTGAGCTCCTTCAGCATAGGAACCTGACAGAGTACAGAGGGTGGTGGAGTTTGAATGAATAAATGAGTCAGAGAGTTCAGAGGACCACAGTGCCATTACCCAAAGGCAAGCCCTCAAAAGCAGAACAAGTGATGCCCTGCCAGCAGTGAGTATGTGCTTTATGGTATCTCGCAGCTCCAGGAACTCAAAGGGCCAAACAAAGAGTATATTATTCACCAACATCTCCACAGGAGTTGGATGTAGTCCCAGGGTCACTCGTGGGACAGTCCGAATTCCTGTCTATGACTTGTCTAGAATCTTGCAGCAAAAGAAAGGATGAATCTTTAAACCTCTCCTAGAAAGGACAGCCCCCTCATTCCCCAGAGGCACAGAAGAGTCTGAGGTAGGGTCCCCAACTCAGTTCTGCTACTCAGAGCAGTAGGACCTTGAGTTCATTCCACCTGCACTGTGGCTTCCTCATTAATGACACAAGGAGAATGAAGAGCCCGCCTCACAGGGCTGAAGTAAGGGTTAACAAGGCATGTAAAGTGCTTTGTAAACCAGTCAGCTTTATATAAGTGTTAGCCAAAGGACCAAAACATGACGAACCAAAGTCATATCCTCAGTGCTAACTTAGCTGGCTTCTTCTTCTCTAGGACAAGAGTGAAAACACCAAGGGAGCCCTCTCCCAGAGGCCTTGTCGCCCCAGACCTAACTCGGTCCCTCCCAACCTGCCTGAGGAAGAAACTCGCAGAATTGCTCGGATATTCTCTTCCCAGTACTCCCAGAAAGACTGATGCAGCCTGAGAGACTAAGGGAAGGAGCCACCTGTCGCCCTCCCTCAGCCTTGTCCAGCTTGCAAATCAAGCTGCTTCCCTTGGGGCTGGCTCAGCCCTGAAACTACCACCAGCCTAGTCCATGGACTTACTTTGGATGAGTGTCCCAAACCAGCTCAAGGTCCACCTTCCAGGACTCCAATTTCTTCCTCTGTGGTGAAGCGAAGACTAGAAACAAAATGGATTCCAGCACCTGAGTAGCCCACTCATCTTTTGACCAAGGGAGCCAAGCAGGCATCTTTCAGTGGAGAAACTCTTCCTAGTGTCCTTAACCCGGCTGTCTGCCGACCTAAGCCCATCTCTATGGAATAGGATAGGCCATTTTTGCCTTAAAGATTGGAGCCTGGGGGAGGGGTGTGTAGGTTGTATGCATTGTATGTAACTGAGGAGATCCTAGGGCCAGCTCCAGTTCATTTGCTTGGGAATAAGAGTATTTTGTAGAAATAAATTATTTTTATGCTGTGTTGAATTAATAATAGAAAAGGAAGGGAAATCACCTTCTTTAAACTGTTTATCTGATTGTCTGAAAATTCTAACCATGCTTTTAACTTATTGTTTTTACCCAAATCTGAGGTCATTGTTCCCACTTTGTTTGAATAAAATCATTTTGATGTTTGTATTTACGCACAAGTGTTTCTTGGGTTGGTGACTGGAATGGGGGTGCTAGGAATTCATATGTGTTATAACTACAGGGAGAAAGTTTAACAGCCATTCAGTTCCTCAAAGAAGCTCATCCAGAACAGGGGACCATGGTCACCATGAGACTTCTAAACTCCCCCAAATATCAGACTGGTCAGATCAGAGCGAGACCAGTATTTCCTTTACTGGTTCTTCTCCGCACCCCGCCATCCCATATTTCTTTCCTTTACTGGTTCTTGAAATCTGTCAGTAAAGTGGGAGGGTCTCCTGGAACATGACCCAGAGAACCTGATCTCTGGGATAGGTAGCTTGGTCAGACCACAGCCAGTGAGCAGCTACTGTAGACAAGTCCCTGTGGGAGGATAGGAAGGGGCACAGATGTGCATTATGTGCAGTATGGCTGAGCCACAAGGCTGGGAGGGAATTTCCATGGAGGGCCCTGCTCTTCACCCCCAAGCTCATGTTATTTCACTCCAGTCCTCAGAACAACCCTATAACTGCATATTATGATGTCCCTTTTAAAGCTAAAGTGAATCCCAACAAAGTGAAGTGTTTGCCTGTATTTATGTCGCTAGGAAGTGAATCACCACATAAGATAACCCCAGAGGTGTTGAGACCAAAACAGGGTGCAGCCAGTAAGTTCTATGAATTCAGGGAACCTGGGGGTGGAGGAAGAAAGCACAGAGGCAACAGCAGGCAGGGAAGGCTTCCTAGAAGAGGCAGGTCTGGGGTGAGCCCAGAGAACCAACCAGGCCAGGACAGCTGCAGAGAGAACCAGGAGGGCACCTGGGGCCACGTGCAGCTGGGGACAGAGAAGAGACCAGCCCGGCTTTGTTGTGCCTCTGACCTCATTCGTGAAGCACAGATACTGTAAGAACCCTGGCTTCATGGGGTTGTGATGAAGATCACATGAGACAACCTTTGTGAAAGTGCTTCGCCTGCACTTGGCACAAGTTGGAAGTTTAGGAAATGTCAGCCCCACCCCTGCTTCTGAAGCTCCTGGAGCCAACCAGTAGGAAAAAGCACACCAAGAACTGAGAAGGCAGTGCCCAGCAGGCTGGGCCGCAGAGGGTGAAAATGATGCAGGAGCCTGAAGCAGCAGCTGGGCTCCCTTTGCTGCCCTGGGCCTGGGCCGCCCCACAGCTGTTTATCTTCACACCTTGAGCTTCAGCATACCAGCATGCCCCCTCCCCAGTGCCAGAGAGGCTGGTCTCCCTCCCAAGCCAGCCCAAAGCTTCAAGGTCCAGGGCTTCACCTCCCTTGGGGCACAAGGAACCTCCACGGTCTAAGGGGTAAAGATAAAGTATTCCTTAGATAAAGTATTCCTTCCAAATCCTGCTCCTGTAAATAACCTGATCAGTCAAGTGAGGATAAGGCCACAGGAGGACATGGGCTACTCCTACCCTGGCTGAGAACAGCCTCAGAGAACAGAGAAACACCCTACCAGTCTGAAACCCACCTTTTACACTCACAGAGTGTGTTATTTAGTGATATCTCATCCTGGAAGTTGGATATGTTTCCCAGTGATAGCTCCTTGAGGTGACATGACTTGAAATTAGGCAGCATGGATTCCAGGTATGTTTGTCCCTACCAAACATACCAACGGAACCAACCAGCGTCTCGCCAACTTCCTTTTGAACACTGTATCCATAGACACCTAAAAATAGGTGTTTCTGATCATTCAGAGGCTGATTACATCCCAGCCCATAGCAGCCAACCTTAGAACTTCTAGCAATGGCTGGACTCTGGATACAAGGAGCCAAGGCAAAAAGACCTGCCCTCAGGAAGCTTCCAGGCCAGAATAAGCTGAGCCCTCCCTCCATCCCAGTTTCTCTGGGGCCTGCTACCCCCTTGTTTGGTTCCTAATTTATCCCTCCATGTGCTCCCTGCCATCCCCCACCACCTCCAGGCTAGAGTTTCCAGGTGGAGCTCACTCAGAACCTGCTTTCCTGAGCCCTCCCAATCTCAGCAGCCCCAGCAGCCACTTCCTTTGTGCCACTAAGGCACTTGATTGTTCTGCTGTCATTAAGGGTGGAGATGGATCCAAGGAAAAGGACAGATATAGCCTAAGCTTTGCACTAACCTTCTGACCACCTTCCCTGTGATCACAGCTCTGTGCCCAAGTCCAGAATGGCCTCTGCCCACTCCTCAGTCTCACCCAATTAACTCCCTCTCCTTCCCTCCCTTCTCTCTCTCTTCTCCTCCCATCACTTCTCCTCCATGTCTCCCCTCCCCTCTTCCTTGTATCACCTGATGCCCAAGTTCAGCTGATGCCAAATCCTTATTTTCAGTGCCTATGGGAGGATTCCACAATAATTGCTACAAGGACCCTTCCCAAGGACCCTGCCCCAACTCCCTTTGTTCCCAGCCAAAGACGCCTCCAAGTATCACAGAAAAAAGAGGTCACAGTAGGCCCCAAACATGTTATAGTCTACAGGCTGAGGTTACGCCCTGCTGCCTTATACTAGTCATAGATCTTTCTTTTTTTCTTTCTTTCTTTTTTTCTTTTTTTTAGTTGTAGATGGACACAATACCTTTATTTACTTATTTTTTAGTGGTGCTGAGGATCAAACCCAGTGTCTCACACGTGCTAGGCAAGTGCTCCACCACTGAGCCACAACCCCAGCCTGAGCCATAGATCTTGATGAGGCATTGTCCTCCCTGAGACTCGGTTTTCTCCTCGGTAAAATAAGCATTAAAATATGAGGATCTTGAGCTTGGGATGTAACTCCTTATAAATATAAGGCCTTGGTTCAGTCTCCAGCATGGTCTAAAATAGTAGGGCACCATGCTCTGCACCTGTAGTCCCAGCTACTGGGGTACCTGAGGCAAGAGGAAAGCTTGAGCTCAGGAATTAGAGACCAGCCTGAACTAGACAGCATAATATGGCCCCATATTAAAAAGAGAGAGAGAGTTCTCCAGTAATTAAAAAGAATGAAGGGCTGGGGTTGTGGCTCAATGGTAGAGGACCTGCCTAGCATGTGTGAGGCACTGGGTTCGATTCTCAGCATTCTATATAAATAAATGAATAAAATGAAGGTCCATCAACAACAACAAAAAAAGAGCTATTAAAAACAAAAATTTTAGCCGGGCATTGTGGCGCACGCCTGTAATCCCAGCACTTAGGGAGGCTGAGACAGGAGAATCACGAGTTCAAAGCCAGCCTCAGCAACAGCGAGGTGCTAAGCAACTCAGTGAGACCCTGTCTCTACATAAAACACAAAATAGGGCTGGGGAAGTGGCTCAGTGGTCAAGTGCTGTGCTAAGTGAAGGAAGCCAGTCACAGAGGAGCATATCCTATAAGATTCTAGTTATAGGAAATGTCCAGGATAGGCAAAGCTATAGTGACAGAAAGTAGATTAGTGGCTGCCCAGAGTTGGGGAAGGGGGAAGGGATGTGACTGCTGAGGTGAACAAAGTTTTTTTGAGGGATGATGGAAATGTTCTAAAATAGATCGAGGCGATGGTTGCACAACTCTGTACTAAAAACCATTTGAATCATGAACTTTAAAGAAGTTAATTCCATGGTATGTAAATTATATCCCAATAAATCTGTTATTTTAGAAATTGGAATACTATTAGTACTTACCTCATAGCAGTATAAAAAAATAGAAGTAATGTGTATAAAATACCTAGCACATAGTAGGCACCAAAATATGATAGTTATCTTCACTGCTAATATTAAGAGGAAGCCCTGAGAGCCCTGCCAGTCTATTTGGGAGAATCTTGATGTTTGAACTCTCAAAGGTGACAGATCCTCACACGTGCACACCCCTTATACCCTTGTCCCTGAGGTAGCTCTTTCACAGCCTGAAGGAATGAAAGAGCCCCAAGTCAAGGGAGCTGAACCAGACCTGGAACTCCCTGAGCCCCTCCCCTCCCTTCCCCACACCAGCCCGCCTCTGGTCAAGTGATCAGACTGTCAACTAGCCTCTCTAGGATTAGGTTTCAGGCCAGCTGGTGTATAAGACCTGTGCCAAGCCAGAAGCAGCAGAACAACAGTGAATGGCCAGGAGGAGCCATCAGATTCCTGGGATGGAGCCCTAGGGATCTACCAAGCAGCCCCTGCCCTGGCTGGACTTACAGGTAAGACCGATTCCCCTCCTCTACTTGCCCCTCTCCCTCCCCTTCTGCCTATTCTCCCCTCCGTGGAGGGTTTCAGAGGCAGCTGGGAGCCACAGCATGAGAAACCTGAGAGAAATTCAGTCCAGGCCCCACCTTGTCAAGAGGAGGGAACTACAGCCCTGGGGAAGGCCTCGAACCCTATACCCATGTCACTCACCCAGGACTCACCCTTACCCTGATGGCTGCCTCTGGTGGGATTATACAAATTCCCACAGATATGAAGTGACTTTCTCAGAACTTTGGCTCCAAATCTCCAGGATTCCTCTGAGCATAAAGCCCTATCCCCATGAAGGTCTTGGAGCCCTTTTCCTGAGTAATAATGATGGGGGCACCTCTTTCCTGAGACCCAGCCCAAGTCAACAGCCAGAGGTTTATGGAGCCCATGGTCACTGCTCAGATGGCTTCCTCAGTGGGGACGCTGTGGAGGCTTTGTCAAGGACAGTGGGGTTGCAGAGGTAATTTGGATGGATGTCTCAGAAAGGGGTCCTCTGCCCCCTGCTTCAGAGCTACCATGGAAAATCTGTTTATAATGCAGATTCCTGAGCCTCACCTGAGACCTGAATCAGGATCTCTAGGGCCTAGGGTTGAGAATCTGCTCTGTAAACAAGTGGTCCAAGGGATCCTAAGCTCTCTGTGAAGTCTAGGACTCTGGGCGGAGCAAGAGGCACGGGTTGTGTGACAAGCCTGTGTGCCAATGTCAGCTCCATCACTTCAGCTAAAGCCCTCGAAGCAGCAGGGTCTTGTTTATGAAAAGGAATTATAATATCAACTACTTTATAATAGTACCTGTATACTTTATAAAGGGATCGAATTAGTGTCTACAAAGCCCTCAGCACAGTGCCTGGTGCAGGAAGTACTTACCAAAGGTCAATGGGCCCTTCAGGCTAGCACATCCATCCCTCGGGTTCCCCAAGAGAGCTTCAGAAACAGGATTCTACTCTCAACTTCCTCTTCCAGACAGCAGCAAAGGTCTGCTGGCTTCCAGGGCTCTTCAAGGCACAGTTCAGGAGGGTGGAGAGCAGGTGGAAAAAAGTCAGGGACCCCTGGCCTCAGGGCAGCCCCTACCTTTCCCTACCATCATGGCCTCCCCTACCCACTCACACGTGGCTTTTGTTTTCCTCTCAGTACTGGGGATTGAACTCAGAGGCACTCTACCAGTGAAATACACCCCCAGCCCTTTATTTTTTTTTATTTTGAGAGTATCACTAAGCTGCCCAGGCTGGCCTTGAGTTTGCCATCCTCCTGCCTCACCCTGCCAAGTCACTGGGATTATAGGCACGCACCACTGCGCCACTGTGCACATGTGGCTTTTGACCTGAGTCTGTGCCCATCCATTCTGTTTCCAGTGGATGGCTCAGGACTGCCCTGGAACAGGCTCCAGCTTCACTCCTGGATGTTGCTCTTGACCAAGTTCAGACTTTAGCACGTCTCGCTAGCACCATTACAGCAACCTCCTCACTAGCGCCTGAGCCTCACTTCCAGCCCATCCTTAACAGCTACATCAGCATGCTCCGAACACAGGCCTGACAGTGCCATTCCTCCTTGAGAACCACCAGCCATTCCCTGCCCTCCACTAGATTAACCCAGGCTTTTGAAGCTCTCTTATGTCCATCCCCAGGGACATCTCTGATCTCATTTGCCATTTCCTCACTTCAGCAAGTGGTTTCATCCTCCTGGCTTCTCTGAGTGCCTTCAGAAGTACTTACTGTATGGAGAAGTAGGACAAGTAGATCCTGTATCTGCTTTTGGGGACACCCCTTCTGCTGCAACCAGGACAGATAAAGAGTTAATTCTACAAGAAGGTGTGGGGTGCCAGGCATGGTGGCACCTGAAATCCAGCAACTGGGAGACTGAGACAAGAGGATTGGAAGTTCAAGGCCAACTTGGGCAACATAGATCCTGTCTCAAAAAACAAAAAGGCCTGAGTTCAATACCTAGCACCGAGAAAAAGAAAAAAATGGTTTCGAGTCAGGAGTCAAAGGCAGCTGGAGACAACATAGGTTCAGAAGGGAAGCCCTGCCTGATTGCTCACTCCTCGGGGTAGGGGAGAACAGGTGGCCCAGAGAGAGGTTCAGCCTCAGCAGAAGACAAGTCCCCTGAAGTGCTCTACGCACTTCTTGGTCCTGACCCAGCACCAACACTCCACATCAGGTGGCCTGGGGCAGAGAATGTCCTGGACTCAAACATCCCTGATGGGAACCCCACCTCTACTCGCTGTGTGACAGCAGGCAGGCAGGTCAGTTTGTAACATAAAAGTAGAATAAAAACACCTAATTTGTAGGGTTCTTTTATTAGCACCTGAATGGCCAAATGTTTCATAGAAGGGACACTCTCTATGTCCCAGCAGGAGACACTAGAGAATGCAGCCCACAAGGGTCTCCCCTACTCTGAGAGTCAGCCTCAGATTCATGGTGCCAAGGCCCCCACAGCCCAGCTCACTTCAGAGAAGAGGGCAGGGGAAATGCCAGAGCATGTCGGGGAAAGAGGCCACCAGGATGCCATGGAGAGAGTTAGTTACTCCCATAGTACATTCCAGTCCCAGCCTCTCTGCTGGGAAGGAGCCCAGGGGCCTGACTGGCCTTCTGTATGGCATAGGGCAGTGAGGAAGGCACAGGCGGAGGGTATTTCTCCCAGCATGCCTACAATAGTGTTTCCTCAGCCAGGTCTGCCCTGAGCGTCCCTGGATGCCTAAGCCAATCCACAAAACCCTTCCCGGGCTCTTCTCACATAGCCGCTCAGGCATCAGGAACAGACTGAGGGGTGAGCCAGGAGAGGCCAAGGCCTGACTCTCCCACCACACAGATCTCAGTGGCTCTGGCCCACTCTCTTCTCTGCCAATTGGGGCAATGGTGCTCAATGACCTTCCTTACCAGGCTCCACATGTTGGACACTGCAGTTCTCACAGGTTGGTTTTGCATATCATTCAGTAACTGCAGAGGGCTTTGAATACCTTAATAAGAGACAAGAGCCACACTACCACATGCACAGGTGCATAATTCCCTCCACAGTTCAGCACCCCTCAAAATGTATACAGTCATTGAAAATTGGATTCATCAGTGAGGTTTATATTCCAATTTTAAAAGTTTAAGTGCAAATCCATACTGGGAAGAATCAAATAAAAGCATCCCTTTCTTCAGGGCAGGACTTCTTAAAGCCACAATATGGCAGGCTTCCAGATGAGGATCCAGTGGCTGGTGAGTCCCAGCCTCAGCCCATACCCTCCATCCTATCCCACCTCCTTTAATCTCTTTAGGTAACTCTACACCTGTTCATCTTCCTTACGAGAATGGGAACTCCTTGAGGTCAAAGGCCAAACCCAATTCATTTCATATCTTTTGTTTGCTAGTACCTAGCATGGTGGGCAAGAAATATATGATCGGTCTCACCCTATAGCTCAGTGGTAGAGCTCTTGCCTAGCATGTACAAAACCCTGGGTCTGATCTCCAGCACAGCAAAATATTTTTTTTTCATGAAATTGTTACTTATACATTAGCATGAATTAACATATCAGTTCCTTCCAAAGAACAGGCTTTTCCAGGGACTGAGGTTGTGGCTCAGTGGTAGAGCACTTGCTTAGCACATGTGAGGCACTGGGTTCGATCCTCAGCACCACATAAAAATAAGTAAATAAGAGCCGGGCGCGGTGGCTCACGCTTGTAATCCCAGCACTTAGGGAGGCTGAGACAGGAGAATCGCGAGTTCAAAGCCAGCCTCAGCAATGGCGAGGCTCTAAGCAACTCAGTGAGACCCTGTCTCTACATAAAACACAAAATAGGGCTGGGGATGTGGCTCAGTGGTCGAGTGCCCCTGAGTTCAATCCCCAGTACCAAAAAAAAAAAAAAAAAAAATAAGTAAATAAGGGTATTATGACCATCTACAACTAAATAAGTATTTTAACAAAAAGAACAGGCTTTTCCAGAGAGGAGTGGGAGCAAGCTTGAGTTCATGGTGCCTGAATGGAATGTGTGGATTGAGGAGGCAACAGAGAGAAGGTTGTAGATGGCAGTCCTGAAAGAAGCCTTTTAAGAGTTCACTGGCTTAACCCCTATTTGATGGAGGGGGGCACCAGAAATTGAACTCAGGGGCACCCGACCACTGAGCATCCCCAGCCCTATTTTGTATTTTATTTAGAGACAGGGTCTCACTGAGTTGCTTAGCACCTCAGGGTGCTAAGGGTCTCACTGAATTGCTGAGACTGGCCTTGAACTCATGATCCTCCTGCCTCAGCCTCCCGAGCCACTGGGATTACAGGTGTGTACCCCCATGCCTGGCTCAACCCCTATTTTTTTAAAATATTTATTTATTAGTTGTAGGTGGACAGAATATCTTTATTTTTATGTGGTGCTGAGGATCGAACCCAGTGCCTCACGCATGCTAGGTGAGCACGCTACCACTGAGCCACAACCCCAGCCTCTCAACCCCTATTTTTTTAACGTGAATATTGTCACTGACTATTTTATTTTATTGGTACCGGGAATTGAACCCAAAGGCACTTAACCACTAAACCATATCTCCAACACTTTTCATATTTTATTTAGAGACAGGGTCTCGCTAAGTTGCTTAGGGCCTCACTAAGTTGCTGAGGCTAGCTTTGAACTTTCGATCCTCCTGTCTCAGCCTCTGGAGCCACTGGGATTAAAAGCTCAACCCCTATCTTTGGGCACCCAATTCACTATTGGTGGACTGGGTAATCCATTTGCCCAAGAGTGGTTAAATGTGTGCCTAAGCTCATGTCACTCATTAGTAAGTCCTGAAGACAAGACCAGATCCCAGGTTTTCTGGTCACAGGCCCAAAATTCTATTGCCCTATAGGGAAGGTGTGCACACTCTGCCCACTTCACAATTCTGTGGGACTGACCCTGGCTCCAGGAGTAGGTCACTGAAGGTTCAGGACCTCAGCACACCAGGAACATGTATGAGTCAGGGTGCTAGTGGACATGAACTGCTAAGAGACAGCATCCTCACCAAAGGCCTGAGGCACAAATATTCAGATTGCAAGAACACAGGGCTGCCTGTGACTCTGTACCAGTTTCCCAGTGTCACCAAGGCTAGACGCTCATATGCAAAAGTGCTCTTGTTAACCACCAGTCAGAGGGTGCAGACACAGGTGCACACCCGTGTTGGCATGCGTATACATGAACGGGAGGTGTACATGGGTTCTAGCAGGACAGAAGGAGACAGCACATTCCCTTGGTCCAAGATTGGTCCTCCGCTGTCTAAGATGCTCATCCTTTTCAGCTAAGAAGAGCCACCTCAGCGGAGTAAGGAAAAAGGGGGCATGTGCCAAGCTAGGCAGAGCAGCCGAGACTGCCACAGACATTCACAGAAGGTGTGGATTTAGCCCACCTCCCTCAGAGCTGACTGCAGGGTACAGCAGCTAACCAGCCAGGGCCTCGTCTCCCCCCGCTCCACCAACATCAGTCCAGGAATCCTTCAGTGTTGGAGGGAATGTCTCTAGTCACAGAAAAGGAAGCACAGCTGAAAAGGGTTTTATTTGTTTTATGTATGAGTATATTAAGGCATCCTTGTGGAAAAGACATCTTCATCCAAAGTGAATGACAGTTTCATTGAGTCATGAGGAGTGTTAGCTCCAGTTGTTAGAGAGAGGAAGATCTAAAGTGGTGAGACACCTCAGGGAGCAGGATAGCCAAGACAGCCTTTCATAGGAAGCAGCTGTGTGCTCGGGAGCGCAGGGCATGTGTGGAGTCAGAGCCAGGCCTGGTACCTGCCTGAGCCCGTTTCCTCATTCATACAATGAAGATAGCACCACCAGCCTCCTCCCTGGTGCTGAGGGGACAGGGTGAGGATTGCAAGATATGAAGGATGGGAAAGTGACTTGCTTTTATAGGCTAAACTCAGGCAACTTATGTGTGACAATGTCTAGGCTTCTCACTTTCTAAAGCTCCTTCCGGCTGCAGGGCACCTGGAGATGGGGCAGGGTCAGGCAGCCCTGGCTCCATCCACCTCCCTGGCCTCCTCCTGCAGCCTTCTTCCTGTGCTAAAGGTCAGGGCCACCAAGTGACCTCTCTTTGGACATCAGTGGGCTCCGGAGGGAGAGGACTGATCCTACTGAGAGGATGGTTGGACTGAAGCCTTCGGAAGTGCCTCCCACCACTGCTGTGAAGTGCCTGGGGGCGGGCACTGCAGCCTGTTTCGCTGACCTCCTCACCTTTCCACTGGATACAGCCAAGGTCCGCCTGCAGGTAGGCACCCTTTGGTCAAGGGTCATTGCTCACATCAAAGGAAGGGTTAGTCCCCCTCCACAGTACCTTGGCCATCTGTCAACACACACTTCCTCACAAAGGGGTTGGGGAGACATGATACTCACCATTACCTAGGACAAAAAAAAAAAATCTAAATGCCTTGGCACGATGTGACAGCTTCCTTTCCTGCTTTGTAAATCAAAATGTGTGAGGTAAAGTTAAAGCGTTAACTGTGACCTTGGCAAGCCACTAACCATTTATAAAATGAGAAAAATGGTCTGGGTGCTGGATGCCTATAACCCTAGCCACTGAGGAGGCTGAGGGAGGAGTATCCCAAGTTCAAAGCCAGCCTCAGCAACTTTAGGAGGCCCTGTCTCAAAGTAAAAAATAAAAAGGGCTGAAGATACAGCTCGGTGGTAAAGCACCCCTGGGTTCAATACCCAGTACCAAAATAGATTCATTAATTAATTAGTTAAAATGTGAAAAAAATCTGCTGCTCTGATTTGTTCTGAGGCTCAAACACCATACCCCTCACTTGTGAACTGTAAAATGCTTCAGAAACCTCGCAGTTCTTTTTACTGCGAGGTGATGGTCATGCTTGTTCTCAAGGTCCCATCAGGCAGGTCCAGGCCTGGCGGGGCCTCTGTGCACATGGCCCTTTCCGGGCACCCACCCAGCTACTCAGGTCACCACGGTTGTCCCTCAGATCCAGGGAGAGAACCCAGCGGCGCAGAGCGTGCAGTACCGCGGCGTGCTGGGCACCATCCTGACCATGGTGCGCACCGAGGGCCCCCGCAGTCCCTACAACGGGCTGATGGCCGGCCTGCAGCGCCAGATGAGTTTCGCCTCCATCCGCATCGGCCTCTACGACTCTGTCAAGCAGTTCTACACTCCCAAAGGAGCAGACCGTGAGTGTCGGCTACCCGGTGGACACCAAGGGGCATGCGCGGTAGAGCTCGCATATATGTCAAGACACGTGGGCAGGCCAGACTCAGAGGCAGAGCCAGGCGTGGGGAACAAATGCTGGGAAGCAGACTGAAGCAACAGGGACACAGGAGGCCCAGTCCTTCTGCGGAGGAAGAGCGGGGACAGCAGGGTGGTAAGAGGAGCCTTCAGTGCGCGCTCTGGTCCACTCCCTCTGCTCTCCCCAGACTCCAGCATCACCATCAGGATTCTGGCGGGCTGCACCACGGGGGCCATGGCAGTGACCTGTGCCCAGCCCACTGATGTAGTGAAGGTCCGATTTCAGGCCAGCGTGCGCCTGGGACCCGGGAGCGACAGGAAGTACAGCGGAACTATGGATGCCTACAGAACCATCGCCAGGGAGGAAGGGGTCAGGGGCCTGTGGAAAGGTAGGCTGAAGGGGCCAGGAACCCAGCATGGTGTATTCCACTGACTCCATATGAACATCTCCAACAAACATGCCTCCCACATCTGCCACAGTGCCTCAGATTCAGTTCAGTTTACCAGCCCTTCACCTGCATCAGGGAGCTAAAATGAATGTGACATGTCCACACTCTGGTACTCACAGACAGCAGAAGAGATAAGACAGGTCAAGCAGTCCACATCTCAGATTGGATATACCAAGTGCCCTGCCAGAGGTGGGAGAGACCAGACCAGCTCCAGAGAGAAACTGGTACCTAAGAGGGCCTCAAAGACTGAGCAGGCCCCGGGAGTGTGCAGGTGGAAGGGAAGGGCCTCCTGCAGGGCACAGAGCAATAACAGGACATGGAGGGGCTCTACTAAGAGGAGTGGGGTGCAGTGAGACCCAGAAAGGAGGGGGCTTCCTTGGGAGCAAAGCCTTTAGTGTTTCCTATGTACCTACACAGGAGCCACCTGGACAAATGCTAGACTCTCCCACATCTGGACCAGATGTGTAAATCCTTACAGAGGGAACAGTGGCCCTGTGTAATTTAAGGGTCAGGTACGTGGGTCACAGTACTGGCTTGCACTCCATTTCTGGGTGCCTCTTCATCCCTAAGCCTGACCCCTCCCCAGTAAAACTACTCTTCTAGAATTCTACTCTTGTAGAATTCAATGCTACATTCTGTCACTGTCTCAAGAACCCAACTTTGCTCTTCCAAATGACTTCCTTTTCTAGCTACACCAGCTGTCAGGGAGGTGCATTTTAATTTTGACAGCTGTTGCAGATTATCCTCCAAAACACCCAAATGAACACAAGTGGGTGGGCCCCTCTGTTTTCTTTCTCTGAGAAAGATCTGAGAATTGTTAACACGAGAAAGAAGAGTGGGGTCGGCTTGGCTTGGTGGTGGGAGCAAGACATCCACTTGCCCCATTCCCCATTCAACAGCTCCTGCCACCTTCTTCACAGGGACTTGGCCCAACATCACAAGGAATGCCATCGTCAACTGTGCTGAGATGGTGACCTATGACATCATCAAAGAGAAACTGCTGGACTCTCACCTGCTCACCGGTGAGGCCCTGGAGTGGGCAGGACACCACCCAGAGGCAACTGAGCTTTAAAAGGAGCAGAGAGAAAATCAATGCCCAGTTCAGGACTTTGACAAGTAGGAGAGAGGCCTGGGCCGGAGGCCAGAGCCCTGGGCTCCAGGCACCACCTCTTACTACATGTCTATAAGCAGAGGTTTCTCACGTCTGACTTCCATTTCCTCCAACAGGGTGTTGGGCTGGGTGATCCTATTACCCAGGGACACCCATTTCTAGTTTGCTAGGACTTAATGAGAGCTCAGCCTTGGGTACTATGAAAGATAGGGACAATACTGTCCTGTGCCCAAGGAGTCAAGGTTGAGTCACGGACAGATGATGAACGCACGTGGCACATGCACTCCTTGATCTTCGCTCTTCTTCGCCTTCCACAGACAACTTCCCCTGCCACTTTGTGTCTGCCTTTGGAGCTGGCTTCTGTGCCACCGTGGTGGCCTCCCCAGTAGATGTGGTGAAGACTCGATATATGAACTCACCCCCAGGCCAGTACCGTAGCCCGCTGCACTGTATGCTAAAGATGGTGGCCCAGGAGGGACCCACAGCCTTCTACAAGGGGTAAGGCTCCCCCTTGCAGAGAAGTTAGGCTTCCTTGTTATCTAACATGCCTGCCAATCTGTCTGGAGATGCAGGGAACAGAGAGATGACAATGCCACAAAGGAGAAGTGTCAAGAATTAGGGGAGTTTAGGGGCCGGGGTTGTGGCTCAGTGGTAGAGCGTTTACCTGACATGTGTGAGGCGCTGGGTTTGATCCTCAGCACCACATAAAAATAAATAAAGGCACTGTGTCCATATACAACTAAAAAAAAAATTTAAAAAAAATTATGGGATAAAAAAAAATGAATCAAACCTGATTTGGAAAGTTAGAGAAGCCTTTCTGAGAAAAAGGTGTCTAAAGACAGGTAAAAATACTATCAATCTCCAAGCTTTTGGAGGAGGGGAGAAAGAGGAAAAGAGGGTTCATAATCCCCAAACCTTTCCCCAGCCCGTCACCATGACTGCTCATCCCCATATCATGACAGCAGAGACACCATACTCACTGTGCCAACACTCATGTTTCTGTGCCTTTGCATTTACTGTTCCCCCTGTGTGGAATGCCTTTCCCCCCACCATTTGAATGCTCTGACTCTTAGCCCTCCTTTCAGACTAGTTCAAATGTCCCCTCCTCCCTAACACTCTCATGTATAAATTTTCCTTTCTCCCTGTGAACTTTGGCATTAACATTTGATTCCATCTTTATCCCCTCCTGCCTTGTAGTAGAACGTTTGAAGCTTGAATTACTCCTTACACTGGAGTGCAAATTTCTTAGAGCTAAGGACTCGTGGCCTATTTGTCTTTTATCTCCTGGAGTCCCTAGCACAAAGCAAGTGCTCAATAATGTGGATTTTAACCATCATCCTGATAGCTAAGTTCCCTGTACATTATCTCAACAACTCCCTAACTGGGTAGCAGCCCCATCCTAACTGAGGAAGAGAGTATGTCTTAGAAAAGTAACTTGTCCGAGAGCAGAAGTCAAAATGGCAGAGCCCTGACTCAAACCCAGTCTGCCCAACGCCACACCCAGTGTGCTGTTGTGTCTCCCAGTGCTGGCTCTGGGCTAGGCCCTCTCACCTCCACCACTGATGCTGTCAGCAGATAGCTTTGTGGTGCCCAGTGTTAGTTTAGACCCAATAAGCAAGCAGAGGCCACTGGAGGGTATCAGTCTTGGGAGTGTGTTCTGCTAAGTGCCCCTTTGGTAAAGTCTCTGTTTATTCTTTCACTTGCCAAAAATTTATTGAACATCTTGTGTGTACCAGACCCTGTGCTATGCTTCCCTCAAAGAGCAGCAAACAAGTAGGTGACATTCATTAGTCAATGCTTACATTGACTAATACCGGGCCTGTGATGTGTGCTGTCCAACACTGACTCATTTAATCCACATGAGAATCCTATATAGTAAATGCTGTTTTTTTTTCTCATTCCCTCTCAATACTGGAGAACACCAGGGACACACTACTACTTAGTTACAGCCCCCTCCCCAGTCCTTTCTAAAATGATTCTTGAGACAAGTTCTTGCTAAATTGTCAAGACTGGCCTTGAACTTGTAATCCTCCTATCTTAGCCTTCCAAGTAGCTGGGATTATTTTTCTAATTTTAAAGATAAGAAAACAGGCTCAGAAAAATTAAGTCACTTGTCCAAAGTTGTAAAGCTAGAAATGGTGAAGTCTGACTCGAGTTCACATATATTGCCACAATGCTATAGTCCCTATGAGGATCCAGGAAAGGACATAGCATGTGGTTAAGGTACCCAGGCTGAGAGTGACAAGCAACCAGCCAGAAAGGAAGAGACTAGGGGACAGTCCAAACAGAGGGAGCAACATAGACAAAGGCAGGGGAGTAAGGGGGCCCAGCATCAGGAAACTCTAACTAGCTGAGTCTGGCAGCAGCAAAAAGGCCTGGGACTGGGGGTGTTGGGCACTATGGGAGAGAAAGGCTGAGAAGAGGGCAGGGGCCAGGTGTTGGCTTCCTCCTGAGCCCATGGGGCACAGTTGAAGTGGGGGACCATCTCCTCTCTGTGCCACCACAGCACAGGCAGGCTCTCCAGAGCTTAGCTCAGCTTGGTGCCTGCGGTCCTCACCCACGCTGCACCAGCTTCTCACTGTCCTGGAGGGCCCCTCCTCAGAGGTAACAGATCAGGGTATAAATGAGCCCAGGAACCTCCAGCAGCAGGGTGGAGTCAGTTCACATGGCTCGTTTGAAACTTATATCTGATATTTACTAGCAGTGTGGCTTTGGTTGAGGCCTTCCCTCGGCTGCAGTTTCTAAAAAAAAACAAACCTGGCAACAAGCATAGTAACCATACAGAATTGTTGTGAGAATCAACAGCCTGACATGGTAACCTGGCTCAGAATGTTAGTTTTCTTTCCTCTTTTTTTTTTTTTAACATTTTTTTTTAGTTGTTGATGGATCTTTATTTTATTCATTTATTATTTATATGTGGTGCTGAGGATTGAACCCAGTGCCTCACGCAGGCTAGGCAAGCGCTCTACCACTGAGCTACAGCCCCAGCCCTTCTTTCCTCTCTTGACTCCAGCTTCTGCCTAAATCCCCTTGGCAGAGGGGGAAAAGATGGAATGGATCTCAGAAAATGCTTGAGGCAATAAGTGAAGTCCTTCAGCACAAGGCAGTGCCAGTTAGGGCACGAGAGATCTTGTGGGGTCTCTAGCCCCTTCCCCCTGATGCCATGGTTCTTTTTTTTCATCAGATTCACCCCCTCCTTCTTGCGTTTGGGAGCCTGGAACGTGATGATGTTCGTAACCTATGAGCAGATGAAACGGGCCTTGATGAAAGTCCAGATGTTGCGGGAATCTCCGTTTTGAGCAAGATAGGAAGGCCACTTGGTACTTACCTTGCACAAGGCCAGTTAAGAATGGAATAAAGCAGCGGACCCAGGCCCACATGGACACAGGCCCACACATGTTTACAGAACTGTGTACTTGTCACTGATTCAAGAAACAGAACTGAAAGAGGAGGAAGGATTCTTGTCTTCAATGCTTCGTCTTAAAAACGCCCTTGTTTTGCATTGACATAATGAAAAATAAATTATATTAATTTTTGAAACTGATTAGGTTGTATGCCTAATATTTAGGCAAGAGAAAACAAATCAAAACCGATCCCTCTGGATAAAAAGGAAGTTTGCACGCTTGTATCCCCTGATAAATTGGATTAGACAATGACTTATAAACAGGACAGGCTGCCACAGTGGGAAGGAGCGACCTGCAGTACACACAGAAGTCAGCTGAGGAGCCTACAGGGACACCACAGATGCAACCCAAAGCTGAGACTGCAGCCTGCACAGTGACACTGGTCCCAATGAGTCCGCCAAGTAGAATCCACTGGGATTCCAGCAAATGTGAGAAACAGAAGAGAAAACCCAAACCTGTGCCACAGGAGCCCCACGGACTAATAGGAGGCTGGGGTCTAGAAATACTCCCAGAAGACACAGGAGAATCAGGAGGTTGCCCCAGTCCACTTCCTATAAAATGGGTAATAATCTCTTCCCTGCCTACCTCACCAGGGTGTTAGGAAGACCAGTGAGAAAAAAGCTGGGCACAAATACACTTCATAAAAGCAAAAGCTCTTACAGGTCCATAAGGACAATGCCCTGGGAAAGATGTTGTTGGAGCACAGAGGAATTGCCAAGGAGGACGTTTTTGAAAGATACAATTGTCTAGTGGTGAGACCAGAAAAACCTGGGCTGCGGTAACAGGAGATGACAGAAGCCTCAGGAGCCCCACTTTCCTGTGCCCCTGCTGCCTGGCTCCACTGTGAAGGACATGGGGCTTGGGGGAGAAGAGACCCTAACTGAGAGCCTAAAGCAGCTGGATTCAGAATCTTTGGGAAATTATTGTGATTCAGTGAAGGAATTGTCACCTTCAGTGTGGGAATAAGAACAGTCACTTTTCTAGCCGGGCGCGGTGGCTCACGCTTGTAATCCCAGCACTTAGGGAGGCTGAGACAGGAGAATCGCGAGTTCAAAGCCAGCCTCAGCAATGGCGAGGCACTAAGCAACTCAGTGAGACCCTGTCTCTACATAAAACACAAAATAGGGCTGAGGATGTGGCTCAGTGGTCGAGTGCCCCTGAGTTCAATCCCCAGTAC
>CM053399.1:54916775-54953494 GCA_028644305.1 Xerus rutilus | reverse complement strand
GGCATTCCTGGCTCCTGCCTTCACATCTACACTCAGGGAACTGGCCCCACCAACTGGCAATGCTATGGCTGCAAGGCACCTTTCAGACTTCTCATCTTGGGAGACCCTAACCTTTGGGGCCTGGGTGCTCTACCTTCTTCCCCTACCCCCCATCCTGCTCAACAGACGTCGCCCCAATTCCACTCGAAGCAGCCAGAAGAGCCAACGTCGTCCACGTTCCCATCCTTATAAAATCAAAAATGGGGGAATGTAAGGTAAAAAACAGCCCTTTTGTAATTTTCACATCCCCTCTCTAAAAGCCCAAGGCAGTTCCTGCCCCAGGGGGTTCCTCTCCCGAATCTTCCACCTGGGAAACAAAGCCTAACCGCTCAGGTTAGCACATCAAAAGAAGACTGCTACTGCTTTTCTGTCCCATGGATTTTAAAGTGACCACTCCCTGGCTCGCCACGCAGTTTGTAGTGGGCTGTATAAAATCCCTCCCATGCATCCCCTCTCTCTCTTTTCCTCTTTCCTTCGCCCGGGCGCCCACTCCTCTGAATAAAGAATCTCCTGGCTGTACAGAGGTGTCCGTGTCTGGTTGGCCGATACCCTAACACTCAGCATTAAAAGAGAATAAAATTGGGCAGTTCAGCGGTAGAGCACTTGCCTAGCATGCGTGAAGCACTGGGTTTGATCCTCAGCACCACATAAAAATAAGCAAATAAAATAAAGATATAAAAAAATACAATAACATTATTAAAAAATATTTTTTAAAAAAGAAGAATAAAATTCTAGCATTTGTAGGTAAACAGATGGAAATGGAGAATATCATGCTAAGGGAAGTAAGCCAATCCCAAAAAAACCAAAGGCCAAATGTTCTCTCTGATAAGTGAATGCTGATCCCTAATGGAGATGGGAATGGCATGGGAAGAATGGAGGAACTTTGATCAAGGACAAAGGGGAGGGAAGGAAAGGGGAGGTGACATGAGGGTAGGAAAGATGGTGAAATGAGACAGACATCATTACCCTAAGCACATGTATGACTGCACGTATGATGCAATTTTACATCGTGTACAACCAGAGAAATAAAAAGTTGTGTTCCATGTATGTACAATTAATCGAAATGCATTCTGTTGTCATGTATAACTAATTAGAACAACAACAACAACAAAAAGCCAGCCTCACCAACAGTAAGGTGCTAAGCAACTCAGTGAGATGTCTTTAAATAAAAATTCAAAATAGGGCTGGGGATGTGGCTCAGTGGTTGAGTGCCCCTGAGTTCAATCCCCAGTACCAAAAACACAAAGAGAACCTCCATCTGTTTCTGTTGTGGCAACATGAGAGTTGTTTTGGTGTTCGACTTATAGTTGCTTCCTCAATTATCATTCAGATGACTCTATATTCTCCTGGTCTCTAAGCAGGAAGTCAGATCTGGTTCTCCTTTCTCATCTGAAACATCACTGAACTTTCCATTTGCAAATTGAGACACATACAACCTGGTGACATCGCCACAAAAACTCCAGCAAGCTCACTTAGTTCCTTTCTATTTGCCATGCTTTATGAACACTCACACAGACACGAACAAACTATCCTTGTAGTTCTGTTTTAACAAATGGAAAAGATTTCTCCCATCTTATAATTCAGCACTGAGAGCACATGTGAAGTAGTATTTATTGTCCTTTGGGATCATAACTCCAAGGCAAAATAATAATATAGTGATAGTAACTGAAATATGTCTGACAGTTTCTGTGGTTTTATAACTGTGGATTATAAAAGATATGGGGCTCTGACCTCTGGATGTGGCTCTGGATAACTGATCTAATCATGGAGGTCTCCTATTCTGATGAGCTGGATTCCCGGGTGAGAGGAGCCAAGGCAAGAAGCAATGTGTACTTTTTACTCAGAACTCTGTTGCAGGTCACAGGGTCCCTATCAAGAAGGCCTTCACAGTGTAGGAGATTCTGAAGAAAAATGAAATTGGGTTGTTCTGACCGCAACCATAGATTTATTATGATGTGGACAAGGTATTTTTCTTCTCAGAGCAAAATATCTGGGCACTCTGCATTGCTCCTGTAGCAGCGTTTTGAATCTTTTCTATTTTTTTATTAAGGAAGTTGTCCAGACACTTATGTGAGAGTTTACTTTCAGGAAACATTTCTCATCATTAAAAAGGCAAGAGTTGAGTCAAATAGGTGATGTGCTTTGTGTATCCTATAGGCAGGCCCAGACTGCCAATGCTGGCTGGGTCAGGTGGACCTGGACTACGCCTGCCAGTTGATTTGTAGCTGAGGAAGCTTTTGTTCTGGTCTTTTTCCTCCATCATGGGAATATCTTTTGTGGATCTAAAATACTTTTAAATCTGTTTACAAATGGAACATCCTGTCATTATGAATAGCTCACTTGTCTTTTTTTTTTTTTTTTTTTTTTTGGTACCGGGGATTAAACTCAGGGGTACGCGACCACTGAGCCACATCCCCAGCCCTATTTTGTGGTTTTTTTTTTTTTTTTTTTTTTGGTACCAGGGATTGAACTCAAGGGCACTCGACCCCTGAGCCACATCCCCAGCCCTATTTTGTGTTTTATGTAGAGACAGGGTCTCACTGAGTTGCTTAGCACCTTGCCGTTGCTGAGGCTAGCTTTGAACTCGCGATTCTCCTGTCTCAGCCTCCCTAAGTGCTGGGATTACAGGCTTGAGCCACCGCGCCCGGCTCTATTTTGTGTTTTATGTAGAGACAGGGTCTCACTGAGTTGCTTAGCGCCTCACCATTGCTGAGGCTGGCTTTGAACTCGCGATTCTCCTGTGTCAGCCTCCCAAAGGGCTGGGATTACAGGCGTGTGCCACCCCACCTGAGTCACTTTTCTTTTTTAAAGGGCAAAGCCCAATCAGCAACACTCAAAAACATCATTCTTGGGATGGAGGATAGCTCAGTGTCAAGCACTTGCCTAGCATGTGCAAGGTCCTGGGTTCCATCACCAGTACCAGCAAACCAAATCAATCCTAACCAAACTGAGATAAGTCTATTTTAAGGATATTTTTAAAAATATTTTTTTAGTTGTAGATGGACACAATATCTTTATTTGTTTTATGTGGTGCTGAGGATCGAACCCAGTGCCTCACGCAAGCAAGGCAAGCGCTCTACCACTGAGCCACAACCCTAGCCCTATTTTAAGGATATTTGCAAGCTTTGCAGTAGTATACTCATCTGTTGAAAGAAATTTCTTACTGAGTTCCAAAGAAATCACCTAGTCCTCAATTTATTACAACACTGTCAAGAAAATAAAATTGTTGGGCTCGGGTTGTGGCTCAGTGGCAGAGCGCTTGCCTAGCATTTGTGAGGCACTGGGTTTGATTGTCAGCACCACATAAAAATCAATAAAATAAAGGTCCATTAACAATATAAAAAAATTTTAAAAAATTAAAAAAATAAAATTGTCATCAGAGATTGATAAGTCCAAATAAATAAATTCTTTGTCATATAAATTATGTACCACATTGTAGTTTAGTAATCCAGAGAATACAGGATCATAATCAATAATTTCATCAACTGCATTTGGGTTTTTTTGTTTGTTTGTTTGTTTGTTTTTGGCACCAAAGATTGAACCCAGGGTGTAGCACTGAGCTACACCCCCAGTCTTTTTTTTTTTTTTTTTTTTGAGACAGGGTCTTACAAAATTGCCAAGACTGGCCTTGAACTTAAAATCCTCCTGCCTCAGACTCCTGAGTCACTGGGATTACAGGTGTATACTACCATACCTGGCTAAATTTTCAGGCACAGTGCCTATCTTCATGTTATTTTAATGAACTAATCAATTTATACCACCCACAATGCTTTAATGGAAATTTCCTCTGAGTATATTGGTAGAAGATGGCCAATATGTGACCATTCCTTAAATTTCAGAAAAAAAACCTTTAATTTACACTGATCCATGAAGTCAAGTAATGGTATCTTTTTATGCCAAGAAACCTGAGGCACTCAGCTCCAGTAAAATTGGGCGATGAATCATAACTTATCCCACTGTCCCAAATGTCCTCCCTAATCCCACATTAAAGTGATATTATCCTCAGGCCCTTGATTATAATAAGCAATAACTTAAAGCTACTGCATGAAATTATCTCAACCGGAGTAGTTCCTCAAAACATTTTCATTTGTGTTGCTTTCTTTTTCTCTTCTTTCTTTTTTGGTACTGTGGATTGAACTCAGGGGCACTCAAAACCCCAGCCCTATTTTGTATCTTACTTAGAGACAGGGTCTCACAGAGTTGCTTAGGGACTTGCTTTTGCTAAGGCTGGCTTTGAAACTCAAGAGACTCTGGTCTCAGCCTCCCAGCCCGCTGGGATTACAAGCATGTGTCACTTGCCCGCGGTTTGCGTGCGCGGGGCGGAGTCTCTTGAGCTGTGCTTTGAAAAACCACCATTCAGTTCTGATTAAATGAGAAAATCCGTGTGAAGACTACCACATACAACCTTTACAGAAAAGACTTTTCCGAAAGGTTTACATCCCAGTAGGAAAAGCTATCTAAATGTTAGGTTCAATTTCATCTCTCAAGTGGGTTTTTTTGTTTTGTTTTGTTTGGGTACTGGAGACTGAACTCAGGGTCACTCAACCACTGAGCCACATCCCCAGCCTTATTTTGTGTTTTATGTAGAGACAGGGTCTCACTGAGTTGCTTAGTGCCTCGCCATTGCTGAGGCTGGCTTTGAACTCAAGATTCTCCATTCTCAGCCTCCCAAAGTGCTGGGATTACAGGCTTGCGCCACCGCGCTGGCTTTCAAGTGGGTTTTAAATCATTTACCTTTATATCATTTAAAAATATATGAGCATCGAATTTTCTTGATTTGGGGCTGGGGATATAGTTTGGTTGGTAGAGTACTTGTCTTGCATGCACAAGGCCCCAGGTTCTAATTCTCAGCACTACCAAAAAAAAAATTGTTCGATTTCTTTTTAAATGCAATCAGATAAAATTTTTTGGTGGCGGGAGGGGAATTAATACAATCTACTTAATATTTTTAGCAGAAACCACTAGAGACATTGAAAATGTTCAACCTTTTCTCATGTTGACTTTTACTACCTGAAGTTTTCTGTTTTTTCTGCCATTTGTGTCTTTTTTCATTTTTGGTGATTCAAACATAGTCTGTATTTAAAGATTCTGAAGTTCCCAAACTCCAAGCCTAGAGGATTATTTTACAGTATTGAATAAGCACCATCTCAAACTCCAGTTTCAGTATGGTGTTAAAATTATACAACACAATGTATGAAACCTTGCTAACTTGATTATTTGCATGTATAATATGTTCACAAACTGTTGTATATAAAATTCAATGAAATGGATATGAAACAAGTTTTCAAAATACACTTATCTGTAACCATAAAGTCTAGTTTGTCTAGAGTGTATCTTAAAAAAAAAAACTTTATTTTTTTTTATGTGGTGCTGAGGTTCCAACCCAGTGCCTTACATGTGATAAGCAAGCACTCTACCACTGAGCCACAACCCCAGCCCTCTACAGGGTATCTTATGACGGGCAAACTGCTTGCTAAAAATCCAGAAATAGCCAGGCACCATTGTAACAGCGGTCCCTTCACCTTCTGAATATAGCCCTCATTACTCTAAATTAACTGCCCTTGAACACACACACTATGGGAAGGAGATGCCTGCTGAGGATCTGGGAAGTGAATATCTCCCAAATTAACAAGTGAATCCTAACAAATTAACAAGTCAATCCTAAACCTAGAGATTTAAGTCTATCCTTTGATTTTTGCTAGTACTGCCAAACTCTGCAAACTTGTAATAATCTATGAATTCTGAATTTTAATGTGAAAAATTAAGCCTAGTTAATATAAGGATATCTGTGTAATGGTGATGCTTAACCATTAGTTCTTTGTATATTAAGTATACTTATGTTCTTCTAGTATATGCGTTTTAAAATATAAGGCTTGGAAAAGCACTTTACCAAGCTAATGCTCTCCAAACTAAAGTTGTCTGAAATGGTAATTTTAAACTTAAAGATATAGCAAATATATAAGCTGGGTGCAGTGGCTCACACTTGTAATCCCAACACTTTGGGAGGCTGAGACAGGAGAATAGCGAGTTCAAAGCCAGCCTCAGCAATGGCGAGGCGCTAAGCAACTCAGTGAGACCCTGTCTCTACATAAAACACAAAATAGGGCTAGGCATGTGGCTCAGTGGTTGAGTACCCCTAAATTCCATCCCTGGTACCAAAAAAAAAAAAAAGAAATAGCAAATATATAATTGGAGACTTATTTATGTCATGTTATGTTCTGTAACAGGACCTGTTATCAATAAGATATATGTAAAATTTTGTTACTTTTTACACTGGGGTATAAATTTAAATGTACTTTTAAAAGATAATGAGTACTTGATCTGTTTAAAGGTGGATATTGTAAAACATGAAAACATTTTACCATTTTTCTACAAAAAAAGGGTTAAAAGCTCTAAGTTTTTCTTTGATTCATATTTCAGATGTAATGATGTATTATGTTATGTGTGAAGAGTCTCACTTCACCTGAGAAAAGGCTCTGCCTCCCACCTTACTTCATGTTAGAATGGCTCCAAACTAAGCTAGACTTCATTCAACTCACTTAAAGTTGTATTCAAAAGATTGATTTGTTGTTGTACAGATTACAATGATTTCAAAAAAGGGATATAATGTATAACTAAGTAAAGGTTCAAGATTATAAAAGTCAGCCGGCCCGGTGGCTCAAGCCTGTAATCCCAGCACTTAGAGAGGCTGAGACAGGAGAATCTTGAGTTCAAAGCCAGCCTCAGCAATGGCGAGGCGCTAAGCAACTCAGTGAGACCCTATCTCTACATAAAACACAAAATAGGGCTGGGAATGTGGCTCAGTGGTCGAGTGCCCCTGAGTTTAATCCCCAGTACCAAAAAAAAAAAAAAAAAAGATTATAAAAGTCATTTTTCATGGTTCATGGCTACTACACAAACTGAATACATTTTTTTGCTCTGTTAACTTCATTTCATATTTTCCTTGTAAACTTTGTAATTGTTGCCTGTTAGTGTTTTGCAAAGGTACTACTTCTAAAAGCAAAGAAACAACTCAGGTTAATTTGAGATAATAACATCACCTACAAGACAAATAGTATATAATTCTGACTTCTAGTACTAAAACTAACCCCAGCTAAAGGAAAGGGAGTAAATTTATAGATATTAAAATTATAACTTGTTGCTCCTTCTTTAAGACTGGTGAAACTGGCTTGCTAGGTGTTTAAAACCAAAAAATTTTGGAGGCTAAAGTCAAGGAAGTAAAAGGGCTAAGGAAAAGAAGCCAGTATTTGGCCCTTGCCCTCTAAGGTCAGCCAGCACCCAGAGAATGATGGGACCCCTCTAAGGGCTCTGAAACTCTGGTGAGTCACCTAATCTGCCAATCAGGAAGATCCAGGGGACCCTAGAGAACAGAAAGCCACCCAGTGGTGCATATTCTGCAATGAGGAGGGTCACTGGAGAATAAAATGCCTGAAGCTTCCAAGAGAAGCCACGTGTGTGGTTATCAAGACCCTGACCTGATCCATCCTGGCGCATGGCACCACTGGTAGAGGAAACCTAAAGGAGCCAGGACGCTTCACAAGAGTGATTTCTGAGGAATCTGAACTGACTCTTAATGGATAGGAATAAGGTCAGTTTTGACTAGCCTGGCCTTAAACACCTGGCAGGAGAGCATAGCCTGGGCATAGTCCTACATGGACATTTAAAAGGCAACGCAATGCTTTTTTTTTTTTTCAATGTAACTTAAGATATACACCGTGTCAAGCCTTACCAAAAATAAGTAAAACTGGAGGCTGTAAAGGAAGAGTACTTATGAGAGTGCCTAATATTTAACTATTACAAAGGACTCTAAAGACACAAGCTCGTCCTGTTTTTCAGAGATTAGCTGAAATACTAATTGTTTTTATATTAATTGTTGGAGTTTTTTTGGTACCAGGGATTGAACTCAGGTACTTGACCACTGAGCCACATCCCCAGCCCTATTTTGTGTTTTATTTAGAGACAGGGTCTCACTGAGTTGCTTAGCGCCTCTCCATTGTTGAGGCTGGCTTTGAACTCGCGATTCTCCATTCTCAGCCTTCCAAAGTGCTGGGATTACAGGCGTGCACCACCTCGCCCGATGGTTTTCACATTGTTTACCAAAAAAGGTAATGTCTTTGCTGTCCTGTTTATTGTTGTCCTAGCATAAACTTTGCCCTATGTATACCTTGTCCAGTCACCTGCCAACTGCCACCATGGACCTTTGGACTGCCGTGATGCTGAATACCTGCCCATGCCCCACCATACAGAAAACAAGGACTTTGGGTCACTTCCCCCCAACTTCACCCTCTCTCCACTGGAAATAACTTGAAGATGTCATTGCCCACTTTTCCATAGAAATAGAAGGTAGAAATTGACAGTGGGGAAATGTAACAGTGGTCCCTTCACCTTCTGAATATAGCCCTCATCGCTCTAAGTTAACTGTCCTTGAACACACACACTATGGGAAGGAGATGCAGCTGAGGATCTGGGAAGTGAATATCTCCCAAATTAACAAGTGAATCCTAACATGCCATCAGGGCACCCTGGGATCCCCTACCATAGCACACTTGGAATGTAACCCTTTAAAACCCCCTGTCCTTCCTGATTGAGAGAATCACAGCCTTTGGGATAGGAGTCTCCTGTGTTTCTCCTTTGCTAGCAAAGCAATATAAACCTTCTTTTTCCTTTTTCTCAAAACTATCTTCAAGGGGCTGGGGTTATGGCTCAGCGGTTGAGCGCTTGCCTCGCATGCATGAGGCACTGGGTTCGATCCTCAGCACCACATAAAATAAATAAAGATATTGTGTTCATCTACAACTAAAACAAAATATTTAAAAAAAAAAAAAAAAAAAAAACTATCTTCATGAGGCTGAGACAGGAGAATCGCGAGTTCAAAGCCAGCCTCAGCAATGATGAGGTGCTAAGCAACTCAGTGAGACCCTGTCTCTACATAAAACACAAAATAGGGCTGGGGATGTAGCTCAGTGGTCAAGTACCCCTGAATTCAATCCCCAGTACCAAAAAAAAAACCAAACAAGTTCAAGGCCAGCCTCAGCAACTTAGTGAGGCTCTAAGCAACTTAGCAAGACTTTGTCTCTAAATAAAAATATAAAAAGGGATGGGGATGTGGCTCAGTGGTTAAGCCCCCTTGGGTTCAATCCCCAGTACCAAAAAATAAAAATCCAGAAATACAGGGTCTATAGCAGTGCTGTGATCTGCCTGGTTCCATTGGGGGGAAAATTATTTTAACAAAATTCCTTCTTAAGGAATCCGTGTTGTATCTTGGTGTTCTCTACTTCCCTTTCCAAGTGTCTGCACATCATCCTTTAACAGTCTTTTGAATTTTGCCAAAGGTAAACAAACATCTCAGGAATAATATAAAGTCTTTGGAATCCAGATTCTTGTTCTACAACCAGCATTGTTACTGGAGCCCTAGGCCAGAGATGTGACTCTGGAGATCCAACATGTGGGTTCCAGCCACTTATCCAGAAAACCATACAGAAAAGATAATGGTGAAAAACATGAAAGGAACTTTAATTAGTGTAGTTATACTGGGAAGACCAGAGGAATATTCATCCTAGCCTTGTCTTCAAGGGTCTGATAATGATTTTGAGGTTATATAGGAGGGGGAATGAGGGCAAGGATTGGGGGTTTGCAGTTAGAGGCTTTACACAGCTGCCAAGTAGGTGATCTTGATCTGGTGTGGTCTGAATAAGCACCATCTCAACCTCAGGATTGTTTAGATGGGATCTTGTTGGCTGTAAGAAAGTTGCTATTGTCTGAAAGATGGCTTCGACTCATCACAAGGTGTTTATGGATCACCAGAGTGACGCAGAGCAAAGCAGATAGATGCGATGTGGAGGCAGAGATACCAGCAAAATTGAAGAGTCTAAGTCCATGTTACAGGATGACCTTTTCCTTTTCAAGCCTTTGGATCCATCTGGTTCTTTGTTATTTCATCAGAGATCACTTACAAGTTTAGCAATTTTACTATGAATTTACCAAGCATTCTGGGAATCAGTTCATCACAGCCAGGGGAAGAAATTCCTGTGTAAAACCTAGATCAGTGAGTAGATGGGAGACTCCATAGTGCCAGAAAAGATTTTCAGCCTTAACTTCTCAGTATCCTCTCAGCTTCTGCCAAAATCATGTGCTCAATGTGTTTTTCTTTCTTGCTACAAATATCTAGTCTCATTCTAGCTCTGATCTCCCCAGCTGTTAGTTGACAATTCCTTCTGCTTGTGGACAATACAGAAAACAAATGTTTGGTACCTAATTAACCAGGATATAAATCAGGGCTCACCACTGTGTGACATTAGGCAAGTCATTTTGAATAAGGACCCATTCACTGAACTGGCCAACTCCATTTTGTCCCTCTCTGATTCCATTTGTCTCTTTCCTTCTATTTTTCTCGCAGTACTGTAGATTGAACCCAAGGACACTCTATCACTGAACTATAATCTCACCCCTTTTTAAAATGTTTGAGATAGTGTTTTGCTAAGTTAGAGCAGACTGGTCTTAAATTTTTGAACCTCCTACCTCAACCTCCCAAATAGCTCCATTTGTCTCTTTCTCTTTTTTATTTTCTTTATTATTTTTTTTTCCTGAGTCACTCTTCTGGCTGTTGCCTTGGATTCCAGGAATAATAGGCATGATTGATAAGCATATTTATGACAAGGGACCCAAACTATAGGTACAGATTATCCATGATGAGATTCCCCTCCAAGTGGGTGTGATTACCCTGATGGAACAGGCTTCCCCTCTAAGCAGGAACAGTCATTTCATGATGGGAATTGAATCACTCTTGCAAGTGACCATGACCTTCCTGGAGCTGTGTAGCTTCACAGAACTAGTCCTGAGAAAATGATCAACCAGACCATGGTCTGAACAAGATGACCTACTCTACAAGCTATGAAGACCTAGCCTTGCAAACTGGGCCTTTGCTTTTGTTCCCCTTTTCTATAAAAATCCAAAGTTCTTGTGAGTCTCTTAAAGACAGATCTTTAGTTACTGAACCCCTTTATCTGTTCTTCCCTGCACAGCGATGCTGATTAAACTCCTTCACCATTGTTCATCTTTTTGATTGGCATATAGGGTTAGGTGGCTAAGCCTGTTATATTGGGATCCCTGGATCTAAGGTCTTTGTCCTACGACTCTGGTAACAATTTAACCTCTTTGAGACTCTGTTTCCTCTTCTGCAAAATAAAAGTTAATACTGGTTTCAAAACATTGTGTAAAATAACCACAGGGAACCTGACACATAGTAATTGTCCTCAACAAGTGTTCCTCTCCACCCTGTTCTCCTGATGCTAGATACTGAGAACTTGGATTTGATGATAGAAATGAAACTGAATCACTTGAGTTCAAATACACAGGCAAAACTTTTAATAGGGCCTTCACTTGGGAAGGGAGATGCAACTCTGAGGACAAGAAAGTGTCAGGTTGGCTTGGTGGAACAAAAGAAAGGAGCTAGTATATTGACTGCTTGCAGGTGTGGACTGGGTTTTGGATGTTAATTAGCTTTAGACGCACTTCAACCTGAGAGGGTACTTTAACTCAAGCATCCTTGCCCTGTGTTAAGGATGAGTTAAGTGAAAGTATTCTGGCTCTAATGGTGTACCAGGTATTATTTGAAGGTGAACAAATGAGGCTCATTTGGTATGTGACAAACTGTGGATTAAGGTGGGAACTTTTTATTAAAATATTTTTTTAGTTGTCAATGGACCTTTATTTTATTTATTTATATGTGGTACGGAGAATGGAACCAGGTGACTTATGCTAGGTAAGTGCTGTTCCACTGAGCTACAAACCCAGCTGAAGGTGGAAACTTTTAATGGCTGTCAGGCTATGAGCCAAGGCCCAGGAGTGCATGTGCCCTTTGTCCCTACTATCTCACTCCCACTGGACTTTCTACAAAGCACTTTCCATAGCAGTTAAAACTGTACTTAGCCCCTATATACAGGCCTTTGGAGGGAGTGATACCATAAACAAAGGAAATAGCTTCTTGCTCTTGGAGTGCTCACAATGTAATCCAGGAAACATGTTCCATGCCCTGACTGAATACTTTTTTTTTTTTTAATATTTTTTTTTTTAGTTGTAGATGGACACAATGTTTTTATTTTATTGCTTTTGTATGTGGTGCTGAGGATCGAACGCAGGGCCTCACGCATGCGAGGCAAGCGCTCTACCGCTGAGCTACAATCCCAGCCCCTGACTGAATACTTAAATCCTGTGGAGCAGACCAGAATGAAAACAGAGGAAGGGACAGAGGGTATACAAAAGTTAGGGACAGGGAGTTCAAGGACAAACAGATTTCCTTCTTCTATTCCTCAGATGCATGTGTTGTCCTGGCCAAGGGACCCACCTATTGGCTGTTTTTGTCATCCCCACAAGGCCATCAGCCAGCTGAGGTCCCCGCCCAGGTCTGAACACACAGATGGCCGGAGCCCTGCTTTGCCTTCCTTTCGTGGCACCATCGGTCTGTTTGTTCCTCTTTGCCTGGAGACAGGAGGTCACGCTTGGTGCCCCCGCCCCGCCCTTTATTTCCCGGGTCCCCAAGGGTAAGACTAGCTCTGCAGAGAAAGGCGCGAACTCCGGCCGCGCCCAGCTGTCAGCAACGGTTGTTGGGCCACCTGCTGCTGCAGCCGGATTGGCTCCGGCCCCGCCCTGCGGGAGCCCGCGCTCCTCCCCGCAGCCTGTGGTCGCGGGCTGGGCGGATGGGAAGGGAGTGCCTGTACCCTTACCCGCCTCGGGGCCGCGTAGAAGGCGCTCTGGCTGAGAGCCAGAAGCGTGTAGGCCTGGACAAGACTCTTCTTGCTTCTGGGCGGGCTAACCCGGGAGAGTGGGAGGCAGAGCTGGGAGGCGCCAGAGGGCGATCCTCCGACGGGAAAAGGGGGTAAAAGCGGTGATCCGCACGCGCGGAAATGGGAGTGGAAGAAGGCGCCGAGCCTCTAGGAGGGGCAGTTACAGTGGAAAGGCGGCGGCTCGAGAGTCCCCACTCACAATGCGGCAGAAGGCCGCCCTTGCCTGGCCCCGCCTCGCCCACAGGCCACGCCCCTGAGGCTTAAATTGCGCTGCCGCCCGGCGGACCCCATTGCAAGCCCGGCCAAACCGCGCGTTGGGACCTACCTGCCTAGGTGCTGCTTTCGCGTGACCTCCGCCCGCCGACAGTCGCCTGCACTCTCGTGTTCTCTCTGCAGCCGGGTGAGCGCAGCCCCAGCTCTGCGCCCGCCACACCTGCCCACGCCCACTAACTCGGCTCTGCGCACTCTGCGCTCCTTGCTCTTTAATTATCTTCTCTCCTCCGGGCCTAGTTTGTAGTTCTCATTGTCCTCCTGTGCTTTTCCTTTATCCCTCTTCTGTTACCCTTTTCCACCTCCCTTTTGTTCTTCTCCTCTTGCATTTAGTTGCCTGTAATTTAAGCCTTTGATTGCTTCCCCTTGGCCAGGATGCCCAGTCTGCCTCGAGCGGGGGTGCCTCCGCGCCTCCTCCATGGCCAGGATGACCCTCTACAGGGGGATCCAGGCCATGTGCCCGCAGTCTTTCCTGGGGCATTTCTGCTTGGAGGAGGCTTTGAGCTACTTTATCCCGGCCCACTACCAGCCGCTGCAGCCTCCTGGCAGCCCAGGTCTGGGCCTTAGCCAACTCCCAGAGAGGGACTGCCCTATCATGACCCCCTCACAACACTCCCACTCAACAAGTCTCCTGACTGTTGAGTGATACCAGTCTAGGGGACTGTCAGGAAGAGAGCCTGGAAGAGAGCCAGGGTGTGATACTAAGCAGACAGGAGAGAAAGGACTCCTAAGTTGATCTCTCACCCCAGCCGGTGTGTGCACCTAATTGATTCCCAGCTGCCTGGGTGAAAGGGGCCCCATTCCTCTTCCTCCCAAGTCAAGGACTGAGGATGTTTGTGTGGCTTGGGCGAGTGGCCTTTGCTGGGGTGTGGTCCTTAAAGGTGGATTTCTCCTTCTAAACTTTCTTCCTTTACCCTCACCCACAGGATACATAGTATGTCCTTTAGGTGTTTCGTCTTCCAGCCATTTTCTATGGAAAACCAAGGGGATTGGGCCATGATAGCCGCTGGCAACTTTGAAGAATGGGACGCCTTTAGAGAAGCTTGATCTTGGAGGCCTCAGCCTGAGACCTTAGCAAAGCCGGGTAAGAGTCCAGGGTAAGGGAGTGAGTGGTCTCCCGTTCTTCTTCGCCCTGTCAATGTGTCAGCAGCACATTGACAAACATAACTATTGCTACCACCCAGGTGAAGTCGCCCTTCACAGTTCACTAAGCACTTTCATCATCCCTGATCTCTGGCCCCTAAGCCAACCTTAACAAGCCACGAATGGTGGTCCCCATTTTAAAAAGGAGGAACCTGAGGCCTATGTGGCATATTCAGTGGCCTCAAGTCACCCTGTGAATTAGCAGGAGAGCCAAGACAAGAATCTATTGTTCAAACTTCATATTGTTGACTCTAGCTTTTGACTATCCCTGTGACTGAGATTAGTAGTCAAGTGAGTGTACTTTTTGAAACTAGTTATTTTCCTGGGACTGTAAAATATGATTAACTCTTTCTAGGCCTGAGTTTTACTTACTTTTAGTAGGGTTTTAGTACTTTTGCCACTGTACCCACCCCTCTCAAGGACCTGACCTTTGGCAAACCCAAGTCAGCACTCAAAATGGCAGCTGAGCCCCTGTCCACTTGCCTTTGAGCTGGGTAGCAGCTAGTCTTCTCTGGTCTTCACAATACCCTGCAATCCAGCTCAAGGTCAGATATATGGTAGACCCATATATCTGTTGCCCAGAGAAGGTACATCAGCTGCCTGAACCTTCTCAGAACAGTTTAATTGGCATGAGAGAAGCTTCCTTGTGAAAGGCCCTGTCTGTGCCTGGGGCTGAGAAAACAGGAAGAAAGAAATGAGGAGTTGGGCAGCAGTGCAAAACAGCATAAGCTTTGGAGCCCAGAGATGTGCTTCCCAAGTTGCCTATCTAACATAGAAGTAAGTGCAGCTGCCTCACAGGGCAGCTGGGAGGTCTAAGTGAGCTAATCAAGTGCCCCTGGCTGTGAGGTGGGATAAGATGTGGAGCATCCTCTGGGGGAATGGGGTGTCAGCAGGAAAGCTGGGGGGACAAGACATGGCCCATTCTGCCATCTGAGCACCAGTCTCTGAGCCTCAGGTGGCTAGGCTCCATGGCAACGTGAATCAGGTCAAGCCCTGCTCCAATAGGAGTGTTTGAAGCAATTGTTTTGGTGAGTTGCATCTTAATTTCCCCCTTTGTCCCAACCATCTGGAGTAAAGCCCAGGAGGAAGAAGCTGGGTGAGCTGTTTCCATGAGTCACAAGTGACTCCCACTACCCAGCTCTTAACTCCTGAGCCCCAGCAACAGGAGCAGCCAATCGAGCTGAGCTCAGAGCAGCTGCTCCCATGAAATCAGAAAAATGAACTCAGAGGAAGGAGAAGCAGGTCACCCTCCCCCACTGGGGTGCTGGGCTCACTTCCTCCTGGGGCAGCAGAGGAGGGTGTTGTTCTAACGCTGAGAACAAAATGCAGCTTTTGGTTTCCTGTATCATTTTTCATAGCTCTGACTCGCACCTCCCATCCCTACTTGTAGAAGAGCAGGTCCACCTATGTGGAAGGAAAGTGTAGCCCAGGAGGAGCCCAACACTTTGTTGCTTGCTCTCAGGCCCGGAATTACCCAGCATCCTTTAAGAACCAGCTTACCTGGTCTGAAGTCTTTTCTGATCACCCTTCTTCCTTACCTCTTTCCCTGCGGAGTTAGTTTTTCTCTACTCTGCATTATGAGAGTATGTCCTGCACATCCCACAGCAGCTAGAATCCCCTGCCCATCTGGGTACCTGACAGCAAGCCCCCTCCAGGGTGAATATTGCCCCCGTGTCTCAGTGAACCAGTGCCCAACAAAGCAGTCTTGTTGAAGGATGACTAGAGAACCTGAGATGGAAGGATTGAACCTAGTGGCCTGGAAGGATTGAACTGGTCATCTCCTCCCTTCCTTTTCTTCTCTTCAGTAATTTCAGATGCACAGGAACCTCTCCTGCTTAAAAATCTGGAACATAACCTTGTAGGTCTTTGCCTGTCAGGTCATGGTCTGGCCAAAATCTTTCCCTACTTCTGCCACCCGTCCAGAGAGCTCCATGAGCAGAAATGTGGAGCAATCTCTGCTCCAGCAAACCAAGATGGGGGTCAGTGGCTGTCTGAGGTAGCACTGGGATCACCATGAAGAAGCAGGAGGGAGTCCGTCACAAAATCTGAACTCCTTGGGCAGGAATTGCTTCTCTGGCCCCTACTTGAGTAACTCTGAAGCTCACTCCTGTTTTCCCTCCTGGGACTGCTGAGTCCTGCTTAGGGGATTTGTTGGGGAAGGTGGGGGTGGTGAGCAGGGGGCAGCTGGGGACACTGTTGCTGATGGGGCTTCTCTCCTTTTGGCTTAGATTCCGGCAGAGTTCCTTTATCTCGTCTTGCTGCTCTTGCTGATTGAAGGTGCCCCCTTCTCCAGTTCTCCATCTCCTGGGAAGTAGCAGGAAATCAGAATCATGGTTGGGTTCAAGGCCACAGATGTGCCCCCTACTGCCACCGTGAAGTTCCTGGGGGCTGGCACAGCCGCCTGCATTGCAGATCTCATCACTTTTCCTTTGGATACTGCCAAAGTCCGGCTGCAGGTGAGGGAATAAAGCCTAGGGGTTCTGATGGTATCTGCCCTCTCACTCAAGGGGCGTGCTAGGAACATAGGAATGGCAAGCAATGGGGAGGCAGCCTGCCTGTGTCTATAGCCACCTGTCTTGGCCTTGCAGATCCAAGGAGAAAGTCAGGGGTCAGTGCGTGCTGCAGCCAGTACCCAGTACCGTGGTGTGCTGGGCACCATCCTCACTATGGTGCGCACTGAAGGTCCCAGCAGCCTCTACAATGGGCTGGTGGCCGGCCTGCAGCGCCAGATGAGCTTCGCCTCTGTCCGCATCGGCCTCTACGACTCTGTCAAGCAGTTCTACACCAAGGGCTCTGAGCGTGAGTGTGGAGCTGGGAAACAGGCTCCTTGGTCTTGCCTTTTCTTTTTTCTTTTTTTTTTTTCTTGCTGATACTTAATTCATGTAGCTAAATAGGAACCATACACCCCATGATCCCTAGGAGGGTCAAAGGAATGGAGAGTTGGAAGGGACCCTAATTCTAGTCATTTCTGAGGACCTGGGCTATGCCAGGCTCTGATCAGGGCATCATCCCATGACAGTTCTCACACCACACTGGGAGTTACAGCGTTACAGATGAAGAGACTGCCTTGAAGTCAGGGCACGACTGACCCAAGGGCACACAGTGGGGAGCAGAAACCACAGCGGGACTCTTGCTTCCAGGGCCAGCTGTCTTTCACTTCACCTCTGTGACATGCCCTGGTAACCCTCCATTTTACTCATGAGGAAACAGCCCGCAATCACCTGGCAGGGCGTAGATCTGGGCTGAGCACCCAAGTCTGAGGAGTCCCAGTCTATCAGGAATCCATTTCTCTTAGCCTTAGTTTTTACATTGGTTAAATGGAAACAAGTCTGATTTCTCTTAGCTGTTGAGCAGGTTAAATGAAGTATTTTTTAAAAGAAAGCCCTAGGTCTCATTTTTGTCTTACTCTTCATTTCACCCTCGCAAACAGTAGGCACTCACAGCGATGCTGTGTTTGATGCCAGGAGTTCTTAGAGCAAGTGCTGGCCTGGACCCTGTTCCTGAAAGTCAGACCATGTGACATGGTTTCAGGGAGGAGAGATGAGGAGAGAAATGAGGGCTCAAGCCCAGCCAGCCACTGACACCATGGTTCGCCCACAGATGCCAGCATCGGAAGCCGGCTCCTGGCAGGCAGCACCACTGGTGCCCTGGCTGTTGCTGTGGCACAGCCCACAGATGTGGTCAAGGTCCGGTTCCAAGCTCAGGCCCGTGCTGGAGCTGGTCGGAGGTATCAAAGCACTATCGATGCCTACAAGACCATCGCCCGAGAGGAAGGGTTCCGGGGACTGTGGAAAGGTGTGTACCAGATGTCTCCCCTTCCCTATCTTCCTCCTCTGCATTCCCTGGTCTCACGCAGGCTCTCCTTGCTGTAGGGACCTCGCCCAATGTTGCTCGTAATGCCATTGTCAACTGTGCTGAGCTGGTGACCTATGACCTCATCAAGGATGCCCTCCTGAAGGCCAACCTCATGACTGGTGAGTTAGGGTGGATGGTGCAGGAGTGGATGTGGGGGACTGGTTGCCTAAGGCCCTGTCTTTTCATTCTGTTTGCCCTTTGACTATAGACTGAGTTTTATTTCTTACCCTGTGGAAGCCAGCTGGGATGAAGATCCTACTTGGCACATTGAGGAATTGAGGCTGGATTGGCAGAAGGACTTTCTAGTTTCTCATAATGGAGCCTCTGTCTTTTGAAAACCATGAGCATCTTAGCTTCTTAATTCTCTTGCCTCTGGGATGGTGGGTGAGAAGCGCTGAGTGCTCAGTCCTTGCCCGCTGCTCCTTGGCAGATGACCTCCCTTGCCACTTCACCTCCGCCTTTGGGGCGGGCTTCTGCACCACTGTCATCGCCTCCCCTGTCGACGTGGTCAAGACGAGATACATGAACTCTGCCTTGGGCCAGTACAGCAGCGCTGGGCACTGTGCCCTTACCATGCTTCAGAAGGAGGGACCTCGAGCCTTCTACAAAGGGTGAGCCTCTTAACCCCCGGCACCACCACCCAATTCCAGGCCTTCTAGCAACCCATACCTATCACAGGTGGGAGAGAGCCACCTGTAACTGAGGGATAACGAAGTGTCAACCCTCCCAAAGTTGTCGTCATCCCTGTTTTCTAGATGTTAACATGAGGACTCGGGGCTAGGGGTGTAACTCAGTGGTAGGGGGCTTGGCTAGCATGCATGAGGTCCTGGGTTTAATGCCCAGCACTGGGGGTGGGGATTCTTGCTCATAGGCATAGCTGTGGGCTCAATTCACTGAGTCCTCCTTGGAACAGAGTGCCCAGGTTGGATTGGATTCAGGGGCCCAGAAGTAGAGGTACCCCTTTGACCTGTGTTTTCTCTCCTCTAGGTTCATGCCCTCCTTTCTCCGCTTGGGCTCCTGGAACGTGGTGATGTTTGTCACCTATGAGCAGCTGAAAAGGGCCCTCATGACTGCCTGTACTTCCCGGGAGGCTCCCTTCTGAGCCTCTCCTGCTGCTGACCTGGCCGCCTGGCTTTGGCTTCTCCTCCAGCTGCCCTGCTTCCCGTCCATGCTTCCCTTCCCCACCTCTCCTTCCCTCTGCTCCTCTTCCCTCCACCTCCCTTCCCATGTTCCCACCTCCTCCCTACCTCATCTCCTCATTGGCTCAGTACGGGGGAGGGAGGGTTGTTTGTTGTGGGGAGTTGACCCCATCTGGCAGTGAGGAGGCCTGGTACCAGCCAGGATCCCAAGCCCTCAGTCCCTTAAGAAGTTCAGCCTGACTCCTTGTCCTCACCCCCAGCCAGCCTGTCACCCATAAAGCAAGCTCAACCTTGGTGTCTCCTCCCTCTGTCACAACTATTAACAGAGGTCTTGGTCCAGTGGACCCTGGTGGGTTGGGGAGGAGCCACCTGACTTCAAAAAGGAATGAAGCCCACCTTCCACCTTCATGGGGGTCCCTAGTCCATTTTTCTCTTCAGACCCAGGCCCTGGGCTGAGGTGGCAAGTGAAGGAGCAGCCCAGAGAGACAGCAGTGGCTTCGTCCTTGCCTCCCCGGCCCTCCCTTGCTGAGCCTGGCACCCCAGTGCCTACCTTCCCAGCCCCCAACTGGCCCCAGGCCTGTTGACCGGCACAGTGAGAGTGCTCTGTCTGCCCTGTATCTCCTGTACTTCTTGGAAGATTTGGAGGACCTTGGGAAGGTTAGCTGCAGCAGGCTTGTTTTATCTATCTATCTATCTATCTATCTATCTATCTATCTATTTAGGTACCAGGGATTGAACTCGGGAGTACTTGACCACTGAGCCACATCCCCAGCCCTATTTTTTTTTAAATATTTTCTTAGTTGTCAATAGACTTTATTTTTATGTGGTGCTGAGAATCAAACCCAGTGCCTCACACATGCTAGACAAGTGCTCTACCACTGAGTCACAACCCCAGCCCCCCAGCCCTATTTTTTTTAAATGATGTGCTATTATTTTTTTATATCTTTATTTATTTTATGTGGTGCTGAGGATCGAACCCAGTGCCTCACGTATGCAAGGCAAGCGTTCAACCGCTGAGCCATAACCCCAGCCCCCTATTTTTGTATTTTATTTAGAGACAAAGTCTCACTGAGTTGCTTAGCACCTCATGGTTGCTGAGGCTGGCTTTGAACTCCCAATCCTCTCATCTCAGCCTCCCCAGCCGTTGGGATTACAGGCGTGCACCATCGCACCCGGCTATTTTTTTGTTTTTGTTTGTATATATATTGTTAGTTGTCAATGGATATTTATTTATTTATTTATTTATATGTGGTGCTGAAAATCAAACCCAATGCCTCACACATGCCAGGCAAGTGCTCTACCACTGAGTTACAACTCCAAACCTTGTTTTATTTTTTATTACAAATGGCAAACCCACCTCTCCAAAATCCTAGACCTTGACAGAGCAAGTAGAGCTACTTCCTACCCTCCACAGTCACACCCATAGGAGGAAGTGTTCTGAACCCGGTGGGGCAGGCCGTGACTTGGCACAGGTTGGGTTCAGGCTGCAGGGCAAACATCCAGCTTGTGCTTGGCCTGGGTTTGGGGCCGGGAGTGTCACCCTCTCCAGGCTAGGAATCCCAAGGAGGCATTGACTGCACAGAGGTTTCAGCCTCTGTCCTCAGAGGCAGGAGAGCAAGTAGGCAGAGCTACTCTGTTTCAAGGGGTGAGGAACTGAGGTCCCAGCACAGGTCTGAGCCCTTAGAATTAAGTCACCCAGGTGTCTGAGGACTGAGTAGACACACAGCTGAGCTGAGGCTAGGACTCAGACTCTCACCGTTCCCCCAGGCACCAGTGTTGAAGGTCCTTGGGGAAGTTTGCTTGTGGTATGGAGCCAGGCCCAGAGAATGAGACTGCCCTTCTTTCCCCAGCCTGAAGCAGCTGACATTTCCTGTCCTTATAAGCCTGTGGGTCAAAGCCAGAGGCTAAGCCCCTCTGCTTGGCCAAGAGGTCCAGGATGTTAGACTGGTTTCTGAACAAGGAAAGATTCCTCATCTTTCTTCCCACCTTCTGACAAATTGAGCTGAGGCCTCCCAGGCCCCAGGAGGAATAGGGTTGGGTGCCATGAGGCAGCAAGGCAGAGTGAGCCTGCTGGGTGGAGCTGCAAGGCAAAACCCTGATGAAGTAAGTGATCTGCCCAAGGTCGCACACCTGGATCCCAACAGCGAGTCACTCCCCACGTATTTTGCACTCCTGTCTGGAAATGCCTCCTGGAACCCTAGCCCCATGCTGGGGGTTGCTCTTCTGCAAGAAGTCGACATAAATGGAGATCTGGCCACGGCCACTGCCCTGTGTGCCCTCACCTTATCCCACGGGGTGGGCTGTTAACTGTTTTGCACTAGAGGAAAGCGACAGTGTGCTGCCCCAAGCATGTCTGTCAATAGAGCTAAGCCAGGCAGCTGGAGGTGAACTGCCTCAGCTGGTTCATTGACCAGCCTTGTGCCCCAGACACTGGGATGAACACAAGGCTATAGCAGGCTTATAGTTCTGGGCATGACCTTGGAACGATGAGCTAGAAGAGGTAGCAGGGATCACTGGAAAACTAGGCTTCAGGAATGCCTGTACGATGGCCTGTGATGAGCCTGCTTTGCCTGACTCATAAGCCAGCACCGAAATGCAGTGTGGTAACAAATCTCAAAGGTCTGTCACTGGGCCCAAGACCAGGCTTCCTCCAGAGCCCACCATGAGGATCAGAAGCGGCTGTCCTGGAGAAGGCCTGGGGTTCTGGAGTTTCACACTCAAAACTGGGAGACTACCATGACTCCCCTCCACCTGGGTCCTGTCTTGGAGGGCAGAGTCTTTCACTCCATCTGGGTTTCATAGATGACCTGCAAGATACAGGTTGTAATCTTTTATTTTTTAGTTGTTGGTGGACCTTTATTGTATTTATTTATATGTGGTGCTGAGAATCAAACCCAGTGCCTCACACATGCTAGGCAAGCGCTCTACCACTGAGCCACAACCCCAGCCCCACAGGTTGTAATCTTTTTTTTAAATTTTTTTTTAGTTGTAGATGGACGCAATATCTTTATTTTATTTATTTTTATGTGGTGCTAAGGATGGAACCCAGTGCCTCACACATGTGAGGCAAGCGCTCTACCACTGAGCTACAATCCCAGCCCACAGGTTATAATCTTTACTACAAGAAATAGACCCACGGGGCTGGGTGGCAGAGCGCTTGCCTCGCATGCGTGAGGCACTGGGTTCAATCCTCAGTATCACATAAATATCAATAAATAAAATAAAGATATTTGTGTCCATCTACAACTAAAAAAATATTAAAAAAAAAAAAATAGACCCACAAGGGGAAGTAATTTGACCTTGTATTCCATCAGCTGTTTGACCCCCCACATATTTTGGATACTGTGCTGAAATGCTTCCTACAACCTTAGCCCTGGAATCTTTATCTCAGGATCTTTCTGCTGCTGCCTTCTCCATGGTGGTTTAAAAATAGCTGTTGAACCTGGGCACAGTGGCAGATGCTTATAGTATGAGCTACTCAGGAGGCTGAGTCAGGATTATGGGCAATATAGTGACACCCTGTCTTTTTTTTTCTCCCCCTTGGTACTAAGGATTGAACCCAGGAGCATTGTACCACTAAGCCACTCCCTTACCCTTTTTATTTTTTGAGATAGAGTCTCACTAAGTTGGTGAGGCTGGCCTCAAACTTGTGATCCTCCTGCCTCAGCCTCCTGAGTTCTGCAATTACAAGTGTGTGCCACTGCATCCAGCACCATCTCTCCAAAAACTAAAAAAAAAAAGTCACCAATTTCTGAATTCCCACTTTAAAAACAAGTTTAACATGGTATTTTGAATGGGGGTGGAGAATTCCAAGCTATGTAGATATGGGACATATTCCAGCACCTCTGGAACCACCTCACAAGAGGTCACCTACAGGGCTGGGATTATGGCTCAGTGGTAGAGTGCTTGCCTCGCATGTGTGAGACACTGGGTTCAATCTTTAGCACCACATAAAAATAAATATATTGTGTCTATCCAAAAAAAAAAGAGGCCACCTACTTTCCATGAGCCTGGATTTGCTATAGCCCCAAACTCAGACTCCAGAGAGGGAATCAAACCCCCAGCACATGGGCATGATGCACCACTGCTGGCTTTGGTGGGGCAGTTGTGGGCCACATGGGTCTAGAACCCATGTGGGTTAGAAGCCCTCCAGGCCATACAGATAGCAATGCTTAATCCAAGCATGAGTTCACCAAGCACTTGCACATCAATGCTTACTTAATCCTCAAGCCTGTACAGGGGTGCGAGCCCCACTTTGCTGACCAGACGGGCAGTGCAAGGAAGCAGCAGCAAAGTTGGGGCCAGAACCCAGGTTCCTGCCTAGAACCAGCCCAGGACTCACTTCACAGACAGGAGGATTAAGGCTGGGGAGGCAGAAGCCAAAACCATCCCAGTGCCTGTGTTCTCTGCCCCTAATCCAAGCTGGCGAGTGAAGGAAGTGACTGTTCTGATGACAGCTTTGCCCTCCCAGGAAGCAGGGATGAACAGTTTTGTGGTTCAGTTTTCCGATCTCTATAATGTGACACGACATTTCAAAAAATGGCCCTTCTAAAGATTGTGTGTCATGAAGTCAGCAGAGCTGAGAACTCAGGCCACACGGCCCTGCCCTGTGCTTCCAAGGTAGAGCACAGAGGCGCTGGATCCTAGGGATCGGCCCATGCCCACGAAGCCAGTGTCCAGCTTCTGGGGATCCTCAAGAAGGCCTAGTGGGAGGGCTGGGCATGTGACTCAGTGGTAGAGTGCTTGCCAGGCATGCATGAGGCCCTGGGTCCCATCTCCAGCACTGCAAAAAAAGACCAAGCAGGAAGCTCCTCTCCAACACTCCCCAGGGCAAAAATAGAGGATAATAAATCTTTATTATGTCAGCTTAGTTTCCCCATCATCCTCTCTCTCCTCCCCGCCTTGGCTGTGGGGCGGAGTGGGTGAGGAGTGAGTGAGGCCCTCAGCCCTCTCCTCCACCCCCCTGGTCCCCAGCATCAGGTCAGCAGTGCCTGGCGCAGCATCTGCTTCTTCTGAGGTGTGAGGCGGGTGGGAAACTGGATGTCAAAGAAGATGAAGAGATCCCCCTTCTTGGTGGGGTCTTCGGGCAAAGGCATCCCCTCATCTGGCACCTTCTTGAAGTACTTGGGACTGAGGGAAGGATGAAAGAAGGGAGCTGAGAGGACACCCTGGAGCAGCACCTGACTGGCCCACACCACCCTGGCTCACTCCCTGGAAAACCTGTTCACACTAGGTCTGTGCTGGAGGGTCCCAGGAGTCTTGCTTTAGGTATGGGCAACAGCGCAGGGAAGCAGGGAGGGGTGTTGCCAGGCTGCTGACCCAACCTTCCCAGGCAGAGGGCCTTTCTCAGAACAGACTTAGGGGATGCAACTCAGAACTCCAGTGAGAAGCTTGAGGGACTGAAGACAACAGAGGTCGCCCAGCACCTGGGGCCTCTAGTCTCTCCCATGACTTCATGCAAATTAGAGAAGCCATTTCTTTTGCCAGGTGAGTGCAGCCCGTAGCTTGGCCCGAGTGTGGGCTGTTTTCAGTCTTCTCTCGCCCTCTCAGCAAGGGACCTTTGTGCTGGGTACAGCCTGCACAACTGTACCGAGCTGACTCCACCCTCTAAGTCCCATGCCAGCCCTTCTCTTGCCTACCAGGGCCCAAGGCAGATGGACTCACTGGACAATGTCATTGATGGGGATGTTGAGTAGACGGTCATCTAGGGTCTTCACCTCCACAGTGCAGCAGGTGAGGGCCTGGGGAGGTCAGAGCCATAAGATGGGAGTGGGGAGGGTCATCCTACTTAGAAAGCACCTGATGAGCCTATCTGGTGCCAGACCTTGAGCTGAACACTAGAGAGACAAAAGGCTATTCAAGAACTATTAGGTGATGTCCCAGGCCACTACCTGCCCTCCAGCAGTGCACGGTCCAGTAGGTCAGAGTGGTGTAGATCTAATGTAAGGATATGACAGAGATGGTAATAATGGAGTCCTGGGCACCAAGGAGGGGCCCCTTGCCATTCTGGAGTGGAGGAAGGCTATGCATGGTGGCGACAGTTGACAAGGGCCTTCATAGACAGGTGTGCAGGCAGCATCGTGGGCAGAGGGCCCAGGAGCAACCAGAGCGCAGGTGCAGCGTGTGGAAAGAGCCCCAGGAAGAGCCCAGAAGAGGCTGCGCAGATCTGACGCTTCACAGAACCGCACAATGGAGACCAATAAAGAGAGGAAGTGGGGAGCAAAGTGGGGGCAGGGTGCGGAATCCCCAGGACTCAGTGACAGGGTGAGGGGCCGAGTCCAGGCTGGTGCAGGTGGGGCTCGGTCTGGCCCAGCCCCACTCCTGCACCGCGTCCACTCACCTTGCCCAGAGGGATGGGATACACAAAGAGGAGGTTGTCTTTCTCCCTGCGGAAGCGGGGGTGGAGCTTCTCCTTCACGATGAAGATGATGTCAGCCGGGATGATGTTGGGGCCCTAGGCAGGGGAAGTCTAGGGGTAACAGGGACTAATAGCCTGTGTGACTTTGCCAAGTTCCCGCCTCTATTTGTCTCCACGTCTTCCATCTGTACAATGGGGAGATCAGACCAGGATCTCTGGAAGGGCACAGAGCCCCTGCTCTGGGAAGCTTACCCAGATGAGTCTCCCTGAATTATTTGTCTGTTGAGCATGCCTGACATGGATGCACTCAGCAGGAGGGGAGGGGGACTTCCTCAGATGGCAGCGGGAACATTGAGCTGGGTCAGGCAATGCCTGCACATCTTTTGTTCTGCTAATAACTCAGAAGTGACATCCCTCAGCCGAGCTTCACTAGGTCATCAAAACTGCTGAGGTCTTTTCTGAGCATGGGGTACTAAGGAATCATACCAGCCCTTTCCATGCAGGGAGCTCCCAGTTGAATGGTGAAATAGACACACAGTGAATCCTCAGCAAGTTCGAGGCCAGGATAAAGGAAGGCCAGAGGCAAGGGCTCCTAGGAGGTGCTGACCCATGTAGGGTGGGCAGGGAAGGCTGTCCAGAAGGGGAAGATTGGGAGTGGGTTCTTACGGCTAGTTTTTCTTTTGTTTTTTGAAGTGAGATCTCGCTATGTTGCCCAGGCTGACTTCAAGCTTCTGGGCTCAACCAGTCCTCCTGCCTCAGCCTCCCAAGTAGCTGGGGTTATAGGCATGTGCCACTGTGTCCAGCTTGAAGGGTGCTTTTTGGAAGTAGATGTTTTATAGATGAGAAAGGGCAAGAAGTGCAGGCAGAGGAGCTAATCTCTCTTGGTTCTGAATACTCCATTGCTTGGCTTCTTCTCAGCACTTTAGGATTCAGCATGCCTAAGACATTAATTTTTTAATATTTTGATGGACATAAGTCTTTGATTTAAAATTATTAGTAGTAAGTGGTTTGCAGAGCTCCTATACTTGGGCTTTATACAGAAAAGCATTGAAGACAATCAGTAAGAGCACTGGAGGCAAGACTGGGCTCAGCTCTTGTGCTCTTGCCCTGGATAAGTTCCTTCCCTCTCTGCACTCCAGTTTCTCACTCTGTAAAATGGGGATAATCCCTAATCTTCCCATTCACAGAGACATTATGAGGCTGTGTCCCAGGAAAAGGACATTAGGGATCATCTCAACAACTGCAGAGTGGTCTCCCTACCAGACCAGGGTCCACAGTGACAGGAAAAATCATTGTCTCTTTCCCCCTCATTCTTCCCACCACTTAAGCCTGGTGACTGATGCTTGTCAGTCTCTCTCCCTCTCACCTGGTCCCCTTCCTTCTCAAAGGTGATACGTGTACCCTGCCTCCAACCAGACTTCACATCGATTGTCAAGATCTTGTCCTTGATGGTAGAAGAGTACCCATCCTCGTTTAGCACCTGCAGGGAGATGGTGGAGGGAGCACACTCAGATTCCTATGAGCCCCCTCTGCACATATGAAAGATGGTCTACAGAATTGGTACTCAGGCTCAATCCCCTAGGGTGGGGAGGACCTGCCCTGAGCCATTCACACACCCATTCTGTTCCAATGGAGCTAAGAACTTGTGACTGTAGAGAGGCAGGGCATGTCCTAGGGCTAGAGCTGGGGCCAGAGAAGCCTTGAGTTGATCAAGCCCACAATTCCAGCCCTAGCCACTAAAAGATGCACAGTGAAAATGTACTCAGTTCCTCTCTCCAAATTTCAGATATCCTGAACCTTAACCTCTGGTGGTTCTCTTAGTCTCAAAGGGAAGAAGAACATGGATGTCAACAAATTTGGCCCTCAGCCAATTCATTCTCCATTATGTTGTCCATCCATCCCTAATCACGTGCCATCTATGGAAGGCATGTCCTCTGCTGGGCAAAGGTGAGAGGACCTGACAGAGGACTGGCACGTAGGACAGGGCCAAACCAAGGACTGAACTCTGGGACTCACAAGGGTCTTCCTCAACCAGTGACCTTGGAGACTGTCCCAGCCAACCGTCTATGCCCACACTGCTCCCTCTTACTGATGAGGCGTATCCCTGATGAAATCCTGGGGGCATGGTTAGGTAATGCCAGAGAGCAGGATTCACAGGAGACTCCTCCCACTTCCCACAGCAAAGGGGCTAAACTGAGAGGAAGGCGTCCCACCCCAGTTAGGGAGCTGCAGGGGGGACTTCTCCTCTAGGAAAAGAAACAGCCTAATCTCGCAGTTGTCCCAAATTTCATATCCTAGAATTCTATGTCTCTCAGTCTAAGATTCCATCAGAAACCATTCCCGAATTCTCTAGTTCAGATAAGGAAGAAGGTGACAAAGAGGGTGGAGGAACAGATAGTAGACTCCCAGAAGGAGCAAACCAAGTACTCACTCTTCGGGAGATCTTGATTTTTTTGGTGCAGCCAAAGAATAAGTCCTCCAGGGACAAGTAGAGGTCCCGTTCAATTGGGGGATCCTGCTTCTTGACCCCTCGGCCTCGGAGCCCCCCAAAATTTAAGTCCACATCACTTCCTTCTTCATCAAAAAATTCTACAGGAGATAGGGAGATGAGTAAGAAAAATTGTGCCCAAAGATCTGATCCCTTCCCCATCTCTCTCTCTCTCTCTCTCTCTCTCTCTCTCTCTCTCTCACACACACACACACACACACACACACACACACTCCCCACCCCTGTATTCCCTCCAATCTCTTAGTGACCCAAGTATGACGCCATCACCCCATTCCCACCTCTCAGACTCAGACTGGTCAGATCAAGACTATCTTCCATTGCAAACCAGTGAATATCATCCCTTGTCACATCTCACTAGTGGTCTCACTCCCACTTTGGACACTGCCCTCCACTGGACCTACCTCCCCACACCTTGGGGAGTTACCAACTCAGGCTGTCTCAGCGAGGTGAGGCGCGCCCTCTAGGGGCAGGTCCTGGTAGTGCCAGAAAAGACTTCTGTTCTTCAGGTTCAGAACTGAGTCCTCCCTACCCCTCCCCAGGCTCCACTTCCCGTCATTGTCCATCCCAAGACCACAAGAGATCCCAGACTCAAATTTCTATGAAGTTACCAGCTGTATTAAGGAGGAAAAGGCTAGTCCCTGGCAAATCTGAGAGACCACCAACATACCCCAAAGCCCTGTTTCTTCAGCTTCATTGTCCAGCTCTACATCCATAACCTCCCCTGCTGCTCCCCGTCTGCACCCTTCCATCTGAGTGCAAAGAGGGAGTCCCATCCTGGCCCAGCCCCTGAGGTGCTGTGCAAACCTTCAGTTTCTGTCTGTGGGATGGAGTCATAATGTCTGACCTGCCTTCCACAATTAAAATAATGATGAGCTAAAACTTGCTGAGAGCTTATCCTGCATCAAGCACTGTGTTCAGCATTTTTTATTTTTATTTGTCTTACTTATTTGTTTATTATTTATCATTTTGCATTTCTGGGGATCAAACCCACAGCCTCACGCATGCTAGGCAAGAGCTCTACCACCTAATTATGCCTCCAGCCCTTCATTTTTATTTCATTAGGCAGGAGAGGCCAAAACAAAATTCTCACACTCCCATAACTAAAAGTTGACCTGCACCACAGGACAATTTGACTACAGGAAAAAAAAAATCTAAGCCTTAACCACTATGTTATATTGTTGATCTGGAAGCCCTTCATAATATAGAGTCAGGGGTCACTGTTATACATCCTGTCTCTCATGGTTAATGCCATGGAATGAACTTCACTGGTTAAATGATACAGTGACCTTAGGCGGGGAGGATGCAGTGGTCTCACACTGTGACCCTGTAAGATGTGATGGTTCACCAAGAGGCCTGTGAACTGGGAGCTGGGGTTGTGGAACCCTAAGGAACCCCCAAACCCAGAGGCCAACTTTTCTTGACAAGTCAGCAATGGCCCTGCATGCTCTCTTAACTCTTTTTTTTTTTTTTTTTGGTACCAGGGATTGAACCCAGAGGCGCTTTACCACTGAGCCACATCCCCAGCCCTTTTATTTTTTATTTTGATACAAGGTCTCACTAAGTTGCTTAGGACCTCACTAAGTTGCTGAGGCAAACTTTGAACTTGCCATCCTCCTGCCTCAGCCACCGGAGCCCCTGGGATTACAGGCATGCACCACTGTGCCCGGTTCCTGGCTCCTTTGAACTGACTTTTTTTCCATGCATCTGCCTCTAGGAGAGACAGGTCCAATGTATGGCCTTTTCTGACTACAGAGCCCATGTTCATAAACATCATCCCATTTGGTAGTGAGCCCTGAGACATGTTTATCATGGCCATTTAGTGATGAGGAAGCTGAGGTTTCCGTGAGGTGAGTAAATTTGTCCAGGATCCTTCAGCTCATACACAGCAGGGCATGGATCTGAAATGAGTCCTCTGCCTCCAGCTCCCTTGCTTTTTCCAGTCTCATGTGGAGTTTATAAACTCAGCCTCTGGCAGACGAGAGAGGGCAAGGTACAGCGGATGTGGTCTCTGGGGTGAGGACTTCTAGCCCACTTATTAACATGGAGAAGGGAAAGAGAACTTTCAGAATGCAGGAAGGTTGTAGAACCGCCCAGGAGAATCCTAGCACTTAGGGAGGCTGAGACAGGAGAATCACAAGTTCAAAGCCAGCCTCAGCAAGGGCGAGGCACTAAGCAACTCAGTGAGACCCTGTCTCTACATAAAACACAAAATAGGGGGGCTGGGGATGTGGCTCAGTGGTAGAGCGCTGGCCTAGCATGCGTGAGGCACTGGGTTCTATCCTCAGCACCACATATAAATAACAAATGAATAAAATAAAGATCCATCAACAACTTAAAAAAAAAACAAACACAAAATAGGGCCGGGGATGTGGCTCAGCGGTCAAGTACTGCAGAGTTCAATTGCCAGTACCAAAAAAAAAAAGAACAGCCCAGGAGAAGGGCCAGTGGGTAGACTCAGCTGCATAACTAGAACCAGGAAGACAGATCTTGAAGACTACCTGCCTTTGCAAGATGATTCTCAGGGGCCTGGGAGTGTAGCTCAGTGGTGGAACACAGGCTGAGCAGTTTATCTGGAACTGGATCACCACCCCCATGTACCCTGCTGCCCATCTACCACCCACCCATACACACATCTGCCCTCTCACCACTTGCTCATCTGTCTTTCCTCTGTCCAGCTGTCCTTCCTCCCAGCCTTTCATCCACCCACCCATCCATTCATTCTTGTCACATCACAGACTGGGTTTGGCCCTCAGAGATCAGTCAGCTTTGGAGAAGTTCCCAGTCTGCGTGAGACAAGCATGTTAAGGAAATGAACAGAAAAAGAGACAGAGGGCATCTCCCCACATAGAGAACACATCAGCAAAAGACTGGAATGAAACGAAATAGCTATTAATAAGAGTGATTAAAAATAGTGAACTCTAGGGCTGGGATTGTAGCTCAGTGGTAGAGTGCTTGCCTCGCATGCGTGAGGCACTGGGTTCGATCCTCAGCACCACATAAAAATAAATAAAGATATTGTGTCCATTTACAACTAAAAAATATTTAAAAAAAAAAATAGTGAACTCTAAACCCCACGTTGGCATCCACCCTTTCCTCCTCTTGTTTTTTGTTTGTTTGCTTTTTTGCTAGGGATTGAACCTAGGGGTGCAATCAATCCCTGATACAAAAAAGAAAAGGAAAGAAATCAGTTGCAGAAACATATCCTTTCTATTCCAGTGAAGCAAATGGAGTTCAGTACCACTCATCACTGAGCCACATCCCCACCCCTTTTTTATATTTTATTTTGAGACAAGGTCTTGCTGAATTGCTTAGGGCCTTGCTAAATTGCTGATGTTGGCTTTGAACTCAAAATTCTCCTGCTTCAGCTTCCCATGTTACTGGGGTTACAGGCGTGTGCCACTGTACCTGGCCCCTTCCTCCTCTTGTGAATCCTGCCTGTTGTGTGGAGTCTTAGAGAACTAAAAGGAACACTTCTCAGATTGTTTTTCTGGGTGCGGGGGCAGGGGGTTGTACTGGGAATTGAACCCAGGAGTGCTTTATTACTGAGCCACATCCCCAGTCTTTTTTATTTTGAGCCAGGGTCTCACTGAGTTGCTTAGTACCTTGTTAAAGTGCTGAAGCTGGCCTCTAACTGGCAGTCCTCCTGCCTCAGCCTCCCGAGTTGCTGGGATTATAAGAGTGCACCATGGCACTCAGCTTCCCAGACCTTCTTTTGGCTAGGGCTCTGGCTCTGAATTTTGTTCAAGAGGTAAATGAGCCATTTGGAAGGCAGAAAGAGGGAAGGCAGGTGTCTCTTTAGGGCTTGGCTGGAGCTGGTCAGCATTGTCAAGAAAATACTGGAGTTTTCTGCAGCAACAATTCTGTGTCCCCCACACCAGTTTCATGCCTGATAGAAGCAAGTAGAGCAGCAACGGAGGCAAATTCCTTAAGTTGTGGTTATAGCTGTGATGGTACGCTATGGAACCAACAAGGTATTTCCTGATTCCCTCGGTAGCAGGGACAGCTACTCTCCTTGTGAGCCAGTTCAGGGATGCTGGTCTCAGAGGAATTCCCAGTAGGTTCAGCCTAGCACCCTCTCACCCAGACCTTCCATTGATTTTTTTAACTACCTAATTCCCTGTACTGAACTCTATTTGCCTCACTGGGATAGAAGGGATATCATTTATTTCTTTTTCTTTTTCTTTCTTTCTTTCTTTTTTTTTGGTACCAAGGATTGAACCTAGGAGGGCTTAACCACTGAACCACATCTCCAGCCTTTTTTATTTTTTATTTAGAAACAGGGTCCCACTGAGTTGCTTAGGGCCTTGCTAAGTAGATGAGGCTGGCTTTGAACTTGCAATCCTCTTGTCTCAGCCTATTGAGTCGCTGGGATTACAGGCATGCGCCACCGAACCCAGCCTGCAACTGATTTCTGAGTAAAACACATCTGTACAATGAAGTCTTATGTGGTCATTAAAAGGAATAAAGTAGCCAGGCATGGTGGTCCACACCTATAATCTCAGTTACTCAGAAGATTGAGGCAAGAGGACCACAAATTTGAGCCAGCCTGGGCAACTCAGCAAGACACTGTCTCAAAATAAAAATTTTAAAAATAGGCTGGGGATATAGCACTGGCCTAATGTGTTTGTGGCCTTGGGTTCAATACCCAGTACTGCAGAGGGGAAAAAAATAACAAATAAAATAGATCTACAGGTAGTATAATATCCAAGATGTATTAAGTTTAACAAGTCATTGTGTATAATGTAGTTCCAATTCCTTAAGAAAATAAAGGACTAATATAAAAATATGCTCATCAAGACCTAGAAAATTTCCAGAAGGATATGGAGACTGCTTCTGGAAAAGAAATAGAGGTCTGGAATTTCTTTTTCAATAAATTCTCTTTTACCCCTTTTTTTAAAAAACCATACATTATATATATTTCCTAAGGTGAAAAAGCAAAACAAAACTACCTAGAGAAAAGTGTCTTTTTCAGCCATGTGCTTTCCCAGTGAGGCAAGGAGCCAAAGAGGATCTCTTACCACTGAAGGGGTTGTCTCCCCCGAAGAACTCATGGAACACCTTTCCAGGGTTGCCGTGGAAGACATAGCCAGTTGTCCATGGGGCCTGGGATCCAAACTCCAGAGGAATCCCACCCTTCAGGCCTTCTTCTCCAAACTTGTCATAGATGGCTCTCTTCACAGCTGTGGACAGGAGAACCGTAAGGAGGGGTGCAGCCTTGGGGGCTGAGCATGGAGAGGGTTGGGGGAAGGACAACCTGGGGAAGGAGATGGGACAAAACAACCTTTTCCGAGGTGCTTGCAGCTCATGCCAAAGTCTCTGGAATGAGATCCTAGAAGTTAGAGGTGACTTTCATTCTTGAGTGGCCCTAGGGATCCCAATAGCCCAGAAGAGAGACGAGAAAAATAGATTTGCCAGGAGCGTGCGGTAGGGGCAGGAGTAGGGATTGGATCAGGCTACAGATCTGGGGGTTGGCTTAACTCAGTCCTCACAGCTACTATCTTGATGGGAGTAATTAGAATCCTAGAATCTTGAAATTTTTGAATCTAAGAATTCTAAAGCCTCCAAATCCTGGAGCTTTGAAATCCTACAGTTTGAGGCTGTCAAAGTCCTGAAAACCCAGCACTGGAGAAACCCTAGTGGTCTCCTAGCCCTCCTGCACAGCATCCATAATCAGAGTCTCCAGGACAAGCCCTCAGGGAAGCCACCAGGGCGCTGCCCTATGGTGGGCCCATGAATCACACTTGACCCATGCTTCTGGTTTCCCTAGGACAGAGACTTCTGAAGGAAAACTCCTGGCCTCTCTCTGCCCTTTCATGCTGCTGCTGTCCTTGATGTGATGGAGACTCGCTCCTTAGCCAATGTGGAAGGGAAAGTGGCATATCCTGCTCAGCCGTGGCCTCTTCCCTTGGGTAGCCAGCATTTCCTTCCACTCCTCTCCTTGCGGAAGTCTCCATCTTTCGGGGGTGGGGAATGTGTCCCTGCTCCTGCCCTGCCCTGGTGACCCTGCACACTCATCTCTCACCTTAGCTGTGTCCACTGACAGGCAATTCTTTCCATTCTTAGTTTGTTTAGATACTGGGCAGGGAGGACAGATACTTATCCTCTATGGACCCCCTCAGAAAACACAACTGTTTAGAGACTTGAGGGATGATTTTAAAGGAGTGGACGACAGAAATCTCCTGGAGCAGCGTCATGGTCACTCACGGTCACTCAGCACGTCATAGGCCTCTGCTATTTGCCTGAAGGTCTCTGGGGCTGCAGGGTCGCTTGATTTCAATGGGTGGGTCTTAAGGGCAAGCTTCCGGTACCTAGAGGAGAGAAAGTGAATATGAGTCCTAACGGCTGACCATTCCTGAGGGGCAGACCATGGTTCCAAGCAGGCACCGCTGTCAGCTGCCTAGCTATGAATCAGGGAGACCTCAGGCTGTGGGAGCCACAGAGATGCACTAGTCAGATCTACTTGAAGAGAACCTGGTGTAGGGATTGTGGCTAATGGGCAGCCCCAGGAGCCGCCCTGTAGGCATCTGTTCCCAAGCTCTCTCAGCCAGCATAGTGGACCATTTCTGTGAGCATGGCACCCCTTCAAAGGACAAGCCTGCCTGAGATCCTGGGGCAGCTACAGCTCTCCCTACCCAAGTCCGTCTCCCCCATCTCCTGGCACAGATGTCACTGCTCTGCCCTGTGAAGCTCTCTCCTGCTCACTCCTGCTTCCTTGGGGTTTCCTGACCTATTTTGTGCATATTTAACCCCATCTTGGTGTCTGCTTCTCAGAGGACTGAAACTGACCCACAGGTTTTTTGGAGAAAAAGATAAAATCAGGGGTGGGAAGGGCCTGTACAGACAGGGGCCCCTATCGGGTCCTCAGGACTTCCTCCGAGCTCACTACTCTGGCTTCTGCATCTGCCAATCCCACCTCTCGGTCACAGGTACCTGCAGCATCTGAGGACATGCACTGTCAGCATCCCAGGAGGGAAGAGACAGCATGGTCTGGATGATTTGCAGAGTTAATAAAGGGGCCATTCACTAAGGGACAGGCAGGGGGAAGAAGATGAAGGACAGAGTACACAAAGGCTAGGAACTCTGGGCCCCGACCTTCACTACACCTGTGGAAGCGACAGGAGGGAGCAGCTACAGAAATCTGGAAGGAATATGTGGACAGGCCCTTGGCAGAAGCCAAGACCTTCAGTGAGGGGACTAGGCAGCCTGAAGAGACCCCACAGGAAGGAAGCATGGGAATGAAGACTGCAACGCACCCTCCTCCGTCCACTCCCCTTACCGGTTCCCCTTGCGCAGGACGCATCAGGAAGCCAAGGGCAGGGAAGCCTGTACCTTCGGCCTCCCAGAGCACAGAGCAGGCCAGGCAGGGTGCAGAGAGGGACGCCAGGGGCAAAAGTAAGTAATCGTTCCAGACTCTTGAGTCCTAGTTGGACCCCACGTGGCCCTCGCTGGGTCACAGTGCAGCCCCATCTTCTTGTGGGCGTGCCCAGGGTTTCGCTGTTTCTCCTCTGGGGCCAGCTTAGCTCTCACAGGGCTGAGGACCATCTCAAGTCCCTGAGCCCCGCCTTCTCTAGGCAGCCGCCTGCTTGCCGGCTCCTCCCCAGGTCCCACAGCACCCCACACTCAGCCAGCCTAGGCGTGAGCACATTTCAGTGCCTGTTTTTCTTGTGGGCACAGCAGCCAGGAACCTCAGCATCATCTTTAACTCCACCTTCCCCTTGGCTCCCTCCTCCCCCATCCCATCAGTCACCAAGGTATACCAGTTTTCCCTTCTCAATGTGCGCCTCCTGCCTCCTCATCCCTACAGCTATGTAGAACCATGTCTCTCTCGGTCCAGTAGTCCCCTCTCCAATGCAGTCCATCTTGTGTGATGCCAACTAGTAAGCCGGCTCCCTCCCTCCGTCTCTGTCTCTTTCTCATGCTCCTAAAATACTGTGACCATATCCCTCTCGGCTGAAACCTTTCCCAGCTTATCTTATTTTTAGCATATGATCCAAAAGTCTCCCTTAAAGATCCAAGCCCTTTTCTCTCTCTGCAGTAACATCACTCTTGTTCACTTGCTTTTCTGAGTGGGCAAGAAAGTGGTGAAGTCACGGCTGGAGTGATAGTGAGCAACAGCTGGGGTGATTATGCATCCTAGTGGTGCTTCCTTCCCTCCCTCCCTCCCTCCCTCCTTCCCTTCCTTCCTTCCTCCTTTTCTGTACTAGAGATGGAACTCCACCTATGAGCTACATTGCCAGAACCCCTTTTGTTTAATTTTATTTTGAGACAAAGTCTTGCTAAATTGCTGAGGCTAGATTCCAGTTTGTGATCCTCCTGTCTCAGCCTCCTGAATAGCTGGGATTACACTGTTCCTTTTTTTTTTTTTTTTTTTCCAGTGCTGGGAATCAAACCCAGGGCCTTACTCTAGCCTTTCTTTTCTTCATTATTTTTTTTTTTTTTTTGGTACCAGGGATTGAACTCAGGGGCACTCGACCCCTGAGCCACATCCCCAGCCCTATTTTGTGTTTTATGTAGAGACAGGGTCTCACTGAGTTGCTTAGCAGCCTCGCCATTGCTGAGGCTGGCTTTGAACTCGCGATTCTCCTGTCTCAGCCTCCCAAAGTGCTGGGATTACAAGCGTGAGC
>CM053399.1:54838427-54916675 GCA_028644305.1 Xerus rutilus | reverse complement strand
TTTTCTTCATTATATAAGTTTAGTGGGGTTTGCTTGTTTGCTTTTGTTTTTGGTCATAATCAAGGTACCTCCATGGGAGAGTGTCATACATGAGACTCACGTCTTAAAAACTGTTGCAGGGCAGAAGAGTTAAGGACTGTTGTTTGAAACACAGGCAGTTCTTTTAATCACTCTGTGTGTGTGTGGTACTAGGAATTGAACCCAAGGGTATTCTACCACTGAGCTATGTCTCCAGGCCTTTTTATTTTTATTTTTAAATAGGATCTCAGTAAATTTCTGAGGCTGGCCTCAAACTTGGGATTCTCCTGCCTCAGCCCCCCAAATCACTGGGATTACAGGTTCGTACTACTGTGCCTAGCTTAAACATTCTTTATATGACATGGTTTCATGTGCAAATGATTGCTAGGCATTTTCATGTACATTATCTCATCTAATCCTATTTCTTTTTTTTTAATATTTTTTTTAGTTGTAGATGGACACAATATCTTTATTTTTTTATTGCTTTGTATGTGGTGCTGAGGATCGAACCCAGGGCCCCACGCATGCGAGGCAAGCGCTCTACCGCTGAGCTACAATCCCAGCCCCTAATCCTATTTCAATACCACAGCAATCCTCTCTCTTTTTTTAGAAATGAGAAATAGAGAAGTTAAATGATTTGCCCATGTCCCATAGCTAGCAGGCAGGAGAACTGGATTCAGACCTCGGTCTTGGGACGACTGTACTGTGCTTGTCTTCGTGCATTCCGACTGCTCTTCCTCTTGGTAACCTTCTCCTGAATGGGTCCCGCTGGCTACTGAGATGACCTAGCCAGTGCTGACGTCAGTCATACACTGCACTCAGTTGTTCTCGAATTGTCTCATGAGTTTGTTTCATTTCTCCAACCATCCTGTAGACTCTTTCCACTCACCCGCTGTGGGTTCCCTGCAGCAGGACCTGGCCTGGGGAAAAGCCCACAAATGGCAACTCTAGAAGGGATGGTTTCTGACTACTGGCTCTGCCTTAGGATAATAATGGCATTTGCCTTTCTGGGTCATTGTGAGGATTCAATGAAATATTGATGAAAGGTTCTCATGATTGCACCTACACATTCAATAAGTGCAGCTACGCTATCCAACCTGAGCTGAGTGTCCTCGACTATTCCTTCTCTTTACCTTCCAGTGATCCAATGAACTGCCAACTTTGTTCCCTCCCTTCCCTGCAGCCCACTGAAGAGCTTTCATCCTTCTTCAAGCTTTGACGTCTGTCTTCATGACCATGACAGCCTCTTAAGAAGTCTCTCTCTCCAGTATAGGCCTTCCCCAGCACCACGTACTTTCCCTTTTGCAACAGTCATCATAGTTGTGGTGACGTAATCAATATCTGTATTCACCAACAAAATTAAGCTGCATGAGGGAAGGGGACATGTCTGTCTCATTACAGTTAGATCTCCAGGCTGCTACCACTGGTCCTAACCTATATGGTCAGTGCTCAGCAAATACTTGTTACATTTTTGTTCAAAGAAAACAAGAAAAAATATTTAAAAGATCAAACAAAAAGATTATTTTTTTTCAAGCTGGGTGTGGTGGCACATGCCTGTAATCTCAGCTATTCAGGAGGCTGAGGCAGGAGGATCACAAGTTCAAGACTAGCCTTGGCAGCTGAGTGAGACTCTGACTCAAAATATGAAGGGCTGGGGATAGAACTTAGATGTGGGGCTTGATTGCCTGGGTTTGATTGCCAGTACTGCAGTGTGTGTGTGTGTGTGTGTGTTGTGTATTATTTTTCAGAAAAGTGTTCTTCCTCCTAACCTAGACTTTTTTTTTTCTTTTAAAGTAGTGTGGATTGAACCCAGGAGCACTCTACCACTGAGATACATCCTGAGCCTTTTCTTTTTTTGAGACAGGATCTCACTACATTTTATCTGTTCTTTTTAGATATATGTGATAGTAGAGTGGATTTGGACATATTATACACACACAAAGTCTAACTTCCCATTCTTGTGGTTGACCATGATGTGGAGTTACACTGGTGGTATATTCATATGTGAACATAGGAAAGTTATGTCCAATTCATTCTACTGTCTTTTCTATTCCCATCTCCCCTCCCTTCCCTCATTCCACTTTGTCTAATCCAATGAATGCCTATTCTTCCCATTTCCGAGGCTGGCCTTGAACTTGTGATCCTCTGGCCTCAGCCTCTTGAGTTGTGAGATTATAGGTGTGCACCACCACACCCAGCCAGTCTCAATTTTCTTAAGAATGGACCTCAGTCTCCACTACTTGAGGGAAATATTCAAAAATGAAGTTTAGTCGGTGACAAACAATCCATAAGAAACAAGCAGGTGGCCTGTGGTTCAATCCCCAGTACCACTAAATAAATTAACAAACAAACAAACAAACAATGATCAGAATAAAATCTGTAACACATCCACATTGTCTGGCCAGTTCACTGTCTTGTTCACAATCCTTTGGTTCTCCATAATATTCAGGATAAAGTTCAAATAGCTCCTTTGTCCCCACTTCGTTGCTAGGAAAGCTAAAGCACCTGGGAGAGCAGACATGGCACAGAGCATAGAGGGAGATGGGCTGGGAACCCACTGAGCAGGCATCCAAATTTCCAGCCTCTTCCCTGGACCAGCCCCAAACCAGGATAAAGATATGCAAGAGAAGGATCAAGGCTCATCTTGCCTGCTGAACTACGCAGGAAAGCTGGGTATGGAAGGCATGAGGATGGGGCTCCCTACACAGTCCTCAGGCCTGGTTCCCACTGCAACTTACGCCTTCATTTTTTTCCCCAAATATTTCTTAGTTGTAGATGGACACAATATCTATCTTCCTTCCTCCCTCCCTCCCTCCCTCCTTTCTTTTCTTCTCTCTCTCTCTCTCTCTCTCTCTCTCTCTCTCTCTCTCACTCTCACTCTCACTCTCTCTCTTTCTTTGGTACTGGAGATTGAACTCAGGGGCACTCGACCACTGAACCACATCCCCAGCCCCATTTTGTGTTTTATGTAGAGACAGGGTCTCCCTGAGTTGCTTAGCGCCTCGCCGTTGCTGAGGCTGGCTTTGAACTTGAGATTTTCCTGTCTCAGCCTCCCTAAGTGCTGGGATGACAGGCTTGCGCCACCGCGCCCGGCTACAAATATCTTTACTTAATTAATTAGTTTGTTTGTTTTATGTGGTACTGAGGATCAAACCCAGTGCCTCACAGGTGCTAGGCAAGTGTTCTACCCCTGAGCTACAGCCCCAGCCCGCAACTTACGCCTTCTTGATCTGGGCATCCTCTGCATTGTGAGTGATCTGGAGCACAGAGTAATAATCCTGGCCCATGGCTGGCAGGCAGTGAATCCTAGTAGTCCTTAAACCCCAGCAGGGCTGTTAGTCTGCATTCCTTGGTTGCTCCTGACAACTGCCCAAGGGCACTCTGGGAGTTGTAGTCCTTCCCTCCCAAACAAACCACCTTATTGACCTGGCTCTCTACTGTATTTTTATTTTTAAGGAGAGCAGCAATTTTTTTTTTCTTTTGGTTTTGGGTATCAAACCCAGAGCCTTGCACACACACAAGGCAAGACCTCTACCGCTCTAAAAGTTTTCAGAACAAATGCATTTGGCCGATTTTTTTAAAAAATACACTTTTTACTTTAAAAAGGTCTTATACTTTCAGAAAAGTTGTAAAGATAGTAGAGAGAGTTCCCATATATCTCACATTGTTTCCTTTATTAACACGTTTATTTATTTTTTAAAATATTTTTTAGTTGTAGATGGACACAATATCTTTATTTATTTATTTTTATGTGGTGCTGAGGATCAAACCCAGGGCCTCACACATGCAAGGCAAGTGCTCTACCACTGAGCTACAATCCCAGCCCCTAACACGTTTATTTATTTATTTATTTTTTTGTGGTACTGGGGATTGAACTCAGGGGCACTCAACCACTGAGCCACATCCCCAGCCCTATTTTGTGTTTTATGTAGAGACAGGGTCTCACTGAGTTGCTCGCTTAGCGCCTCGCCATTGCTGAGGCTGGCTTTGAACTCGCGATTCTCCTGTCTCAGCCTCCCTAAGTGCTGGGATTACAGGCTTGTGCCACTGTGCCCGGCTCCTGGCCCTTTTTTTATTTTGAGACAGGGTCTCACTAAAATGCTTAGGGCCTCACTCAGTCACTGAGGCTGGCTTTGAACTTGTGATCCTCCTACCTCAACCTCTTAAAAGTTGCTGGGATTACCAAGGCAGACCACCACCCCCAGCTGAGAATATATCTTTAAGAACTCTGTCAACCATGTTATTACCCTAGCCAGGAATAACTTTCGTTCCTTAAATAAACCAAAATCTTAGCCTGCATGGCCCAGCTCAAGAGTTGCATCCTCCAAGAATCCTCTCTATAATAATCACTAAACTGTAAATAACAGGGCAGCTCTATGCTTGACATCGTTAACAACAATGAGGAAGGTCTAAATATGCTGCGATGGAAAGATCTTAGAAATACTAAGTGAAAATAAACCACGGAACACACACACACACTACAATTCAATTTTTATGGGGAAAATAAGTGTTTTATGTTTAGGAAAAGAGGAGACCATGCCATTCTCTTCCTTAAAACTTTTCATTAGTTTGCCACTGCTGACCAAGTAAAAGCTCCTGACCTGACATTCACGCTCCTTCACTATTTGGCCCTGCCAACCTCTCTGGTCACATCTCCTCATCCTATGAGCCCTGGTTCCTGCTATGACTAACGTGCCCTTCAGGATGTCTTCCTCTAGGTCGATGGTTCTCAGACTTGAGCATGCATCAGAATCACCCAGGAGGTTTGTTAGAATATAGACTGCTCGCTAAACTCACAGAATTTCTGACTCAGGTCTGGGGTGGGGCCCAAACTTTTCTACTTCTAACAATTTCCTGGGTGATACTGATGCCACTATTCCAGGGACCACAGACTGACAGCCGCTATCTTCACCATGATCATGATTCAACTTCCTCACCTATATAGAGGCTGACCAACCATGCCAGTTTGCCTAGGACTGCACCAGTTTGGGCACCAAAATTCCCACGCTGCCCAAACCCCTCAATTCTGGGCAAACAGGGACAGCTGCTACCTTACCTAAGAATTTCTCCCTGGATATTTACTGCTACTTCCAAACATCCTTCTCTACGGCCAGGTCAACAGGGACTGCTAAGGAAGGAGTTCTATCATCTTCCCTCTTTGCTGGAGTAAGAGAATTTAACAAAGTTTTCCAAACTCAGATTCTTCCAAATGTACTTTTTTTTATTTCTTCCAGCAAACAGGCTTTAGTTCTCTGTGCCTTGTAAACATTTAACACAACTGGTGAGAGAGCAAAATACAAGCACCCAGATTCAGTTGACACAAAGAGAAGCTGAGGCAAAGGCAGTGAGGACAAGTGAGCTTCTCACTTGGTTCAAAGTAGGTCTTGGGATGATTGTTCGACACAGGCTAGTACAGTTGACTTTCTGTGACTTCCAAGTGGTGCCCAAGACATTAAGGGGCCACAGACCTTTGGAAGGATCGATGTTTCTGTTCTTTGTTGATCAGGATCAACCCTTTTCACTAACTGGGAAAGGGGTCAGAGGTCAGAAAGCTGATAGCGTCGCACCAGACCATCTCGACAGCATGTGTAGATCTGCTTCTCCCATGTGGCTACCTGGAATGCAAGAATTCACAGCTCAGGGCTGGGATTGTGGCGCACTGGTAGCGTGCTCGCCTAGCACGCGTGGGGCACTGGGTTCGATCCTCAGCACCACATAAATAAAATAAAGATATTCTGTCCACCTACAACTAAAAAAATAAATAAATATTAAAAAAAAAAAAAGAATTCACAGCTCAAAGGAAGCCTAGGACTCTTTCATTTCAAAGCGGTGGAAGCCTGCTATTGGCCCAGGCTTAAGGAGTTTGAGAAACTTCAGTGACTCTGAAGGCAAGAGAAGATTACATCCATAATACATATTTATAAAATCTTTGGCCAAGGCCAGGGAACACGAGGACTATAGAACAGAGAAACTAATTGGTCTAAGTGAAATGCAAACTTAGTGTTATGCATGATTTCATGCAGAGGGTCTGCACCTGGGGAACAGATGGTCCACAGATGGGCTTGGGTACCCTTGAACCTTATAAAATCTGAATATGGGGCTGGGGTTGTGGCGCAGTGGGAGCGTGCTCGCCTAGCACATGTGAGGCACTGGGTTCGATCCTCAGCACCACATAAAAATAAAATAAAGACATTCTGTCCACCTACAACTAAAAAAATAAATATTAAAAAAAAAAATCTGAATATGTACCTTTTTTTCTGAAGAGGATTTAATTAACTTCTCAAAGAAAGGGAAGAAACTAACATCATGGAAATAGCATGCATTCTGAAATTAACTTAATCTAAGGCCTGCTACCATATAACTGTATGACTTACAGCAATTTTCTCATGAGAAATCCTTGGCCTCAGTTTCCTCCTTTGTAAAATGGAAATGATATGCTAGTTCACAATATAGATCACTATGTTAGAATTTTAAAAAATGAAATGGATCTATATGCATCTACCTGGGAAAAGCTCCAAGCTGTTAAGTAAATAAGTCATAGGGAAACACCTATGGAATACTTCCAATTATATGCAAACTAAAGATAAAACTATCTTTATATAAGGGTATAAATATACAGATATAAATACACAAATTCTCTAATAGTCTTAAAAGATATATGCAAAACTGTTAATGCTAGTTACTGCTAGAAAGACAGTGGAACTACATAAGTCTTAGAGCCAACTTTTAAGTCTGGATAATTGTTCAACTTTTTATAGGTATGTATTAATTGTGCAACTTTTTGAAAACAAGAAAAAATTGGAATAATAATACCCATATCTCGAGGAAAAGTAACAAAGGTTAGATGCAATAATTTTTGTAAAATATCCAATATAATGTCTGTTCAATAAATATTACTTCATCTTTCATTTTTCTCTTTCCACTCTAATCAAATAAGAGAATTAGTTTTTACTATTAAAAAATAATCACTGCTAAAACTTAAAGAATATATTTATAGTTCGGTGTGGTGTACACACCTGTAATCCCACCTACCTGGGAGACTGAGGCAGGAGGATAGCAATTTCAAGTCCAGCCTCAGCAACTGAGTGAGGTCCTGTCTCGAAATAAAACTTAAAAAGGGCTGGGGATATAGTTCAGTAGTAGAGCACCCCTGGGTTCAAACACTAGTACTTAAAAAAAAGGAGGGGCTGGGATTGTAGCGCAGTGGTAGAGCGCTTGCCTTGCATGTGTGAGGCACTGGGTTTGATCCTCAGCACCACATAAAAATAAATAAAATAAAGATATTGTGTCCATCTACAACTAAAAAAATATTTTAACAAAATCTTTCACATGGATTATCTCATTACTATCCTCATTTTATAGATAGAAGGTAAAGTAATTTTTCAAGTTTCTACGGTAAGAAAGTGATGAAGTCAGTTCTGACTCAAAACCTGAATTTCTTTCTATCCCACCATACTGCTTATATAATAAGCAGTATTTTAGCACCCCTAATGACCACAAAAATAGCCTGATTCAGTCATTTCAAAGCCCTAGATCCCAAGAGAGAATCACCCAGGCCTGGCGTTCTTTCAGGCCTGTATACCTTGTACACAGGGTCACAATCAGCTTCAGTGAGCTCGATGACATAGTCTAGGTCTTGCTGAATAATGAAACAGCTTCCATCACCTAAAAGGCAGAAAGAAAATTTAGACATCTAAAGAGATACTGCCCCCCACAAACTAAAAAACTCCATATTTTGACTTATGTCTATAGATTAGTAGCCTAAAAAAGATGGTCCTAAGATGCAAAATGGTAAGTAAGTCTTACTATTTGGGCTAACTACAATGACCTACAGTGGCTGCCTAGAATGACTGGCTGGGGAGGATTTGAAGGTCAAGTGTAGAGTCAGTGGAAGAAGGGCCATCTTTGATTTGCAGTACCTGTCAAATGCACAGAGCAAGCAACTGTAGGCTTATATATTTATTTGCAAACTTACCCTTAACAATGCTTTTTAAATAAGAACTCTGTCTATACAAATGTTTTCTCCAAGAAAAATTTCTATATCCTCAAATTATTCCTGAAATTATAAATGTGGGCTGAGTGTAGTAGCACACGCCTGTAATCCCAGCAGCCCAGGAAGCTGAGGCCCTAAGCAATTTAGTGAGACCCTGTCTCTAGGTAAAATATTAAAAAGAGCTGGGGATGTGGCTCATTGGTTAAGCGCTCCCTGGGTTCAATCCCTGGTACCAAAAAAATTTATGAATTTGGCTACATACTGTAGGATAGGAGGAAAATAAAAGTATATCTAATCTTGACTGTTATGGTGATCAGTGTAAAGTGCTTACCTACCAGGTATAAAGCCCTGGGTTTAATCCCCAGTACTGCCAGGGGAAAAATTAAGTATATCTAATTTTTTTTTTTTACTATATCTTTTTTACTTTTTTTTTTTGGTACCTGGGATTGAACTCAGGGGTACTCAACCACTGAGCCACACTCTCAGCCCTATTTTGTGTTTTATTTAGAGACAGGGTCTCACTGAGTTGCTTAGCCCCACACCCTTGCTGAGGCTGGCTTTGTGATCCTCCTGTCTCAGCCTCCCAAAGTGTTGGGATTATAGGCATGTGCAACCGCGCCTACTATATCTAATCCTAAACTTAATTTTCTTGAAACTTGAGAAAATGTGTACACTACTTAATAAGGTGATTTTTGTTGTTTTATTTAATATAAAAGTGGTACATGCTCATTGAAGCATGTACCACATATACCACATTACAGGTGCATGCCTGTAATCCCAGTGGCTGGGGAGGCTGAGACAGGAGGATCACAAGTTCAAAGCTAGCCTCAGTATCGGTGAGGTGCTAAGCAACTCAGTGAGACCTTGTCTCTACGTAAAACACAAAATAGGGCTGGGGATGTGGCTCAGTGGTTGAGTGAGTTCAATCCCTGGAACCTCCTCTGCCACCAATAAAAAGCATGCTACATAAAGGAGTATCTTTGTACAGGAGCTGGATATGGTGGCACATGCCTATACTCACACCTATTCAGGCGGCTGAAGAAGAAAGATTGCAAGTTCAAGGCCAGCCTCAGCAACTTAATAAGACCCTGTCTCAAAAAAAAATTACAAAAGGAGCTGGGAATATAGCTCAGTGGTAGAGCATCCTCAGGTTCAATTCCTAGTACCAGAAGGAAAAAAAAACTCCTCACTATCGCTAAAGAGCTCCAAAGAGCTCAAAGATCATATATGCCCAACTTCTAAACAAGTACAGAATTCCCCTGCAGAGTAGCCACCAGCTGTGCTTGTCCATCTCAAGTCAAGATGCTCAATGGAAGCTTCCTTTTCAAGGAACAGAAAGTGCTTCCTTATTATAACTGAGATGCGGCTTCTGATAACTTTCTCACCTTGGTTTTAGTTTTGTCCTCTAAAAACAGACAGTTATACTCTTACTCCCTTTTCCTTTGGCTACTAGTGACAGAAGGTATGCTTTTCTTTCTTCCCAGGAGAAAAAAACTACAAAAAGTAGAAAAGCCAGGAGTTAGCTCTTCTCAACCACTGCCCTGCAATATATATGTTCATATTCAATAAAATCGCCCAAGGGTAGGCAGGGAGGGAAGAATGTCAAGGCCCTCCTGGGTGGCCCATCTACAGGTTGTCAGGGATATTAAGCTCTTACTTCAGAGATGCCTCTGAGATAAGATAAGCTGCTCATGTGCCACAACACGGCCCTAGGTTTGAAGTCCACATTCCTTATGTCTCAAAAATCTCACTTTAAACTATAGTGGGAAACCAGTCATGATCTCTTGTCATTTTCTCACCATTATTACCCCATTCAGCAAGGAAAAATGACATCTACTATTGAGTGCACAATCACTTATTCACATGTCTGCCATACTAACTGTAAGTTCCTTTAGGGCAGAAAGCATAACTGACTGATTACTCAATCTTCAGTGTTCTGCATCTTAGGACCACATATTTGCTTCACCAATGTTTACTGAGTTCCTACTACTTAGTGGGCATTAAACTAAATGCTAGGGATAACATGATAAATAAGGCACAGTTACTATCTCAAGAAGCTTGGACTAGAGGGAAACACAGGCAATTACAAAGCAGAGTGATAAACATTATGTGATAAGCACAACATGCCAAAGAATCATGGAGGGCCATGCCCCAATTCGGCCATAGATCAGCCACTTATAACAATGTTTAATTAATTGAACAAGATGAAACCATCTCTCTTAACTGGCCCCTGGACCCACCTTGGCTAGCAATGAATCCATCTCTGAAACTCAGTAGGGATAGAACTGGTGCTCCTGATCTGTGGATGACTTGTACTGGAACCCTAGGATTTAAAGTAAAAGGGGAAATTTTACTTTCACTCTTTTTCTCTGAAAGTACTACTTGACTATATTCAACATATAGTACTAACCACATAAAAGGAAACAGGACAAATGTATAGGGAGATTAAAACCATTTATATGACTTCTTTTCTGGCAAGATTTCTTTAACTGACAGATTGAGGTAACTCACAATCACCTTGAAGTAAATCTGAATGTGTCTCTAAACATGAAATAAGTCACCACCAACATCTTAGGTTTTATTTTTCTTGGTACTGGGGATTGAACTCAAGGGATGCTCTACCACTGAGCTACTGAGCTATATCCACAGCCTTTTATTTATTTATTTATTTATTTAATTTTCTTTTTTGAGACAGGTTCTTGCTAAGTTGCTGAGGCTAGCCTCCAACTTGCAATCCTCCTGCCTCTGACTTCCAAATTGCTGGGATTACAGGTGTGAGCCATCATGCCAGGCAACATCTCAAGTTTTTAGGGGAGGACTGACATGCATTGAAGATAACAATGTTAACGATGTGTTAATCTTTTTATTTAAAAACAGAATTAGAACTAGTGAAATATTAAGATTTTCAGGACACTAAAATGAAAGATAAAAATGGTGGCTACAGAAGCCATTCAATAAATATTCAATAAAGAAAGAAAATAAAAGAAGGAAGGGTCAGAATAATAGATTGTTAAATTATGCAACAGAGAGGTTATATGTTCCTTTTTTCTTTGGTACCAGGGACTGAACTCAGGGGCACTCGACCACTGAGCCACATCCCCAGCCCTATTTTGTATTTTATTTAGAGACAGGGTCTCACTGAGTTGCTTAGGACCTCACCGTTGGTGAGGCTGGCTTTGAACTTGATTCTCCTGTCTCAGCCTCCCTAAGTGCTAGGATTACAGGCGTGTGCCACCGCCCCCAGCTCTTATATGATTCTCTTGTAGATATCTTTAAGCCCTGGATAAGGCTGGTCTTAGGTCATGATAAAGCTAAACAAGAAACAAGCTTACTTGAATTAAAAATTAGCATTCAATCTTAGGCCAGTCCAGGTCTAATAGCTTAGAGAAATTACTGAGTTCCTTGAAGTTAAAAGTTCTAAACCAAGTGTAGTGGCACACACCTGTAATCCCAGTGGCTCAGGAGGCTGAGGCAGGAGGGTCATGAGTTCAAAGTCAGCCTCAGAAACAGCAAGGTGCTAAGCAACTCAGTGAGACCCTGTCTCTAAATAAAATACAAAAAAGGACTAGGGATGTGCTTAGTGCCCCTGAGTTCAATCTCTAGTACCCCTCCAAAAAAGTTCTAGAAAATAATTTTAAATGAAATGTCAGTTCTCATTTAAGCTTAATTTGCAAAGCAATAATTACAATTCCTACTCATAAGAGTAGGAATCAAGTTAATCTTTTTTTTAAAGCATTCTTTTTTTTTTACCCTTTATTTTATTTATTTATTTTTATTGGTGCTGAGGATCAAACCCAGTGCCTCACAGGTGTTAGGCAAGCTCTCTGCCACCGAGCCACAACCCCAGCCCCAAGTTAATCTTTTAATATGATTCCAGGAATAATAAGAACAATCAGATAATTTACACCAGAAGACCTTTAATGATGGACAAATATACTCTTAATTCAACAGTTATCTATATGTTAGGCTAAACCAATGTTAAAGCCAATAAAAAATTCCACTCTGTAGAAGATCTGCATCGTGAAGGGAAGGAAGGATGACTCACCTTGGACTTCTCACATCTAGCTGATAAATGTTTCCATCTTGTGTCCCAGCCAATAGCAAGAAGCCAGAGAGAAAAGTACAGCAGTTGAAGGCATCTGAGCCAATAAAGAGGAACACCTGGGAATATGTAGGAGACACAAATGTTGTTTAAAGATTAATTTGTTTCCAGGAATAAACAGACAGCAAAAAGGGGGGAAATTTCACTACTTTTAGAGGTATCTTCTTTCTTCCCTCTTTAAGCAGTCTTGAATGGGAAACAAAGCACTTAATAATAGCTGAGAAGAAAGCTATCCCAGGGTTTCAGAACCTGAGGCTGGCTGAGGACTTGAGTAGTATATATAACACCATATACTTTGAAGTAACAGTTCTCAAACTATTAACCCAACTCTCTGACTCATAGGAATTTCACTACAAAAACTCTCATCCCTTCATTACAACTCTCCATTTGAGAAACACTTATAATTCCCTCATTTAAGTTTTGCTTCATGCCACTTCCAGTAACCTTTTGAAGGGGTACTTTGTAGGAAAAGAAACAAGCTTAACTAGCTACTCAGGAGGCTGGGGCAGGAGGGTCCCAAGTTCGAGGCCACCCTGAGTAACTTATTGAGTCCCTGTCTCAAATTTAAGTTTTTAAAAAAGGACTGGGAAGTTCAGTGGTAGAGTGCTCACCTAGTATGTGCAAAAAATCACTGGGTTGAATCCCCAGCACCATCAAAAAAAAGAACAAGAAAGAAAGAAACTTAAATAAAGTGACAATTTAACAAATCACAATTCTTCCCATGTATCCAAAAAAATTATATTTTTCATTTATCCCATACTGTTAGCTCAAACTGATCACTTCCTCCTCATAAATTAAAAAAAAAAAAAAAAAAAAAAAAAAAAGCTGCTGAATCTTTAGAAGTAAAAGCTAACAAAAATGGTGATGCTCTTGGGACAAACTTTGAAAATGAAAACATCACTAGCACAATGGAGTAACAATAGGAATGAAAATACAAGGTTGTGGCTAAACCAAATTAAAGCTGTTCTGTAGGATGATGACAGGAACTAGAAGGAAATTTTTTAAAATCTATCTAATCTTAGGGAAGACATAGTTTAGCTAAGAGCACAATTTGCCAAACAAAACCTCACAGGGTGAAAGAAGAAAATCCAACTAATTCTTTAAAATATTTTCTGGTCCTTAATGGATCAAGAATCCTGAATGTATGAGCCCTTTAATACAAATTTCTTCATGTTATCTTAAAAATAGAAGGACCTATAAAGAGGATCTAGCCAAACGCATCATTTTACATACAACATCGTAAGGCCCAGAGAAGAAAAGTAATTTTAACAAGGTCACAAAGCATAAAGAATTTCATCTTGATCACATAACCCTATGAGGTAAATCCTATTATGCCCTGTTTAGTGATGAGCAAACAGGCTCAAAGAAGTTATACAAACTGGGGGCTGGGGTTATGGCTCAGCAGTTGAGCGCTTGCCTCGCATACGTGAGGCACTGGGTTCGATCCTCAGCACCACATAAAATAAAAAAGATATAAAAAAATAATAGCACATCATTTAAAAAAAAAAAAGAAGTTATACAAACTGTTCAATGTTATGAGCCATTAAGTGGAATATCTGGGATTTAAATGTTGACCCTATTGAAAGTCCTATGCTGTTAATCGCTCACCTATGCAGCCTCCTAAACATGTGAACACAGGGAGTAAAAAATGTCTCTAAAACAGCTTGCCAAGAATCAGAGTGACCTCAAAGTTCAAAGGTCTTATAGGAAAACGTAGGAACAACTTGCCGGCTGCCTGCTCTGTAGTCCCAAGCACTGAAGTTTCTTATCTTCCCGGGCCAATAGCAGCATTTTTGCCTCTGTTCCAACCTCCCGTTCACCTGTATGACAGAGGAGCCATGTTAATGACAACCAGGCTGATGAGCTGGCAGTGCTCATACAATAGACACGGATGGCCAATTACTAGCAGAATGTACTTTGTTAGGGATTCACTAATTCTTTAAAAAGTCATACTCAGGGCTGTGACTATGGCTTAGTGGCAGAGTGCTTGTCTAGCCTGTGTGAGGCACTGGGTTCAATCCTTAGCACCACATAAAAATAAACAAAATAAAGGCATGCTGTCCATCTACAACTACAAAAAAATTTTTTAAAAAGTCATGCTCTATTATTCACTGTTGTATTTTTTATACAATAGTACACACTTATCAAAATTTACAAAACTAGGCAGGCATAGTAGTACACGCTTGTAATCCCAGAGGCTCAGTGAGCTGAAGCAGAAGGATCGGAAATTCAAAGCCAGCCTCAGTGAGGCCCTAAGTAAGCAAATTGGTGAGATCCTGTCTCAAAATAAAAAATAATAAGGGCTGGGGGTGGGGCTCAGTGGTAAAGCATGCATGGGTTCAAGCCCTAGTACCAAAAAAGAAAAATAAATAAAAATAAAAATAAAATGTAAATTAAAAAAATGTGCTTTAAAGAGTAGCTTTTATTATACATAAAAGATACTTGACAGGGCTGGGATTGTAGCTCAGCGGTAAAGCGCTTGCCTTGCATGCGTGAGGCCCTAGGTTCGATCCTCCGCACCACATACAAACCAATAAAATAAAGACATTGTGTCCATCAACAACTAAAAAAAAAAAAAATTAAAAAAAAAAAAAGATACTTGACAAACCCAACTTTAAAAAGCTTAAGTTGTTTGTAATATAATAAGACACCACTCCAGGAATGGGGGTATAATGTTTCTTCCTTTTAGGATCTCAGTCTGAAGGAAATGGAATCTATCCATTTACTCAACAAATATTTACTGAGGGTCTACCAGGCAGTGGTGATGAACAGAAAAACTTGAGGACTCCAGTGGAATGAGCCCATGGGGAAACAAACAAGATACTTTCAGACTGGTAAGTTCTACAAAGGAACCAAAACAGAAAAATGTTACCAAACATGACTAGATGGTGGGAAGTTGGGTAGGGGAAGGTGACTTTGAAGTTCAGCTTTACAAAGGCTCTGTGGAGGTCAACTGAGAAATGCATAGTGGACACAAACCAGTCATGTAAGAGCTTTGGGAAGTATATTCCAGACAAAAGGAAGAAGGCAGCAAAGGCTAGGAAGCTGACAGAGTTCAGCAGGAAAAACAAGGAGGTGAGTGGTGAGAACACATTAGGCCTCACAAAGGTGGGTGTGACATAAGGCAGGGGAGGACTCCAGGGGTCTGAAAGCTGGGGAACTGATGAGCTTGCCTAGGGTGATACATCAGAGGTGAGCACCTAGTACTTAATAGTGAGGCCTGATGATATTTAAAAGCAGAAGAGAGGAGACTTAAAAGGAGATTATAAGAAGAAGTAGTTGATGAGATAGTAAGAAAACTTAAGAGTGATATCATAAAAGCAAAGAAAGAAGTGCTTAGAAGAAAGACAAGCACAGAGAAGCCAGACTGGATTACGCAATATGGAGGTCACTGATGACCTTGACAAGAGTCATTTCAGTCAAGTAGTAGGGGCATAAACCATCCTAGAATAGACTAGAGAGTAAATAGGTAATGAAAAAGGAGAGAAAAAAAAGAATATTTTCATTTAAATTACTTTAATCACCAACTAATCTTTGAAAACAACCCTGTTTTAAATAATCACGTCTGTAAAATCCTAGGTTTGAAGTATGTCTATTATATTAATATTTAACAATTAAAAATATGTACTGTGGGAAATGATTTCATTAACCATTAATTGTACATGTAATGCATGTAGGAAACAAATACTCCCTATTAGTCCATTAATTTCCAAAGAGGGGCCAGGGAACATCTAATGGTCAGTAATAGTTTTCTGTTTTTTTTTTTTGGTACTGGGGACTGAACTCAGGGGCACTTAACCACTGAGCCACATCCCCAGCCCTATTTTGTGTTTTATTTAGAGACAGAGTCTCACTGAGTTGCTTAGTTGCTTAGCACCTCGCCGTTGCTGAAGCTGGCTTTGAACTCGCGATTCTCCTGTCTCAGCCTCCCTAAGTGCTGGGATTACAGGCTTGCGCCACCACGCCCGGCTTGGTCAGTAATAGTTTTTGTTTTGTTTTGTTTGTTTTTAGTTGTAGATGAACACAATATTTTTATTTTATTTATTTTTATGTGGTGCTGAGGATCGAACCCAGTGACTCACGCATGCGAGGCAAGCGCTCTACCACTGAGCCACAGCCACAGCCCAGTAATAGTTTTACCATGGAGCATCTATATGGGAAGTTCAAGAGGGGTGGGGGATCACCTAGAGTATGTCTAAAAGCAAGGAGCAAAATTAATCCAAATCAATTGAAAACCTACATATGGATACTTAACAGCAAATTTAATCATAATTGCCAATACTTGGAAGCAAACAAGATGTTCTTTGGTAAGTGAGTGGATAAACTGTAGTACATCCAGACAACAGAGTATTATTCAGAGCTAAAGAGAAATGAGTGGAGCCAGGCATGGTGGTGCATGCCTTTAATCCCAGCTACTCAGGAGAAGGAGGCAAGAGGATTGCAAGTCTGAGGCTAGCCTTGGCAGCTTAGAGGGACCCTGTCTCAAAATAAAAAATAAGAGAATGGGGATGTAGCGTGTAGTCAAGTGTCCCTGAGTTTGATCCCCAGTACCAAAAGAGAGAGAGAGAGACAGAGAGAGATAAATGAGCTATCAAGCCATGAAAAGACATAGAGGAATCTTAAACACATATTATAAAGTGAAAAAAAAAAAAACCAATCTGAAAAGGCTAAATCTAAATGATTCCAACTATTACATTCTGAAAAAGACACAAATACAGAAACAGTAAAAAGATCAGTGAGTATAAGGGGTCTGGGGAGGAAATGATGAAGAGATGGACCATGGAAGATTTTTAGGACAGTAAAACTGTTCTGTATGATACTATAATGGTAGTGTTGTGGTTTGGATATGAGATGGCCCCCAAAAGCTCCTGTGTTTCTGCAGGAATATTCAGAGGTAAAATGATTAAATTATGAGAACTTTAGTGGAGTCAGTCTATCCTAGTTTAAATGGCCTGACTGGGTGGTAACTGAAGGCAGGTGGGGTATGGCTAGAGGAGGTGGGTCACTGAGGGTGTGCCCTGGAAGGCTGTGTCTTCCCTCCGGCCCTTTCTCCCTTGATGTGCTGCCCAACCTTTGGCCCAGAGCAATGGAGTCACCCATCTATGGACTGTGACCTCTGAAACTGGGAGCTCCAAATAAACTTTTCCTCCTCTAAGTTATTCTTGTCAGGTATTCTGGTCAAAGTGATGAAAAAGCTAACTAAAACACATACATGTGATCATACATTTGTCAAAACCCACAGAAAGCACACCAGGAATGAACTCTAATGCAAATTATAGACCTTAGGCGATAATGATGTGCCAGTGTAGGTTTATCCATTGAAATAAATGTACTTACTACTTTTGTGTAGGATACTGACAGCAGGGGAGGCAATCTGGGGGTGAGGAGGAGGGGCAGAAGGTATATGACAACTCTACTCCATTCAATTTTGTTGTGAATCTAAAACCACTCTAAAAAAGTCTTTTAAAAATGTGAGGAGCTAAGACGATGACAGGAAAAGTGGTCCTATGGAACAGAGGAGCAATTATTAGTATTATCATGGGAAAATAAAAATGAAAGTTGCCTTACTGGGACTATACTATTCTGACTTAAGTTATTCAACCTTACTCTGAATTCAACCTTCTTGCCCAAGTGTATCTTTTTATGTAACACTTGATCTCACCTCTACACTATAATGCCGAGTGCCTCTACACCTGCCCCCTGCCATAGCTCCTATTCCCCTACCCTTCCCATTCTAATCTATTCAACTGAAATTCATCTGTGAAAGTTTTTTTTGTTTGGATACTGGTGGAGACTGAATGCAGGGCTTTGTGCATGCTAGCCAAGTGCTCCATCACTGAGCTACACCCTTTGCCCCCTCATCCTTCAAAGTTTAAGCCAACTTAATCTGTAACACTTTTCTTATCTATACTAACCACTTTTCTCATCTATATACTCCCTTCCTCTGAAAACTTATTATATTTGCATTAAGAATGACTAATTTATTTTATTCAAAACATTATTCTGTAGGCATTACAAAATTTTATCTACTAACTTACATTGTACTTACTCAAATGCAGTCATTATAACATATACTTCCTTTGTAGATTCCAAAGCAACAGAATTATAGTAGGAACACAAATAAATATTAATGTTATAGTGAAAATAGTAATGCCAGCTACAGAACAGGAAGGGATGAGGAAAAAAAAAAAAGAGAGAGAGACACCAAGGCAAACACTGCTGGGGGCTTAAGAAAACAAAATAAATGCATATCATTGTTAACTCACTGGGTGTCTGCTCTGGGGAGCCAAGGTTTATGGAGTTGTCAGCAGCCCCCACTGCTACTCCATTAATGGATGAACCACAGTCTGCAATGATTCCCAAGCAGGCTGAGCGCCCACAATCCCAAAGTCGTGCTGTTCCATCTCGAGAACCAGATACCACATTCCTCCCTCGATCAACGATGGCTGTATCCAGGATACCTGGCAAGAGAAAAAAAAGTACCTAAGATTGAAATGGGTGTAAAGGAACTATAAAGGCAGAGAAGATGGAGCTGCATAAATGACTTCATCCCTTTATGAACATACACTGAACATGAACATTCATGTTCTACATGCTGGGCATTTTTAAGTGCCAGAAAACAAAAATAAATAGAGTCCCTGCTTCCCAATGGTTCAAAGACTCGCTGGGACAGACAGACAATAAAACCAAGCTCTGGATTTAATATTTAGAAGAGTTCTACAGCAGTGGTTTTTAAGTTTTGTATTTTAGCTTCAACCCTCCACCCTTTTTTTTTTTTTGAAGAAAAATTAAGTAGATATGGTTGGAGAGTTTAGTTTGCAAATCGTTATGTTAAAAGATCCTGCTAGAAAAAGGATCTTAGAGTTTTTGACAATCACCATCAGGAAGGGCTTCTCTCTCTTTCTGTCTCTCTCTCTTTTGGTACCAAAAATTGAACCCAAGTGCTTAACCACAGAGCCATATCCCCAGCCCTATTTTGTATTTAATTTGGAGACAGTATCTCTCTGAGTTGCTCAGGGCCTTGCTAAGTTGCTGACTGGCTTTGAACTTGCAATCCTCCTGCCACAGCCTCCGGGGCCACTGGGATTACAGGCCTGTATCACTGGGCCCACTAGGCCTGGTGGGCCTACACAATAAACAATCAAAGATCTGGTTCTGTCTTCATTGTAAAGTTCCCACTATTTAAAAATGTTACTGAGTTCCACAAGAGTGATACAAGCTTTTTTGAAAAACAATTCTGAAATGTATATACCCCAGGCAGGGAAGCTACAGTTGTAGCTAGGGAAGTGTGAACAGTATTAACTATGTACAAATTTTAAGTTACATTCAGCAAAGAGCTGCCATTTAGAAAAGTTTCCCTTCCTATAAAAGTAGCATGGAAAATTACCATCCTCTTTGTAATAAAATGTCACTCACAATATAATGACATCTAAGTGTGAGTTTCTTCACACTTAGATGACAAGAATAAAAGGAAAGAGGAGCCCTAGAGAATGGGAACCTCTAAGAAATTACTTCAGAAAGAAGCTACAAAAGTAGCAATTTCAAGAATGCCTTTGTAAGAGAAGCAGACATAGCTAAGACCCACTGGAAGTTACAAAAGGCTTTATATATCAAACCAAATAAATGTAAGTCTTCAGAATATAAATCAAGGCAAACAGATATTTGCCTTCAAGAAAAGATTTCACTGAATCACATGTAAACATCCCATTAAGTTCACATATAACATTACATAAAACTACAATTAAAACACCTATAGACACAGAACAAATTTCATATTTCTACATGGTATATTTTTAACAAATTCACTCTATTAAAATTATCTAATTTTACTACCACATTAAGCTGTTTTTAATGCTTCTAGGAAACAATGTAAGTATGTGTGTATGTGGGAAAATTAATGTTTGACTTAGACCTCTGGAATAAAAAAGGCTTGAAGCTCCTACTATTATAACCTGGAGTCAACATATGCCATTTCTAAGAGTTTGAAAATAATGGTCAAAGTGCTGAAAATGCAACCTGAATTCTTAAAATTATTCAACAAATGTAAGCATATCCACTACCCTGGTGAGCAAATTCAACAACTAGTCAAAGGAAATGGGATTTAATTTGGTCTCAATGATTCATAAATTATGAATGATATAATATAATGCTTATTACAAAAACTAGTATTATAAATATGTACCTCCAAATAAACCAATTTTAATAAAACAACCTGGGCAATTTAACTTCAAACTAATTAAAATACATTTCAGAGCTCCTTATTAAGCTCATACATTAGAAACACAAAACTACTTTTAGTTCATCTTTCTATTTGAAATATTTAGAATATATACAGAAACCTTACGTCTGATTGTCAGTTAAATAAAGAACATGCTAATTCTTTGATTATCCATATTAAAATACAAATTAATAGGAAGAACAATTATGTATGTGTATATATATTCCCCGCTGCCCCTGGCAGTACTAGGGATTGAATACAGGGCTTTGCACATGCTAGGAAAATGCTCTACCATTGAGCTACTATATTTCCAGCCCATTTAAAAAAAAATTTTTTTTTTTTTTTTTTTGTTTTTTGAGACAAGGCCTCACTGTTGCCCAGGCTGGCCCAGGCTTAAACTTGTGATCTTCCTGATGCAGCCTTCCAAATAGCTAGGATTACATGTGTGCACCACAGTGTTATTTAGTAATATGAGGAAGGCACCAAATATTGTTTCTATTCTATGTACCCATTTACTTACAGTCAAAGAAGTAAGCCATTTATTTGCTAAGTTTAACATGTAATCTGATGAACCATTACAAAGAATATTAAAAATTAAACCTGATCTCTGCCCGTAAGTTACCATGTAGTAGGGTTCATGAAGCAAAAACACAGGAATAGAAACTGTAAGTAGAGGACAATACATAATTAATTCCCAAATGAGTGATACAGAAAAGGTTATTTTTATTTATTATTTTTTTAAGTGGTACTAGGGAGTGAACCTAGGAGTGCTCTAAACTAAGCTACATCCCCAGCCCTCTTTCCTATTTATTTATTAGTAGCAAGGATTGAACCCAGGGGTACTTAACCAATGAGCCACATCCCCAGCCCTTATTTTTTATTTTGAGGCAGGGTCTCACCAAGTTGCTTAGGGCCTCACTAAGCTGCTGAGGCTGGCCTTGAACTTGCGATCCCCCTGGCTTAGCCTTCTAAGTCACTAGGATTATAGGCTTGTGCTACTATGCCCAGCACAGAATATGTTATTATGGTTCCTAGGGAGGGATTCAAGGTAAGGAATTGAGGATGTTACAACATTTTTTGAAATATTCAAACTTATAAAGCATTTTTATTACCCTCTTATTATTCTAATTAAGGATAAAACATCTCTAAATTCTATCTTTTTCAACATACCAACCAATTACTTACAAAAGAAAGATTCTCACAATCTCTGTAATCTGATATTATTTGGTTATAAGGCTAACATATTTTTATTTTTAAAATATGAAGAATATCTTAAATTCATGGTTATTGAGCTCTAATGTTGCTATCTAATGATGTAGCCATTTGCCACCCAGCTTTTACTGTCACCTCAAAGGACTAAGATGTGGATTCTCTCTTTTTTTTGTCTCTCTCTCTCAGCACACAATCAGAAAATCTCTTAGGAGGATTTTTTTTCTGCTATTGATTGTGGAAAACAACTATCTGTGTAAGACTGTTCATTCTAGATAGCAAAAACAAGACTGTCAAAGAAATTTCTAGTCCTTGGGGAAATAGCAGCTCATCCAAATGAGTTGGGTGAATTATTTGTGCATTTGTGAACAGCTTATGTGCCTATCTTGGCAGTAATTCATTTATGTGGATCATTACAGAAGGCTTTTCATACCTCCTTTGTGCCCTTTGAAGGTCACCACACAGCTAGCATCTTCAGCTGACCAGATCTTCAGCTGAGCATCCATTCCCCCACTCAGAACCACAAGGCCTGATGGGAAAAACCTGCAACAATTCACATCAAACACATGTCCTTCCAATACTCTCTGGAAAAACAAAAGAAAGTGCCATGCTAGTTCTTTTGTCCATCCTTGATGTTCTTTCACCTCCCATATCTTTGGTCCCTTATATGAAATATGTACATGCTATATCCTTGTACTAGGTTTTTTCCCCCACATTTTTAAAAAAAATTTTTTTTAGTTGTAGATGGACACAATGCCTTTATTTTATTTATTTATTTTGTTTTATTTTATTTTATTTTTTGGTACTGGGGATTGAACTCAGGGGTACTCGACCACTGAGCCACATCCTCAGCCCTATTTTGTGTTTTATGTAGAGACAGGGTCTCACTGAGTTGCTTAGCACCTCGCCGTTGCTGAGGTTGGCTTTGAACTTGTGATTCTCCTGTCTCAGCCTCCCTAAGTGCTGGGATTACAGGCTTGAGCCACCGCGCCCGATTATTTTATTTATTTATTTTTATGTGGTGCTGAGGATCGAACCCAGTGCCTCACGCATGTTAGACAGGCGCTTTACCACTGAGCTACAGCTCCAGCCCCAGCCCTCCACATTTTTATTGGTGCATTACAGTTATACATATTGATGGGATGTGTTGTTTCATATTTGTACATGCACATAATATAACAATATAATTTGGCCAATATTGCTCCTCAGCTCATACTAAATTTTCTTTCTTTCTTTTTTTTTTTTTTTTGAGACAGGATCTTATTAAGTCATCCAGGCCAGACTCACACTTGCTATCCTTCCTGCCTCAGCCTCCCAAGAAACTGGGATCACAGGCATGTGCCAGTGCGTTTGGCACTCATACTACATTTTTTAAAAGGCTGCCCAGAGGACTTTTTAGATCATTTGTCTACCAAGTAGTGCTCTAAGAGATCATTGGCTTCCTTTCCTGAGACTGAGCAACAGATGTTTTAGAACTATATTCCATGGCTCTCATAGCCATCCCTAGTTCTAGTTCTAAGTATGAGTTGAGGAGACTCAGAGACTCTTCCACATCTCTTCTTTTTTTTTTTTTTGGTACTGGGGATTGAACTCAGGGGCACTCGACCACTGAGCCACATCCCCAGCCCTATTTTGTGTTTTATGCAGAGACAGGGTCTCACTGAGTTGCTTAGCGCCTCGCCATTGCTGAGGCTGGCTTTGAACTCGCGATTCTCCTGTCTCAGCCTCCCTAAGTGCTGGGATTACCACATCTCTTCTTAAAATCATCTGTATAGGCTGAGGCTTAGCCACATTCACCCTAATAGCCTACCTACTCTGTATTAGAAACTAGTCACTGAACGCAGTTCAAACCAATGGCTGACCCACCTAAGACACTCACTGGTCTGACTCAAATGCTGCAGTCCCACTGTCTGGTAAATCACTAAGCTTGAGGATGGTTCTGATTAACAAATATGAGACCAGAGATTAACCACAGTGGTGGTCCTATATATTTACAATGGGCCATTCTTCCTTTCTTGACCCAATCCAAGGTTTCTCAGACCACCCTTCATGTATAAGACTCTAAAAGTGTATCCAAATCCTTTACTCTGAGTTCTCCATTGGAAGCCTGCCAGATCTTCATGCTACCATCAGAACTGGAAGACACACCAAGGCCTCCTCCACTGGAAATGTCCAGGCATGTTATCTGTTCAAAAGAGAAAACAATTTATGTTACAAATAATGCTCTTATTTCCTTGAAACATGTGTTCATACTCTTCCAAATCTTCTTTAAGACTATGCTTCCCAGCAGCAAGGACGTATGTTCGATATGAAGGCTGTTTCATCACCAACCTCCCCACAAGGCTGAAATAAATACCTGTTATTTCCTGTAATCATCTCTAGTATTTTGCTCTAACTAAAAGGTTTTCCCTATCCCTATATTGTTTCCATTTTTTTATGATTGTTTTTTTAGGATGTCTCTCCTAATTCTTAGGAACCCATTTACACAAAAGATACTCTTCCAAGATACACCAGAAAGGTTCAAGTAAAAGCAAAGATACTTCTATCTACATTTCTATAAAGGTATAAATGGAGATATAGACCTATGTTCATAACACAAATTAGGAAATTGGAAACACTTGTATGTTTGGTAATGCAAGACTAGGAAAATAAATATAGTAAAGTCATACAATGTAATACTGCACAGCTCCTACAAGAACACTAGAAAGATGATAGAGGATAGTATATATGTTATTAAGTAATAAAAACCTACTTAAAAAGAGGTTCCCAAAGACTGAAAGGATAATATAAAATAATGATATATAAAGTTCAACATGGAGCTGGCTCATAGGAAGCAATTAATAAATGTTAGTTATCACTGCTATTATTATTATCAAAAAGGCTATAAAATAGAAGCTCACAACAGTTATCTTTTAGAATATAAAAATAGGAGTAATTTTTAACTTTCTGTTTCCTAATTTTTTTTAAAGATTGTTTTTTCACAATTATTTTATTCTATTTACATATTTTTATGTGGTGCTGAGGATCAAACCCAGGGCCTCACACATGCTAGGCAAGCACTCTACCACTGAACTACAGCCCCAGCCCATCTGTTTCCTAATTTTATCACTAAATATTTATTTGCTTTTCAATAAGGGTAAAGAGAAACTTATTTTGATTTTACAGTACTAGAGACTGAACCCAGGGGCTCACACAATGCTAGGTAAGTAAATGCATGCCAGCCACTTATTTGATTTTGAGAAAGAGTCTCACCAAATTGCTCAGCCTGGCCTCAAAACTGCAATCCTCCTGACTTAAGTCTTGCAAGTAGTTGGGATTATAGTTGTATGCCACTGCACCCAACAAAAAATAGCTTTAAAAAAATGTACCACACAGTAAAAAGTAGACAGCTTTAATATAATCAGTTTATCCACCACTTTTTCACTTCTGCTTCAAAAAACCTAAAAAAAGTAGAAAAGGCTTTATTACAAAAAAACCTCTGAAAATTATTCCTCAATGAGGTATATTTAGAATATTGAGAAAATGTTCCTGTCTAGTAGACCAGGTAATAAAATATAAGCAGTGACAAATTATGTAAGCATTGGCTATTATACTCTTATCTGAAAGCTGGTCAGTGACTGTGCTAAAATATATTTAAGAAAATTTCAGACAATTTCTAAGATTACCAGTGAGCACATCTGTATACATATTCTGGACCCTAGCACCAGTCTGCCACACATCACACTTCATCAGCAGTATCATCTTATAATGTAGAGCAAATGAAAGACTCATTAATTATGAATATGTTTATAGCACAAGAAAAGCAGATAAAGTGAAAGAATTAGCATGCTATTACACTTTTTATTTATCAAAATACTTACACTCTTTGTATGAATTCTGGAAAAAGTAGTGTATGGTGCCAAAAACTTAGAAGATGCACTTTCCTTGGGACATGAAATATGAATGCTTTTCTAAACAAAGAGGAAAAGATGAAATCTGTCAGTGAAGCTACTCCCAAGTAATTATAGCCTCTCAAAACATTAACAGGAAATTCTCATTTTCTAAGTGTATTCATTCTAATTCTTCCCCAGCCCACAAAACTAGAACTCCCTTGGTTTAGAAGTCCTTTCGCTGAGGAGTGCTGCACTACAATTTAGTATCACTGAGATGCTATTTTGTATTTTTGTTTTTTTTTTTAATTTTATTTATTTATTTTTTAGTTGTAGGTGGACAGAATATCTTTATTTTATTTTTATGTGGTGCTGAGGATCGAACTCAGTGCCTCACGTGTGCTAGGCGAGCACGCTACCACTGCGCCACAATCCCAGCCCGCTATTTTGTTTTTATGCTGAAGTAAATGGTCCCATAGAGGACAGACCAACAATAAGATACAACTGAAGGGCTGGGGTCATGGCTCAGTGGTAAAACACTTGCCTAGCATGTGTGAGGCCCTGGGTTCAATTCTCAGCACCACATATAAATAAATAAAATAAAGGTCCATTGATAACTAAATAAAAAAAAAAAAAAAGATACAACTGAAAAGCAAGAGAGCATTAATTTTTATAAGAAAATCAAATCTCAATATTCTCAATTAGCAGTGGAACAAGGAACAGGATTAGCAGGAGAGTACACATAGAAATATGAGGAAATTTAGCACCAGCCCCCAAGCCTAGGGTCTAAACAACAAGTCTACAAGTAAACTTGCTACCTGTAAGAACTTTAAACAAACAAACAAACAAACAAACAAAAAACCTGTTAGGTTACTGACATTTATAGTCACCAGAGAAACTGGTAAAATAAATTATGGTATAGCCATGAATGTGTAAGGTTGGGTCAGAACTGCAGTGCCCATTCCCACCTAGCACTTAAAACTGACAACCTGATCATAGATTGGCCATCATCACATAGTTGTTTTATGTTGCCCCATGTGTTTTGACAAGTCATGATCATGTCTTTTTTTTTTTTTTTTTGGTACTGGGGATTGAACTCAGGAGTACTCGACCACTGAGCCCACATCCTCAGCCCTATTTTGTGTTTTATGTAGAGACAAGGTCTCACTGAGTTGCTTGCTTAGCACCTCACCCTTGCTGAGGCTGGCTTTGAACTTGCGATTCTCCTGTCTCAGTCTCCCTAAGTGCTGGGATTACAGGCTTGAGCCACCGCGCCCAGCTATGATCATGTCTTTCAGCTGCTAGTGTAGTAGGAAAGTATGCCTACAGCCAGATGTTAAATTCAGGTGACATGGGACTTGCTAAAGGTCATTTACAACAATTTTACCAAATATGCTGGCATTTCAAAGTAGCTTACCGATGAAAGGCTCGGTCAACCTTTTCTCAAAGATTCTTGCAATATGACTTCCCTTACTCTAACCAAACAATACTCTAATCAACAGAATACAACTTAATTGTATACTCCTATGAGGAGCTAACTCACTAAAGGGCCCCTAATCTGTTATCTCTTCTGCAGCAGCACTTCAGAGTTTCTGGAAATTCTGGAGGACAATGAAAATACCTTTAATAATCAAGATTTTCTGAGCCTTTTTATATCCAACAGGCACAGATCCTCATACTTCAGTAGAAAGAACAGCTTTTAAGTCATATTTTCATTATTGAAAATCAATATGTTCTCATTACAGGTCACCTTACTCCTTTTAAAAAACAATTAGAATATCTATACAAACAGCACTTTCTTAGCCAGCATATCCATGCCTGGCTGCCTACAGTCTTTTCACTAAATTAATTTCTGCTTCTAACTGCGTGACAAAGCCCACAGAGCTGCAAGACAGCTGATCTGGATTTGGAACTATCTCCTATACCAGAAATTAAAGTGTCAGCTAAACTCTTGGGTGAAGAGTCATACCAACTTGGATACAAGGAGCTCCAAAAGCTTAATGTTCAGGCCTCTATAAAAACTGGGTTTGTTCTCAGACTTCATTTCTTTTTTTTTTTTTTTTTTAATATATATATTTTTTTAGTTGTTGATGGACACAATGTCTTTATTTTATTGTTTTGTATGTGGTGCTGAGGATCAAACCCAGGGCCTCACACATGCGAGGCAAGCGCTCTACCGCTGAGCTACAATCCCAACCCAGAAGACTTCATTTCTTTGGGGAAAATTATATGAAAGATTTTAAGAATCAGTGCTTTTTTCCTGCTTATCAATCCTACAAATCAGTCATTAATCCATAAACACATTATGGAAGAAGATAAATATTGAACTATCTTTTAATGTCAGCAGTAGATAATCGTGCTGTTAATGAAAAAATTTTAAAGGAAAGCTGCAGGAGATATCAAAACAGACAAATCCAAAGAGGGAAAAGTGAGTATGCCACACTAAAATGAAATTCAAAGTAAAATTTTTTTATACTCCAGGGTTAAGCATTTAAGCATAATCACAGATGTACTGTTTAAGAAAACACTATAGCAACATCAAATAGCAAAGTGACTCATGGCAGTTAGGAAACAAATGAATGTTCAACCATAAGCACTTACTGTCTGAACCCACCCAGCAGGTTCACAGCAGAAATTAGCATTGATGTTTGAAGAGATTACGATTGTATCCAGGCCTAAGTATGAAGGGAAGAAATATAAATCAAGTATTTCCAATAAAAAACTTAAGAGTCTAAACTGAGATGTGCTACAAGTACAAAATATGCATAGAATTTTGAAAACTGAAGAAAAAAGGCATATAAAAGTCAGTACCCAGGCTGTGGATAGATACTGGCAAAACATCTGGGAAAACCACAGACTTGCAAGGTGGTTTAAAAGTTGGAATCGAGGGCTGGGGTTGTGGCTCTGTGGTAGATTGCTTGTCTAGCATGCGTGAGGCACTGGGTCCGAGTCTCAGCACCACATAAAAATAAATAAACAAAATAAAGGTATTGTGTCCATCTACAACTAAAAATATTTTTTAAAAAAAGTTGGAATCAAGGGAATTGGGTTTCAATTCCAGCATACAGTCTGTCTTTGATTATTAGCGATTAATTAACCTGAGTATGTTCTTATCTGTTAAAATAGAAATCTAAAATGCCAAGCCCACAGGATTATTGTAACAAACAATAACTACTTTTTGCAGTATTCTACAGTTATCCATTTGTAGTCTAACTCTCCATTAACCATTCTATGAGGTATAGTATTATCTCAGTGATCTAGACAAGAAAATGAGACTCAGAGAACTGTTATTTGTTCAATATCACAAACCTAATAAGCATCAGAGTTAACTAAGACTTACACTCAGATCTTCTGACACTTTCTACAACCATAGCCCCTTATGGAAATATATTATAACATGAAGCCTACTATGCAACACAAAAAGGATAATGAATGAACATTTGCTAAAAATTTTATGTAAATAACAAAGTATCCTCTATTCTTGTCATTATACTTAAATACCTTAAAACCAAAAAATAAAATAAAATAAAATATACACAAAAAAAGAAAAAGTAAATAAAAGGCTGGTGCACCCTTTGGGAATCAACTCACTACAGCATACTGTTTATAACTATAACTTATTATAGTTAAAATGAGTAAGGAAATGCATATCATGAGTTCTGCAACACTTACTTTAGCCATCTACTCAACTCATAAACAAATGAGAATAACTATTGAGTACTATGGGCTTTTTTGTTATATCTTTATTTATTCATTTATTTTTATGTGGTGCTGAGGACCGAACCCAGTGCTTCACATGTGTGTGGCAAGCGCCCTACCACTGAGCCCCAGCCCCAGCCCTATTAAATACTATTAATATAAGTACTATGAATGTACACTTTTCACCAAGGTCTAGCCAGATACAGATTGTAAAGCTATACTATCCAATATGGCAGATTGTAGGCACATTCAGGCTATTCAACACTTGAAATATGGCTGATATGAATAAAGAACTAAGTTGTTGTTGTTGTTTTTTTAAATATTTTTTTAGTTGTAGATGGACACAATGTCTTTATTTTATTGCTTTGTATGTGGTGCTGAGGATGAAACCCAGGGCCTCACACATGCGAGGCAAGCACTCTACCACTGAGCTACAACCCTAGCCCAAGAACTAAGTTTTAAACTTTGTTTAACTTGAAGTTTAATTTAAAAATTAAAGCCGGGTGTGGTGGAACACACCTGTAATCCCAGTGATACAAGAGGCTAAGGCAGAAGGCCTGCAAGTTCAAAGCCAGCCTCAGCAACTTTGTGAGGCCCTAAGAAACTTAGTGAGACTCTGTCTCAAAATAAAAAATAAGGGCTGGGGTTGTGGCTCAGTGGCAGAGCGCTTGCCTAGCATGTGTGAGGCACTGGGTTCGATTCTCAGCACCACATATAAAGAAAAATAAAGATGTATCAACAACTATAAAAAAAATTTAAAAAAAAAAAAATAATAAAAATAAAAATAAAAAATAAAAAGGGCTGGGGATGTGACTCAGTGGTTAAGCACCCTTTGGTTCAATCCCTAGTACCAAAAACAAAAAAAATAAGTAATAAATAAATAAAAACTGGTATCTGATTCAGTTATTAGAATACTTTTGGTTAGCAGGGGTGGCATACACCTATATTCCCAGAGACTCAGGAGGCTGAGGCAGGAAGATCACAGGTTCAAGTCCAGCCTTAGCAACTCAGTGAGGCTCTAAGCTACTTAGCAAGACCCTGTCTCAAAATAAAATATAAAAAGGCCTGGGTATTTAGCTCAGTGGTAAAGTACTGAAAAAGAAAAAGAAAATTTTTAGGTATGTTTGGAACAATATAAACTTTTTTATTTTTTCAGTACTGTAGACTGAACGCTAGTGGGTGCTCTACCACTGAGCTATATCTTCAGTCTACCTTTTAAAATATTTTCATTTCTGAGACAGTCTCCCTAAATTTCCAAGACTGGCCTCAAACTTGTGATCCTCTTGCCTCAGCCTCCAGAGTAGTCAGGACTACAGGCAATGACAATGTACCCAGCTAAAATCACGGGGCGTTTTTGTGCTAAGGACTGAACCCAGGGTCCCCTGCATACTAAGAATATACTCTACCACTGAGCTATACCCTCCAACCCCTGTGAATCTATGCTTTCAATTGTAAATTTTATTTTAGTAATGAGGATTGAACCCAAGGGTGCTTTACTGCTGAACTAAATCCTCAATCCTTTTTCTTTTTAAGACAGAATCTTGCTATATCACCCAGGATGGTCTCTAACTTGTAATCCTCTTGCCTTAGCCACCTGAGTTGCTGGGATATGACTGAATGCACCACCCCACCAGCTCAATTATAAATCTTATGAAGCATAAATACAGATCAAAGCATTTCTAATAAAAAGTCAGTTTGAATTGAGATGTGTTATAAATGTAAAACACAGAGAATTTTAAAAATTTAAAAATGTAATATAAAATATCTCATTAAGTCTATATATTAATTAAAAGTTGAAATAATATTTTAGATATATTGAGTTAAGTCATGTATATTATTAAAATTAAGCTCACCTATTTATTTTACTTTTTTAATGTGGCTACTAGAAAATTCAAAATTATATATGTAGTTCGTTATTATCAGAGGTGTTGCAAGGTAAATAAGAAATATGTTTCCATTTTAAAGTAAATATAATTAAAGACAAAAAGAAAACTCTTGACATTCAAAGTTAGCAAACAGTATGATTATCATACAAATAAAATGGAGATGACACATATATAAAGATAACCATAAAGATAACAGTATAAATATCTGAAGTGGATATTAGGGTATGGCCGTACTTTTGAATAGTGTGCCATCTAGAAGACATAAAAACTTACCTTGCTTATTTCATTTACAATAAATCCTTCTGAGGCTGTGACCTCTGGGATACCATCTAGGCCAATTCCTTGACAAGTTAGGCTGCCATACAAAGATGGTTTCCCTGTGTGCCAAAAAAAAAAGTATGTCTTAAAAATTAAGTATTTTTCTCCTTACAGACCCAATTCAGGCATTTATGTAGATGAAACCTGCAATAAAATTGGCCCATGAAAGAAAAACAGATACCTGTGTTGAAATTTGGGTGAAGTGGAAAGAGTAAACCTAATTTGGGTTTACTCTTTACAAAGATTTAGAGACATAATATAACACTTGTAGAAAAAGCTGCTGAAGTAATCTCAACCTGCTTTTCTGGTTATGAAATGAAATTCTTCCAGGATGAAAAGTGAAGATCATCGTACATATACTTATTTATCCATAGTATATACATTATATAACACATTGTAAATAATGAAGCTTCAGTAATCTGGAAAATATGCCTGAACAGAATTTTTGCAGTCATATGAGCTAAATGAAACATTGTCCTATATATAAACATATGCAGACAGTAGAATGAAGCTGAACACTGTCCATTCTTTTGGACTTCCTATATTCACATCGACAACAGTCCATGTAACAATTTACATGTCTAACTTCCTGGCTAGAGTATGAAGTCTTTGAGTTCAGAAACTAGCTACAATTTTTTTCAGTAAATAACTGTTGCATCAAATTGAAGTCATAGAAACAAGAGAGGAGGTGATATCATCATGAATTCACATAGAAGCCGGGCGCGGTGGCTCACGCCTGTAATCCCAGCACTTAGGGAGGCTGAGACAGGAGGATCGCGAGTTCAAAGCCAGCCTCAGCAATGGCGAGGTGCTAAGCGACTCAGTGAGACCCTGTCTCTACATAAAACACAAAATAGGGCTGGGGATGTGGCTCAGTGGTCGAGTGCCCCTGAGTTCAGTCCCTGGTGCCAAAAAAAAAAAAAAAAAAATGAATTCACATAGAGTGGGGGCTTTCTAAAGAAGGTAAACTAAGATTTTGAAAGAAAGAGAATCTAGTTAGAAAGAAGGTATGAGAAAGAAAACTCCAAGTCAAGGAGAGGCATTATCAAGCATAAAAGAAAGTTAAAAAGAACAAGAGGGAAGGACATATCATTATAGCAGTCATAAAAGATAGCTGAAGGGTAATTCATGGAAAAACTCATGGAACAACTAATCATCTTGTGTAGAAACCTAGAAAATCTAGTAAAGAAGTTTTATTTCTTTCTTTCCTTCCTTTTTCTTTTTGGTAGTACTGGGGATTGAACTCAGGGTCTCATGCCTACTAGGCAAACAACTATATCACTGAGCTACCTTCCTAGTTCCTTTTTATTTTTGAGACAGGGTCTCCCTAAGTTGCCCAAGCTGACCTTGAACTCATGAACCTACTACCTCATTCTTCCAAGTAGCTGAGATTACAGGTGTGCACCACCACACCAACTAGTAAAGAAGCTTTTGACAGAGAAGTAGCATGAAGCACATTAATATATGTAAAGTAACTAGCACACAGCACACATTTTGTCTCAATAAAGCTGTTATTAAAAAAACAAACAAACAAGGCTGGGGTTGTGGCGCAGTGGTAGCGTGCTCACCTAGTATGCATGAGGCACTGGGTTCGATCCTCAGCACCACATAAAAATAAAATAAAGATATTCTGTCCACCTACAACTAAAAAATAAATATTTAAAAACAAACAAACAAACAAACAAAAAACTTCTGCCTTAGGAGTTGACCATAGCTCCAACTTCATAAAGGAAACCAAGGCTATAAAACACCCTGAAATTTCCACATCCATACCAGCACATTTATCTACATCTGCATTTATTCTAATATTCATTCATCCCAGTCTCTTAGACTTAATTCAATCTCTTTTTCTTTCTTCTAAGATATTGGTTATTCAGTTAATCATTCTTTCCTTACCTTCTAACTACATTTTACTTATTATTATTTTGGTACTGGAAATTGAATCCAGAAGTGCTTTACCTCTGAGCTACATCCTCAGTCTTTATGTTTTATTTTAAGACAGGGTCTAGCTAAGTTGTTTAGGGCCTTGCCAAGTTACTGAGGCTGGCCTCAAACTTGCCATCCTCCTGCCTCAGTCTCCCAGGCTGCTGGGATTACAGGCATGTAGTACCTTATCTAACTTCAAACTGTATTTTTTTTTTTTTTTTTTTTTTGGTACTAGGGATTGAACTCAGGGGTACTCGACCACTGAGCCACATCCCCAGCCCTATTTTGTGTTTTATGTAGAGACAGGGTCTCACTGAGTTGCTTAGCACCTTACCATTGCTGAGGCTGGCTTTGAACTCGCTATTCTCCTGTCTCAGCCTCCCTAAGTGCTGAGATTACAGGCTTGAGCCACTGCGCCTGGCTTTCAAACTGTATTTTTAAAATTTCTCTTCAATTATTTTCCATCTTTAAAAACAAAACAAAGCTCTGGACTGTGACACTTCTAGCTACCACTCTTTCTTCATCTATACAGCATCAATTTCCTCAAAGAAGATTCTGTTTAAAATATTTTCTCAGGGCTGAGGTTGTGGCTCAGTGGCAGAGCGCTTGCCTTGCACATGTGAGGCATTGGGTTCGATCTTCAGTACCACATAAAAATAAATAAACAAAATAAAGACACTGTGTCCATGTATAACTAAAATATATTTTAAAAAATATTTTCTCAGCTGGATGTGATGGTACATGCCTGTAATCTCGAATATTCAGGAGGCTAACGAAAGTGGATCAAAAGTTCAAGGCCAGCCTCAACAATTCAGTGAGAACTTGTCTCAAATTAAAAATGAGAAGGAGGGGCTGGGATTGTGGCTCAGTGGTAGAGCGCTTGCCTCGCATGCGTGAGGCACTGTGTTCGATCCTCAGCCTCACATAAAAATAAATAAAATAAAGATATTGTGTCCATCTATAACTAAAAAATATTAAAAAAAAAAATGAGAAGGGTTCGGGATATAGCTCAATGGTAGAATGATCCTAAGTTCAATACCCAGTACCACCAAAAAATTACATAAAATAACTGTAGAATATAACACATAAAAGCTAATGGACTAATTAAATGTATCAGCATAGGTGCAGTGGCACTGGTAATCTCAGCTTACCGGTGAGATTACTTGGGAGGCTGAGGCAGCAGGATCAAAAGTTGAAGACCAGTGCGGGCAACTTAGTGAGACCTTGTCTCAAAATGAAAAAGTGTTACAGATATAGCTCAGTGATAGAGCACCACTAAGTTTAATCACCAGTATGGCCAAACAAAAAAAAAAAGGTTGGAGATGTAGCTCAGTGGTAGACCACTTGCCTAGCATATAAGAGGCCCTGAGCCGGGCGCGGTGGCTCACGCTTGTAATCCCAGCACTTAGGGAGGCTGAGACAGGAGAATCGCGAGTTCAAAGCCAGCCTCAGCGATGGCTAGGCACTAAGCAACTCAGTGAGACCCTGTCTCTACATAAAACACAAAAAAATAGGGCTGGGGATGTGGCTCAGGGGTCGAGTCCCCGTGAGTTCAATCCCCGGTACCAAAAAAAAAAAAAAAAAAAAAAAAAGAGGCCCTGGTTTCAATCCCCAATATCTCACTCACATACATTTTGTTTTTCTCACACATATACATGCAAAAGCATTAATAATACCTCTATAAACATCTGTGGTTTCCAAATGGAAAACCCAATCTGAAGCCCTTCTAGAATAGAGAAGTGGAAATTATGTCAGTAAAACACAAACTAGTTAAGCACGTTTGTAAACTATAAGCATTGTGCCAGAAGGGTGTGCCAGCAGAAAGTAGGAAGCTTTGTTCTAGGGGTAGTAAATCTTTCTTTAAAGGGAGAACAGATTTATAGACATTACCTGGAGGATGACAGCTCAGCCAGGCCTCCCCTTCATCTTTCCTATGAAGAGAGACAAAAGCCTAATTAGGCTCAAAGTTTAAAAGAATGCCACTGGGGAGAAAGGTCATACAATCTTCAGTTTGTTCATTGTACCTAAACATGATTTAGTCCAATTTCCCATCCAGGCATACATTATTTTAAGAAAGTCAAATTTTATTGTTAAAGAAATATTTGGAGATTAAGTATTTAATGAATAGATATCATTTGTTAAATCGATGCTCAAATACTTTGACCAATAGGGAGCTCACTTTGACAAAAAAAATCAAGATTATTTATATTTAGGCATTTATTGAGATCACTGTAAAACAAGTGTCAGACATTTTGCATATAGCATAATTATTCCTTACAACAACCAGACAAGATACCTTTTTTATCATTCCTGTATTAAATGCAAAAATATGAAGCTCTGGGAGAAGTGACTTGCCCCAACCCACCTAGCTATGAAGTAAGAATTGAAATCTGGAACTGGTACACAATATGTGCTCTTTCCAAAACCTCATGCTGACTTTTTACATGTTTTAGAATGCACCTCCTCAAATCCTCTAAATCCTGATCTTTTAGGGTAAGACAGAAAGGATCTAGACTTTTAAGACAAAAAGCTCTAGGCTGATAGCAGCCTTTTATCACATGAGCAGCTGTATGATCTTACACGAGTTACATCCTCTGATTCTGCTCCTCCATTGTTTCTTAGGTACCTTGTGGCACATAATGTTACTATTATTCCTTTATTACTTATCACATTTTGCAGCCTAATAATTTGTATTTTGGTTTAGTCCCACCTACCAAAGTATAAATTTCTTAAGTGCAGGAGGCTGCATTTCATTCATCTTCACCATCCTTTCAATGGTGATAAGTTACTCATCAATTAATAATAACAATTGTCGGGGCTGGGATTATGGCGCAGTGGTAGCGTGCTCACCTAGTACGCATAAGGCACTGGGTTCGATCCTCAGCACCACATAAAAATAAAATAAAGATATTCTGTCACCTACAACTAAAAAATAAACATTTAAAAAAAAAATAATAATAATAATAACAATTGTCATTTATGGCCCTACTGTATTCATCCTGATGCCTAGAGAAATAATTGGCACAGAATATGATCAACAAATATATATTACATGAATGAATGGTTTGCTGCGTGGTTCCAATTAAATGTCACCTTCTTGAAGGGCAGGAACCACCACATAAATTTAAAATACACATCTGAGCTCCACTGAGTTCTAGGGCAAGGCCTGGTCGTGGCAGGTGTTACATGGTTTCCTGAACAGAACTGTGCAATACATCTAATACAGCGTTAGGGGCCCACGAAAATAGAGTTCATAACATACACAAAGTGGTGGTGAGTACTGGAACTTTTATAAATAACTGATGATCAATAATATTTTCTAAATGACTACTTGGCCAAAGGTCCTCCTGGCTCCCAGTTTGCCTGTGTCCGACTCATTGATACTACTTCTGACGCAGGAATCACACAGTGCGCATGTATTCCTTTGGCCTCAGAACAACTGCAAAGAATGAAAAGCAATAACCATGCGGGTTTGGGACTTTTTTTCTGGACCGTGTGCCCTCCAGCTCCCTCAACAATAGATAGGTTAACCCCTGTGGATATCCAGGATCAGGCATGGCTCTCCTTGACTCTAAGGCAACATCCGTTACCCGCCTTCTCTGGCCCTGATCTGGGTCTGGATTCACCTGAGGGCTTGGGCCCAGTCGCTCTGAATCCTCAAAGGCGCCGCCATCTTGACCCCGCCTCCACCAGCCCGCCTCTTCCGCCCCTCCCCGGAAGTGGATCTCCCAAACAGTCCGCGAGAACGGAGGGCGGGATCTACACCGAGAAGTCACCAATGAAAATGCGGAGTGCGTTATCTTGCCCTCCCTTGGGCGTGCTACCATGAGGGGCTGGTTCCGGTGGAGAGAGGCTGAGAGTATCTAACTGCCTGCAGAACCTACCTCGTCGCTCCGTTGGGGTCCTCTCCTCCCACCTTTTCCGTGAGCACCACATCCTGGCGCCGGGAGGCACTGCGGACAGAAAGCGGGTGCGCTGGGCAGCCGCGCGCGCATGCGTCCTCTCCTTAAAGTGGTAGAGGAGCTTAAGGTGACCTACCTTGGATTTCTCTGCTTTCTTGTCCTTTCCGTAACTTCCTAGTTTTAGCCAGCCTCCACTGTTCAGTTGCCAACCGTCTGGCCTGCTCTGAATTCTAAGCTGTGGTCATCTTCATTTCAGAGGAGACTGAAGTCAGGATGGTGGAGGGGGAGAATCTTAAAGTAGCGTTTATGGAGTCCTGTTGTAGCCCAAAGCACTTTTCATTCATTATATTAATATTTAAATTCTGCGAGTTAAGTATTATTAATGAGGACATGAAAATTATTGCACGGTAAGGCATGGTGCTGGAATTTGAATTTGGATCTCTTGGTTTAGAATCAATCCAAGGTATTTTTTTTTCCATATTTAATTTATTTATTTGTTCTATTTAGGCTTACATGATAACAGTGCAATTTGATTCATTGTACGTAGAGGATAACATATCAATTCTCTAGTTGTAAGTTGTATAGAATCACAACATATATGCAGTCATACATAAAGTTAGGGCCGTGATGACCATCATATTGCAATCCAAGGTACTTTTAATTCCACCGTTCTTGATTTCAGAGATTTGCTCCTGGCCTTTGAAGAGCTCACAGTGTCATAGGAAGAGGAAACATGTACAGTAATAGGAACTATTATTTATTGAAACCTTTGTTCGCACCAGTCTCCTTACAAACATTATCATCTGTTTTTCAAAAGAGGTTTCTAAGTGACTTGCACAAGGGCATCGAATGAAGCAGTGACAAGGCAAGGTTTCCAATCCATGTCTATTTAAAAACCATTTCCTTTCCCCCCTTAAATTATACTGCCTCCAAAGCAAATGAGTTTTGTGTAGAGCCGTAGAGCATTTAAATCCCTCGTGTGATTTCCCCATTGTTCTTGGGATAAAAGTCTTAAACTCCTTAACACAGCCTGTAAAGCCTTTCTATGATGAGATGCTTAGGCATTTTACCAATTTTCTTTTTTTGTCATGTTTTCATATTTTCTCCAGTCAGTGAAGGTTTTTTCTTTGTGTGTTTTGTGGTGCTAGGGATCAAATCCTGGGGCCTCACACATGTGAGCTGCACCCTCAGGCCCATCACTGAACTTTGGTTCCTCTTGTGTGTCAAATTCTGTCTCTCTCTTCCATTGGCCAGAAGTATTCCCATCCCTGACCAACTCCCACTTATCCTTTGAGTCTCATATTTGAAATCACTTCCTTCAGGAAGTTTTCTGTGCCTATTTTTGCCTTATCTGGATTAAGTACCCCTCCACTGTGTTCCCAATCCTAGTTATCTTTACACGCTTTTGTAAACTGTCTTATTACATAGATTGTAAACTCCGTGAAGACAAGAACTGTATCTTGTTTGATCACTCCTGTATACTCTAGCATAGTGACTGGTACATGGTAGGTACCCAGTAATCGTCTTTTGGGGCTAAGAATGTGGTACAGTTGTAAGAGCACTTGCCTAGCATGTGTGAGGGCCTGGGTTCCATCCCCAGCAGCACCAAAAAAATAAAATAAAATAAAATCGTCTGTTGAATGACTGAGACACAGAGAGTCATTAAGGAATCCTAACTCTTAACTCTTTTACAGCTCATCATGGCAAAATTTGTGTAGAGGCTAAAGTCATTTCTCTTCAAACCTTTCTTAAGTTCCTTCTTGCTACTTTCTTTCTTTTCTTTTTTTGTTTGTTTTTGGTACCAGAGATTGTACTCAGGGGCTAATCACTGAGTCACATCCCCAGCCCTTTTTATTTTTATTTAGAAACAAGGTCTTGCTAAGTTGCTTAGGGCCTCACTAAGTTGCTGAGGCTGGCTTTGAACTTGCAATACTCTTGCCTTAACCTCCCCAGCTTCTGGGATTATAGGCATGCACCATTGCACCTGGCTCTTGGCTACTTTCTTTTGGATGCTCTGAAGCAGATGATCTTGGGGACATAGTCTGGGCAAATATACCTCACATTTGGGCATAGCTGACAAAGCATTTTCACTTACTCTATAGACTAAACTCTTGCCCTGGCCTGTGAATGCTCTATTACATCCACACTGAACTCTTTTCATTGCTCCCATGTGTCAAAACCTACTCCTATGTGGGTACCATCCCAAATGTTAAACATTGTTCTTCTTCAGGCATAGAATAAAGCCAATGGAGACAAGAATAAAGGTTAATTTTTTTCAGAGATGATTTCTCCAAAAAGATGACATTTCACCTAATTCATATTCCATTAGCAGAATCCATTGAGCTTATTGAATGCTGTTTAAAGCACTCTCAAATATATAATTCAATACGAACCATTTTCCAGGCCTGTTTTCTGCCAGGACTAATGCTGGGGGCACCAAGGTAAATTAGGCTCAATATCTCCCCTCAAAGACCTTAGTCTTCTAGGGGAGACAGGTACATAAGCAAGCTCTAATAGTGAAGTTTAATTGGTGCTATTTATGACACAGGGACCTTATTATAATCATATTTATACTCTAACCTTGTCTCTGTTGATGTTCTAGACTTCAAGATGTCAACTTCAGTCCCACAAGGCCATACCTGGGCCCGACAGGTGAAGAAGGAGGATGAAGAAGTAGATCCTCTGGACCAGCTCATCTCCCGCTCTGGCTGTGCTGCCTCCCACTTTGCAGTGCAGGAGTGCATGGTCCAGCACCAGGACTGGCGGCAGTGCCAGTCACAGGTGCAGGCCTTCAGGGATTGCATGAGTGAACAGCAGGCAAAGCGGCGGGAGGAGCTGCAGAGAAGGAAAGAGCAAGCCAGTACCCACTGCTGAGACCCCAAACCACCTGTCCCCAGAGGATGGTCCTGTAGAAACCAGCACATAGATCATGGGAGGATGTCATCCTAAATGGTGGGAGTATGGGCCAGGAGGTGTCAAACTTGGGGATGGTCTTTGGGACTAGGATTGAGAGCCAGACACCATGAATTTGGACATGACTAGCACACTGAGCTGCCATATTTTTAATGGTCAGATCTCACACATTCTCACTCTTCTTGTTCCACCAATATCTGCTATGTAAAACAAAGAGTGGGGAAAAGGAAGCTCCCCCACCCCACCTCTTGGGTCAGTGGCCAAATACTAAGATGATTACAGGGACATTTTAATTTTAGAAGTAAATTCATAACCTGAAATTAAATTGGTTACACAATCAGGTCTTCATGCTTTCAGTCATGGGTTTAATAATATCAAGTATTTCTGAGGCACTATGTTGGAATGTAACCTCTGCCTTCATGTTCCTCAGGGTCTAGTTTGAGAGCTGGAAATAAAAACACTGGAATAACTAATTTAGCTTCCAACAGTGATGTGAATGCCTCTGTCTTTTTATCACCTACTCTGGATGTTTTATTCCATTTAATAAAGGAAGAAAGCAAACATAGAAACTTACTCAACACATATTGAGTACCTGTTCCATGCCAAATTCTGTTGATTAGCAGATGCAGAATCTTTTTCCAATTCAACCAATACATAAAGTTGGCCTGATATTTTAAAAGTATGCTTAACATTAAAATACAAATTTTCAGCTTTTGAAAAAAGGAGATGCTTTCAACACAGCTTATATTCCTACTTGACAACAAATTGCTGGAGCTGAATAACACTGACTTTTTTCAGGGGCTTGTGTTCTGTTCATGACTGTTGCCATCACTTCTCACTCTTCTTCATTGAGACCACCCACTATTCCTGAAAATAGCTCCTTGAGGCATTTGGGGGTGACCACTTAGGAGAGTGGCTCCAGCCATAGAAGCTAGAAGCTTTCATCATTATTAACAACATACTTTTTGAGCACCTACATTTTAGAAACCCAAACCTGAAATATAGTAGGCCTGAAAATTTGAACCTTTGTGGGGCTGGGGTTGTGGCTCAGTGGCAGAGTGCTTACCTCACACCTGTGAGGCACTGGGTTTGATCCTCAGCACCACAAAAAAAATAAATAAAATAAACAAAGATATTTTTAAAAAATTGAACCTTTGTGTTGGTATTTTTAGGAAAGAGGGAAAGAGGGGAGAAGGCATGAGGGGTTAATCAAATAGAATCCTATTTCAGGCCAAAGGGGATGATCAGGTGAATATATAAACATGTATTTCTGGAGATCTATGTATGCTCAATGCTGTGGGTCATCAGAGGGAGCAAGCAGTGTGCTCTAGAGCTGTCACCAAGAATCTCAAAGAAGAGGAGGGAGTTAATTAAGTTGAGTCTTTAAAAATGATAGCTGGAGCCAGGCAAGGCTGCACAGGTCTATAATCTCAGTGACTCGGGAGGCTGAGGCAGGTGGATGGCAAGTTTGAGGCCAGCCTCAGCATATCAGCTAGATTCTCAGCAACTTAGTGAAACCCTGATTCAGAATAAGAAAAGATGGGGATGTAGCTCTGGTAAAAGCGCCCCTGGGTTCAATACCAAAAACAAAACAAAATAACAAAAAAAACAGCTGGATGTTGTGACACATACCTGTAATCCTAGCAGGAGGCTGAGGTAGGAGAATCACATTTTTTTTTAAATATTTATTTTTTAGTTGTAGGTGGACACAATATCTTTATTTTATTTTTATGTGGTGCTGAGGATCGAACCCAATGCCTCCCGCATGCTAGGCGAGCACGCTACCACTGTGCCATAACCCCAGCCCGAGAATCACATGTTTGATTGAGACCAGCCTGGACAACTTAGTGAGACTTTGCCTCAAAATTAAAAAACTGGGGATGTAATCAGGTAGTAAGAGCACCCCAGGTTCAATTCCCAGTAACAAAAAATAAACATTCCCAAGGCTGGGGTTGTGGTGTAGTGGTAGAGCACTTGGCCTAGCACATGTGAGGCACTGGGTTTGACCCTCAGCACCACATAAAAATAAGAAAATAAAGGTGTCCATCTACAACTAAAATTTTTTTAAAATTGTCACCATTTATTGAATGATTATAACTATTATTGAACATTTATTCAATAAATATTTCTGAGGCACTATGATGGAATGTGACCTCTGCCTTCATGTTCCTTATGGAACATTTATTCAATAAATGTTCAATAATAATAGTTATTATGAATAAAAATAATAATAGTTATTGAACATTTAATTCAGGCAATCCAGTTCCAGAGTCTGTGCTCTCAATCTATATGACAAACTGCCTTCAAGTCCCAGTTATGCTATTTACTAGCTGTGTGTCTTTGGACACTTTTTGTTTTTTTTTTTTAGTACTAGGGATAAAACCCTGGGGCAGTTTACCACTGAGCTACATCATTAGCTCCTTTTTAATTTTTATTTTGAGAAAGGGTCTCCCTAAGTTGCTGAGGCTGGCCTTGAATTTGTGATCCTCCTACCTCAATCTCCTGAGTTACTGGGATTATAGGCGTGTACCACACCTAACTGGAAAAGTTACTTATCATCTCAATATCATTTTTCTCATGTGTGTGTGTTGTATGCTTTCCTCACAAGCCTCAAAACTAATGAATTAAAGCTTCCTCATAGAATTGTTGAAAAAATTAATATTGGTGATAAGCTTAGAAACAGTGCCTGGCACCCACCCCATCCTTATATGCTAGTGACTGTCCTGAGGTAGGCTGTCTAATAATTGTCACAACATAGTATTCATTCCTCTTTACAGAGGAGAAAATAAAAGGTCAGACCTAAGAATTGGGTTCCAGGCTTATCTTGCTCTAAACTCTAGACTGTTCTCTGCTCTGTGCAGGGTGGTCTAAGCTTTTCCCTATATAATCTACATTTATCTCTGGCAGCTTTGGATCACTTCTATGAAGAGATACAGTGCCAGCAATGAGTGGAGAGACCTCTTGGCTGGGTGTCTCTTGACTAGACCCAGGGCAGACTGATGGCTAAGCTCTTCACTACAAGTCCTTGGCCAGGGACTTGTCTTCGCATTCAGCACATACATGCACTGCAATGTGTTTTACTAGATGAGTGAGAAGATACTTCTGTCTGTCCCTCAGGTGAAGTTGCCAGACTAAGTCACTGGGCTGCTGACTTAAGAAATCCAAAAATAACTGGAGTGAGTCCAGATTGAAACATTACACTTTTCCTCTGTAGACAATGTAGGGGCTCCTTTCTCTGCAAGACTTAAAGGAGGCAGAGGAGGTGGAAAGGATTCTTCCCTTCTTAGCAGCTATCTTTTTTTTTTTTTTTTTGTGGTACTGGGGATTGAACTCAGGGGCACTCGACCACTGAGCCACATCCCCAGCCCTATTTTGTGTTTTATGTAGAGACAGGGTCTCACTGAGTTGCTCAGCACCTCGCCGTTGCTGAGGCTGGCTTTGAACTCGCGATTCTCCTGTCTCAGCCTCCCTAAGTGCTGGGATTACAGGCTTGAGCCACCGCGCCCGGCTCTTAGCAGCTATCTTTTAAAGAATATTCATTCTTCAGAGTCTGGGCATTCTGCCTGAATGGTGAGCTGATTCCCTAAAGTGAGTGGAAATGTCTGAGAATAAACTGTTCCAGGGGGAATGTAACAGCTAAATGAATCATTTCAGATTCTGCAGGACAATTAGACAATTGGAGATGAAAACATCAAAAAGAAATCAAAGTACAGATTAAACAAGCCCAAGATACATTGGCCACTTTCTGCCTGTGGTGTCTTTCCAGCTGGTCTAATTCTAGACACACCCATTCCCTGCTCAGACATCTTTCCTTCCTTAATTACACTGTGTCCTAGAAACAGAGGAGACAGAGCTGTTAGCATTGCTACAGTGTCCAAATACTCAAAATACCCAGATTTTACTTCTTTCTCAGTGACTAAAACATACCCATTTAGAATTCACAGCTGGCCATTTCTCAAGATTCCAAGGCAAAAGAACAGACATCCTCATCCAAAGGGAAAGAACTAAAACATGTAGCTGAGGAATCTGCCGGACTTAACTAAGAAAACTACCCATTTGACCCAGGCATTTTGTCCTTGAAAGTTATTGATCTACATAAAAATCCACTTCTAAAAATCTACTATATGCAATGAACCAGGAATTGAGTAACCTGGAACAATCGCTGACTCTGCCACTGGCTAAATGGTTGACTTTAGACAAGTCTATGTCCTTCCCTGGGCCAGTTAACTCATGTGTAAAATAAAGATTAAAATGAATTATCCCAAAGATTATGTATTGATAGAGCCAATCCTGAACCCAGCCATTCTGATTCCCAATCCACTGACCTTCTCTCTTACCTATCCTTTGTTTTCATGGTCCTACTAGGAATTTTTTTTTTTTTTTTTTTTGCTTATTTACTCATAGGTACCTACACAAAGCCAGAAACACTGTTGTAGATCTTTATTTATTTGCAGTTCTAGGTTTCAAACCCAGGGCTTCATACATGGCAGGCAGGCACTACCACTAAGCCACATCTCTAGACCCCTACTAGGAATTTTTTAACTGGGGCATTCAAAACTAAAAGTATGCTGAAGGAATGAATTACTGATAATGCAACAAAATGCATAAATGAAGTAAGACACAGGAGAGTATATACTGTATGAAATTAATTGTAGTAGTAGATATGGCAACAGAAACGAGATTAGTGGTTGCTTCTAGGGGAGAATGACTGAAAGAATATGAGGGCATTTTCTGGGGTAATTGACAGAAGGCTGAGTTTCATGGGTAAATGCATTTTCAAAACAGATCAGTTTCAAAACTGATCAAATATACACTTAAGGTCTATATTTCACTATGTATAAGTTAGATCTCAAAGAAATCTCTTAAAAATATATACTGAAGTTGTTTAAAAGGGAAGAAAAATCACATTTACCAAGCATTTGGCCAGCCTGTTACAGAACTTTATCTCAAACTCTAAAAAATGGGATTACCCACTTTACAGATCAGAAAACTGAAGTTCAATGATGTTAATTCACACCCCTCCAAAAAAAAACTCACAAAAGACCTTAAAACTAATCAATGTAGAAGCCCAGGCACAACCCAGGTTTGTCTGCCTCTTATAATAGGTTGTCTCAAGGAGAGAGGGAAAGGTATTTTCAGCTTGGAACCAGGAGACTTGTGTTCCATTTGATTTCACAGCCATGTGATCCTAAGACAGTCCATATCCCCTTGGGCCTTACTCTAGAGAGTCAAATGAAGTTTGTAATTGTTTTATAACCCTGAGGTTATAGCAATCAGACTGTCTCCTGTACTTCACCAGGATGGAACATTAAGAGCAATTTCCATTTCTTAGAGTAGATTCTTTATGAGCAAGAAAAGCCCTTTGACTCGCAAGAGAAAATAAATCATCAACTAGGTTAGTGACACAAGAGCTCCACCTGACAGAATCCAGCTGCCCCCTATTTAAGATGAACCTAACTTACCCTGCAATGATGTTATGGGAAGTAAGTTAGATCTGAATTCTGCTGCCACTCTGCCATGGAGATGCCCTATGACCTGGGGAAAATCACTGCTTTCTCTGGGCCTCTAACCTACACTTGCTCTAGTATCTTATCCATTTTATGAAACTCTGAGTCCTGTTTTCACATATTGATAACAAGGAATTCTGGGCAACTGGAATCTGATGTGTTCCTCAGGTACCTAAATGGAACCCATGTAGCATTGTCCATGTGCTATGGGGGCAATATGTGTGTATACATATACATATATTTACTCTTCATATCACTATATATCCCCCAGCTTCACACTTATCCATTAGTTGCTGCTCTTTTATCTTCCATAAGGGCGAATTAGCAATAGGGAATTTTAAAAATAAATTTTATTTTTGCTTATTTATTCACAGGTACCTATACAAAGAAGGAAGCACTGTCGTATATCTTTATGTGTTTGTGGTGCTGGAGATTGAACCCAGGGCTTTATGCATGTCAGGGAGACACTCTACCACTGAGCCCAGCAATGGGGAATTCCTAAAATCAAAATATCGGTCTTCACTGGAAAATTCTGCCCACGCTCCACTGGGATTCAATTAGAACTCCTGGACTTCTGGGCCTTCTATTTGAATTCAGAGAGGCATTTTAATTTAAGGGTATCTGCTATCTTGACAGCCTTCCCTTAGTGTTCACCTTGGGAAGAAATCTGAGTTTCCTCTTGTTGCCTGTGGAGATGAAGCAAAACACCCAAAATAACTTTAGGACTGAAGCTATGAGTGTCAGAAATGTACATAGAGAATGCTCTAAGACATCTGGTTAGGGATACCCCAGGGAAGGCTAGTAGAGGATAGAAGTTTTGCTTCTTACTAGCTGTTTGACCCTAGCAAGTCATTTCACCTCTTCAAACTTTAACTTCTCATCTGTACAACTGGGATAATACCAAAAACTTCAAAGATACTTTGTATAATGCATGCAGCAAAATAGGAGAATGAGTAAGTCAAAGACACATGGATACATATATTCTGTTATGACTTAGATATGAGGTGTCCCCCAAAAGCTCATGCGTGAGACAATGCAAGAAAGTCTAAAGGTGAAATGATCGGGTTATAAAAGACTTAAGCCAATCAGAGTGTTAATCCCTAATAGGTGTTAACTGAGTGCACTGTAGGCAGGTAGGGTGTGGCTGGAGGTGGTGGTTCATTGGGGGCACGTGTTTGGGGTATGTATTTTATCCCTGGTGAGTGGAGTCTCTCTCTCTGTATACTACAGCCATGTCTTCAGCTGCTTTCCTCTGCCATACCCTTCTGCCATGATGTTCTGCCTCACCTTGAGCCCCAAGGAACGGAGCCAGCCTTCTATGCACTGAGACCTCTCAAACCATAAGTCCCAAATAAACTTTTCCTTCTCTAATTGTTCTTGTCAGATCTTTGTGATCACAGCAGCCAAAAGGCTAACTAAAACACACTCACATACACTTACACATAGGCACATATACACACACAGGAAGACTGGTGAGAGCATTAGAGTGAATGTGTATTTAGCACAAGGTCCAACTCAATTAATGATAGCTATTCTGCATGAAAGTATGAATGCACTAAGGCTCAGAAGATTAGAGATCACCTAAATTACTAGTTCTCAAAGAGGTAGCCCTGGACCAGCAGCAACATCATCACCTGGGAATTCATTAAAGATGCAAATTCTAGACCCTCACTTCATACCTATGAAATCAAGCAATCTGTGCTTTAGAAACCCCCTCCCAGAGATCCTGCTATATGCTAAAGTTTGAGAATCACTCATTTATACAAGGGTTTGATAAAACTGTTTCTACAAAGACCAGAAAATAAGTGTTTTAGCTTTGTGGACTCTGTTTCAACTATTTAACTCTGTCATAGTAGCAGCCATAGATAATATTAACTGAATGAGCATTGCTCTGCTCCAATAAAACTTTATTTACAAAAAACAAAATGGGAGTTTGGAACTAGGTAAGAAGTGGTGTTTGCACAACATGGTGAATGTACTAAATGCCTCTGAGTTATTCATTTTAAAACGGCTAATTTTGTTTACCTCAATAATTTTATAAAAACAAGGAGTAGAGCCGGGTGCAGTGGTGCAAGCCTGTAATCCCAGCACTTAGGGAGGCTGAGACAGGAGAATTGCGAGTTCAAAGCCAGCCTCAGCAAAGGCGAGGCGCTAAGCAACTCAGTGAGACTCTGTCTCTACATAAAACACAAAATAGGGCTGTGGATGTGGCTCAGTGGCTGAGTACCCCTGAATTCGATCTCTGGTACAAAAAAAAAAAATTAAAAATTAAAAAATTTTTTAAAAAAAGGAGTAGGATTTGGTTCATGGTCAGTAGATTGCTGACCCTTGATCAAGATCAATTCTCAATGCTTTGCTTAATCTTATTGCAGGCACACTTATCAGTTATGTAACCTTTACCTGAATACTTATGTCAAGTCACTCACTAACCCAGAAAGCAATTTTGTGTATGGACAGACCTCAATTCCATATGGAGAATTTTTCCATATACAAAGCCAAAGTGTCCCTTCCCATGCCTTATACCCATTGAGTGCCATAGACAGTGTTATGATTTGGATATGGTTTGAATTTATCTCCCAAGGGCTCATGCACTGGAAGCTCAGTCTCTAGTGTGGTCATTTCAAGAGGTGATGGAACCTTGAAAAGGTGATGCCTAGTAGAAGATGCTTAAGTCACTGAGGGCTTTGCCCTGGGAAGGCATTAATGTAGTTCTCCTGAGACCCTCTGAAAGTGGGTTGTTATAAAAAGCACAAGGCTAGTCCCTCTCTGGTCTCCTGTCTTGCCATGTGGTTTCTCCCTTTCTTATGTGCTCTTGCATGATGCCTTTTGCCATGTTGTGACACAGCAAAGAGGGCTCTCACCAGAGCTGAGCTTATGCTGGTGCCATGCTTTTGAACCTTCAGAACTGTAAACCAAATAATCCTCTTTATTAAAAAATCTCTGCCTCAGGCAATTCATTATAGCAATAGAAAACAGACTAATGCAGAGACTCATGCTATCATCCCTACTTCACTACAGGACTCCATGATAGATTGCTGTAAAGGATGAGTTCACTTTAACTGTAGAAATACAGAAGGGATACATGCTACTATGCTAAACCATCAGGCAAAGAGAAAACAGAATCTCTTCGTTAAAAATATTCCACAGGATGGCAGAATGACCTTTCTCTTTCCACCCCCACTCCTCCTCTCTTACACACACACAGCAGCAACAGTAGTAGCAGGTTTTTATTAGAGGATACCCTGTGTTATCACAAAGGTGTATGGTAACAACTGGCAAGTGCAGCCATGCTACAGAGGAGAGGAAGAATTTCTCCATGTGGGAATGGCTATTTATAAAATCTAAGGGTCAGAGTCTCCTGCTTAACCCTGACCATGTGGAAGCTCTTCTTCTTGGCACTCAATATTACCAGTGCTGGGGCATGAAAGGATCTGCAATAACTAGTTCAACTTGGCCAACAGTTCTTCCAGTTCTGGCCGAGCTTTGAACCTTCCCTTAAAGTCTTCTTCAGTATGCTGTGTAGTAGAAAAGAAAATAAGGGGTAATTACTACAGAACTTTTAGTTACCTTTACATGCACAGTATCCAAAAAGAGTCATTGGCTAACTCTGCACAGAACGATTCAGATTTAGCCAACTAGGACTGAACATTTACTATGCCCCAGACTTATAGTAGTTACCAGGAATTTAAAGTTCAATCAAACTTACTCTTTGCCTTCAATATACTTAAGGTCTGGTGCAAGAAGACATACATAAAAGGAACTAATGTTATAGATGCTACAAGTATAACAATAGAAACTGTGTGTGTGTGTGTGTGTGTGTGTGTGTGTGTGTGTGTATGGTGCTAGGAATTGAACCCAGGGCCTCATACATTCTAGGCAAGCACTCTACCACTAAGCTACATCCCCAGCCTAGAAGCATTTTTTAAATGTAAAAATTATCCTTTAATAATAGGAAATACCAGCTGGGCAAATGGGGGGAGGGGCACACCTATAATCCCAGGTATTTGAGAGGCTGAGGCAGGAGGATCACAAGTTCAAGGGCAGTCTCAGGAACTTTAGCAAACTCTTATGTCAAAATAAATAAATAAATAAAAAGGCTGGAGATGGAGCTCAGTGGTAGAGTGTCAATTCAATCCCTAGTACCGCAAAAATAAATAAATAAATAAAATAAATGTAACAATAATACTCACAGGGATTGAAATGTTTTAAGTTAACATGACAGCACATTCTCTCTCTATATATAAATTTATGTGAAACCTAAATAATAACCAGAAGCTTAACAAGTATAAGTCTAACATGTGGTCATGTTAGACTAGTGGCATTGCCTCATCCAGCTCTGGATGACATTCTTCTGTGTCATTAGAAGAATCATCAGTCACTGGACTTGAATATCCAGTTTTCAGGTTAAGTTTCCCGATGTTTTCCAAGTTTTTCATGCCCAACCAAACCTCCTTCTGACTGGCATTCTTGACTAAATATATTCAATCAAGCTATAGTCAAGCCTTGAAGGTCCAGAACACTTCTCTCTAAAGTACATTTTCCTATTTGTGTTCTGATTTACTATGCTATACATAATCTCTTCTTTGGTGGTGGTAGTGGTACTGAGAATTGAACCTGGGGCCTCAGGCCTGCTAGGCAAATGCTCTACCACTGAGCTACAATATCCAGACCTTATTATTATTTTTATTTTTGAGGCAGGCTTCAAACTTGTGATCCTCTTGCCTTAGCCTCCCAAGTAGCTGGGACTACAGGCATGTGCCACTGTGCCCTGTTGTATATAATCTTAAAGTTTTCCACTATACAATTGTCCAAAAGGAGTTAATTTTGAAGTGTGATGGGTTCACCACTAACATCAGGATGTTGATGGAGATCAGCTCTATGGTCCACAAAGATCATACCTGATGCCTCAGAAAAGCCAGAGTGATGACCACAGTTCCCCTGATTATTATCTGGGCTACATAATCCACATTTCTCTGTTGCTTCTAAAGCCAGGTAGTCCCCCCCGACACACACCATTTTTCTTCCATTGCTGGGGATCAAACCAGACCTTTTACAAGCTAGGCAAGCACTCTGTAACTGAACAACTATACTCCCAGGCCCAGATGTTCTTATCCTTATTTTGGGCAAACGTAGGCCTCCAAGAGGCCTCTTCCCAAACTAGCACCTACCTCCCTTATTGACAATCTTACTCCTTCTGGAAGATTGCTTTGGAGTATTTCCAAGAAAATCTCTGCAAATGTAGCACTCAAACCGCTGATCTGCAAAATGAAAGAAGACACTCTAAGGAAGGGCACTAAAAGCCAGGTGATTGGACAGACATGGCCCAGGCTCAAATGCCAGCTCCAGTAAGGTAAAGATGAACCCTCAGAGCTAGTTTCTGAGCCTGGCCCCTGTAAGATTTTTCTTCCCATTTGCCAAGGTGTTTGCTTATTTGCTTGCTGAGATGGCTAATGACAATATCTGTTCCTGTAGGCAATGGATGTCATAACTGGACCAAGAAGTTATCAAGTCCAGGCTGACTTTCTGATGCAAACCCAGGTTCATCCACACAGACTGCTCACTGGTATCAGTACTTGTGCTGAGAATCTACAGGCAAATCAGATGTGCAGCAGGAAGGACTGCATGGTGGTGTGAGAACCCACAAGAGAAATAACTACCAACACAGGGAAGGTTCAATCAGGCTTCCAGGGAAGGTGACATCTGGGTGAAGTCTTGAAGAAAAACAGGATTAAACTGGGAGAATTCAACAGTGGTATGGAGAGTTGTCAAGACAAGGGAAACAGCATTCAGCAAATGTGGAGGCATATAGTATCAGGGAATGAAAACTAGTTCCTGTGTGGCTAGAGGGAATGTGATATGAAGAAGAAAAACAAAAGAATTATAAAGGCACCTGAAGGCTAAAGAGTTCATACTTTATTCTATGAGTCTCAATGGCAAGTAAGATCTATCATAAGATATACTACAAATAATTTATTCCTGGTAATATTTATAGAGAACAAAAGATTTATAAATGCCTTAGTTATTTTTTACATTAGCATATTTAGAATTAAAGTGTTGCCCCCTTAACATTCCTCTTATTAATTTGCTGATACTGGCATGTTTCTTCAGTAGCTCAAAAAAAGGGAGATGCCCATACAATGGAATATTATTTGGTAATAAAAATGAATGAAGTATTGACAAGTTACAATATGGATGAACCTCTGAAACACTATGTTAAATGAAAGAAGTCATACACAAAAGGCTGTGTATTGTATAATTCCATTTAAATTAAATGCCCAGAAGAGGTAAATCTTTAAAGATAGAAAGTATATTCGTGGTTGCAAGGCGCTGGGAGGACCAGGAAAGAGGAGTGACTGCTAATGGATACAGGTTTTGGGGGGGGTGATGAAAATGTTCTAAAATTGATTTAGTGATGGATGTGTAATTCTTTGAATACACTAAAAGCAATTTAATTGTATACTTTAAATGGGTAAATTATATGATGTCATTTTATCTCAATAAAGTTGCTATAAAAAGGGGGAAGTAATGTTAGAGCTGGTAAGCTGTGAATTTTTAATAATTCTGGGTACCCTCATAGTGGTGTGGTTGTCACCCATCTGTCTCTGCAGGAGAAAAAAATAGGATAATTGCTAGAGTTAAAAGAAAGCCACCAAGAGGTTTTAAGCAGGAAAATGACATGATCATGTGGGTATGAGGGTAAAATAAATGGATGGATCTGAAAGTTTTAGGAGGCAGAAGCTAAGAAATTTGTTGAATGAATGGATATCAGAGGACAACAAAGGGTCAAGCATCAGACTCAAAGGTGGGGAAGATTGTAGGAAAAGAAAATCTGTCTCTCTACAATTACTTTTGCATACACTGGGGCAGAGAGTACCGTGGAACATCTATGTGGAAAAGTCTGGTAGACAATGGGGTATCAGGTATGAAGCTCAGCTAACAGACCAGATGCAGATATATACATACACATCTGAAGGTTATCAGTGCATTATGATGATCGCCAGGGCAATGAGACTGCATAAAAGGAAAGATGGAGGGATCAAGAACTGAACTGTGGAGTACACCATCATTCAAGGGTAGGTAAGAGGAAGAAAAGGACATGACAGAAAGAGAAAAAACAAAAAGAGAAAAGAACCAGAGAAGTAAATACATTCAGGTCCTCCCAGATTGCCTACCTGAACTACTCGCTCATGGATGGTGAGAACTGAGTCCAGGAACATTTTGCTGCCTTGGTCTTGCAGCTGCAATATCTCCACGGTTTTAGTGGGCATCGCATAACTGTGGGAAGAAGAGTCAACTGTTGGGAGCATTCATTTATACTAGCAGCACTGCTTCAACCAGGGTTGTCTATGCATACAGCCACCTCTGCATGGAGTAGCTCCTAGAATCTGGGGGATGCTTATCTGCAGCCAGAAGCAAAGTAACCTTTACCTCTTCCAGAATTCTCTAAACTTCCTGAAGAACTACACTGTGTTTAATACCTTTCTGCATCCCCAATCATGCTTTAATACAACACGATAATGCTATGAACGAAACCTGGTGATAAATAAGTATTCACTGCTACAGACAAATAGCTAGTTCTACAAGAATCAAATCCATCACTAGATATGCTTTGGAGACTAACCGTGGGTATTTCACTTATTGTGGAGAAATTGTTCTAGAACAGGATTTCTCAACCTAAGCACTACTGATATTCCAGACCAGGTAATTCTTTGTTGTGTATCCATCTACCTCTTCTGAATGGATGTCACTAGTACCTCCCAAATGGTGATAAAATTGTCATCAGACATTATCTCAATGACCTAGTTATAGAACCACTGTTTTATACTTACTATAATCAGCTTCAGCAGATCTACATGCTGCAGTGAAAAGAATACTGGACTTGGGAGCCAATTGTTGGCCTTGCCATTTATAAGCAATACTTACTTAGGTAAGTCACTCTCCCCTCTGGGCCTCAGATTCTTTATGCATAAATGCAATTACAATCTGGGCCTATATCAATACACAATTGTGAGGATGGGGTGTGGAGATGCAAACAGGACTGACAGAACAAGTTATACAATAATATTGTATTAGTCGTGTGTTCATTTGATCAAAAAGTGATCAAATCAATGACAAGTGAAATAATAATAATGATAGTAGGAATTCTGGTTTTTCATGTCTCACAAAGTTTCGTCACTTAACAGCAAGGGGCATGGCCCTTTGTAGATAAGACTTCTGCAAAAGGAAGGTAAATATAATAGAAGATGAAATGGAAAAATCATGATCATGGATTTAAATAATGGTTTTGCCACTTACTACCTACTTGAACTTAAGAGACAATACAGCTCTGTGTCTCAATTTCTTCAGTTATAAAATGAGAATAATAATACTTAGTTCACAAGGTTTTTGCAATGATTAAATGAGATTACATAAGTAATTTGCCTGGCATACCACATCCATATATCTTTGCCCATATAAACAGTCAGCAAATGCTGGGTATTGCAACCTCTTTCAGGAAGTTTTTCTAAATAGCATCCTCTCCCACTTTTAAATACAATCTCTGATCTCTTCTTGTGATTCAAATATAGTGATAACTCCTGATATGAAAAATTTAGGATACAATCATAGACTACTTAGGCTTATAGAAGACCAAATAAAATAATTATGTGGAAGCTTTCACAAAAGTAAAAAAGAAAAGAAATAGCACTCTAAAAAGGTTATTTTTCCTTTATGGCATCCTGCAGACAGGACTGACTAAGGGCTAAAGGTATAGCTCAGTGACAGAGGGCATGCCTAGAACAGAACAGGCCTGGGTTTGATCCCCAGTACAAAAAAAAAAAAAAATCAGATTGACTAAAGCAGGTGTTACCTCTTCATGCCATTAATCATGGATTTTATTCTTCAATCCTTAAGCAAGATTTCCTTGATTTGTTTATTTATTTGATTCAATAAACATTTACTAACAGTCTGTTCTGTCATAGGCACTCTGGGACAAATGAAGCCTATGTTTTTAGGGAGCTCACTGAGCAATTCAGAGAGACAGATGAGCACATATATATCTGTACTGCAGAAAGACAGAGGCAACCACAGTATGTGAACAGTGCAGGGACAAGAGGCAGAGAAGTGGGGCTCGTGAAAGGCTTTATCAAGGTGTAAAGAAGGAGCACAGGTGCTTCTGGAGGGCATTCCAAGAAGGTGTGGCAGTATCTACAAAGGCAAGGGGCAGGAGAGGCCCTCAAAGAGAGTCAACAGAAAACCAGACATACTTTGATAAAGAAATACTGGAAACTCTGGACATTTCAAAGTACAACAGACAGAGTAAAAAGACTACAGGTTATTTTTCTTCAGGATCTACATTCTTCTGTACTCTCCACTTTTTCTGCAATAAACATTACTTGGATGATCAGAGAGTAAAAACAGATAAAAACAGAAGGGAAGAAATGAAATAACTGAATTTCAAGAGTCAACCCAACATGACGAAACTATGCTGCCTTTGGGGAATATCACCTAAGAGAGACTCAAGGAACCTACTGGGGTGCTGGGGACTAAAAATCTGTGGACTTGACTTTATATAAGTTATACTTACATAACAATTTTGAAAAATGTAAGTGGATTTAAAAAACAAAAGAGCACAAAGTAGTGTCACAATGAGTGATGCTGAGTGATGCCTCACTTTCCACAGGACACAGGGCTGGTCTGCTTCAGGCATGGAAGCTGCTCCCAGGTGACTGAGACTTCCCTCTCTCCAGGCTGCCCCCAGGAAGGAATACAGGCCAATTAAGAGGCCCACAGGAGAGGCTTTTTTCCTCTCTCCTCCATGAGTTGCAGATGTAGCAGGAAGACCATATACAGAACAAAATCCAGCACACTGCTCACTCTTTAGCCCAATTCCAACTCAAGGTCATAGCTATCATCTCTACCTACCTACCTACCTACCTACACACACACACACACACACACACCCCTCAACTCCAGAGGGAAGAATGGACCAAAATGAAATGAAAATCAGAAGAAAACAACCTCATCTCTGAAAACCCAGGCAGTGAGAATGACTTAACAATACAATAGGCTAAAAACTTCAATCAGAGGAGTTGTTAAAAACAAACAGTTCTTTATGTTCCTAGCCATTTGGGGCAGAGATAGGCAAGAAGCAAACAGCATCATATCAGTCATTCTGCTGTTCTAGGAAATATCCATGCCAGTTAGAACTCAATCCAAATCAATAAATATTTATTCAGTGCCCACAATGTGTCAGGTACTAGACTAGGTCTTATGGTTAGATCAGAAATACAGATAGAAGGGCTGGGGTTATGGCGCAGTGGTAGCGTGCTCGCCTAGCACACAGGAGGCACTGGGTTCGATCTTCAGCACCACATAAAAATAAAATAAAGATATTCTGTCCACCTGTAACTAAAAATTAATATTAAAAAAAAAAAGAAATACAGATAGAAGAGGTCCTTGCCATACAGAGCTTGAAGTCTAATAGGAAAAACCAATCACAGTCAAAAAATTACAAGAAAATGCATGTTATAAAAGGGGAGTTATATACTATTTCTCCTAAATATGTAACATGAAGACCTAAATTAATGAACTTCCCTAAAGAAGTAATATTCAAGCTAATGCCTAGGAAAAATGTAGAGGTGAAGGGGATTCTAAGATTTTTTTTTTGGTACTGGGGATTGAACTCAGAGGTACTCAACCACTGAGCCACATCCCCAGCCCAATTTTGTGTTTTATGTAGAGATAGGGTCTCACTGAGTTACTTAGTGCCTCGCCGTTGCTGAGGCTGGCTTTGAACTCGCGATTCTCCTGTCTCAGCCTCCCAAAGGCCTAGGATTATAGGCGTGTGCCACTGAGCCCAGCTCTAAGTTTTTTTTTTTTTTTTTTTTTTTTTTTTTTTTTAAATATTTTTCTAGTTGTAGATGGACACAATGTCTTTATTTTATTGCTTTGTACGTGGTGCTGAGGATCGAACCCAGGGCCTCACGCATGCAAGGCAAACGCTCTACCACTGAGCTACAATCCCAGCCCCCAGCTCTAAGTTTTTATAAACCATATTCAAAATCTCTGAAGAAGAAATCAAAAAAGCCAAGTCAGCATCTGGAGGCAGAGGGAAAAGGAAAAAAAAGAAAGGTAAGGTAAGGTAAGGTAAGGTAAGGTAAGGGGGAAAACCCAGGCCATGGAGCACTAGCAAGCAATGGGAGAACATTCATTTTGATCCTAAAGGAGTGGGAAGCCATGAAGTGAGAAGAGAGCAGAAAGCATTTTAAGTAGGGGAGACATAATCATATTTCCATTCTAGAAAGGTTACCCTAAATGCTTTGTGGAAAATTTGTTAGAAAAGTTGCGTACTGTGGGGAGGAGGGGGAAGTGGATTCAAATCCAGACCCTACCACTAATTAGGTATAGCACTATGGACAAAGTTTAATAATAATAATAAGCCGGGCACAGTGGCACACACCTGTAATCCCAGCACTTTGGGAGGCTGAGACAGGAGAATCACCAGTTCAAAGCCAGCCTCAGCAACGGCGAGGCACTAAGCAACTCAGTGAGACCCTGTCTCTAAACAAAACACAGAACAGGGCTAGAGATGTGGCTCAGTGGTTGAGTACCCCTGAATTAAATCCCCAGTACCAAAAACCAAACAAACAAATAAATAATAATAGCAGTCAAGAGTTGCTGGGCATAGCAGGGTGCGGTGGTGCACGTCTGTAATCCCAGCAGCTCAGGAGGATGGGGAGTTCAAAGCCAGCCTTAGCAACAGTGAGGTGCTGAGCAACTCAGTGAGATCCTGTCTCTAAATAAAAATACAAAAAAGAGCTGGGGATGTGGCTCAGTGGTTGAATGCCCCTGAGTTCAATCCCCAGTACCCCCATCCCCCCTCCAAAAAAAAGAGCTGCTGGGCATAGTTCTAAGCACTTTAAATATGCTAGTTCTCCATACTTGGAAGGCTGAGGCAGGACAATTCCAAGTTTGAGGCCAGTCTGGGTAACTTAGCAAGAGTCTGGGGACACCCCTGGGTTCAATCGCTAGTGCTGCAAATAAATAAATAAATAAATAGATAGATAGATAGATAGACTGTGTCCCTTAATTTTCACTGTTTTTTTTAAAAAGTAGGTTCTTTTATTAACCCCTTTTACAGACGAAATCAAGGCAAAAAGAAGTTAAATGAACTGCCAGTGTCACCCAGTAAGAATGCAGCAGAACAAGAATAAATCCCAGGCAGGCTGGTTCCAGAGTTGATGCTTTGATAAAGTACATATAAGGTGCTTGTCTGAATGAAGAAGGACAATAAAAAAAAAATACTTAGCCTTTTCAAGTGTCTGCGTGATATTAGTGCTCATATTCAATGTATGTTACTGCCTTTCTGCCTTCACTCAAATGCAGGCAGAGCTTTTCATAGATGTGTTTTTATTTATTTTTTAAGAGATGGGATCTTGCAATGTTGCCCAGACTCGCCTTAACTCCTGGGCTCAACCTCTCTAGTAGCTGGGACTATGGGCACTTGTCTGGCAAGCACTCTACCACTGAGCTACATCCCCAGCCTCAGCTGGGTTTTTAAAGGCAACATCTTTAAAGAGTCCTGATAGTTTAAAATAATATTTCAGGGAACTAATCCACTCTAGGTATGACAGTAACATACTGTGAATGACATTTCATGCTTCTTTGCCACCTCCACCTCTGTGCAGCTACCCCTAATCCTTGTCAGCTGAAAAACCATCTTCATTAATTATGAATAACAATACATTATTCAGAGTGTTTACAATGTGTCAGTATTTGTGCCAAGTGCTGTAGTGTACTATCATATTGAACTTTCATAACTTAAAGAAACAAAAAAATTATCATCCTCAATATATAGATGAGGAAATAGGTTCAGAATTTCCCAAAGTCGTTTTACTAATAAGTGGTAGAGCTAGAATTTGAAGGCATGCAGTTGAGTTCCAGACCTTGTATTCTTAACCATTTGTTATTCCAACCATAGTCCATAGACAAGCTGCCAGTGAGCAAACTGTCATCAGTCCACAACAAGAAGTACCAGTCACTAAACACACTTTAATTCAGGCTTTTTTTTTTTTAACAGCAAGTCTTTCCTGATGAAGGAAGCCAAATATTAACATACATTTTGGCATAAACTCCTGACATCTTTAAGTGGTATTGAGAAGCATCATTCTAAATTACTATGTTACTCTTCTACTTTAAACTGACTGCACTTTATCTTCAATGTACCACCTTCCACATTATCATTATTTCTCTTGTTGTATACATATATGCAGGTGTGTGTGTGCCCACTGTGTGGGTGTATGCTCCCTGAATCACCCCTAGTATCCATCCCTCCAGCGAAAATGTCTAGTACAGTGCCCACCAGGTAGCAAGATTTTTAAATTAATTAAATCAATCATTTTGATTAATTAGAAGCACTTTCATTAAACTTTAGGAAATGTGTACCCCACAGCTGGACTATGTAGTCATATTCAAGAGTATGAGCCAGGCGTGGTGGTGCACATCTGTAATCCCAGGACTTAGGGAGGCTGAGACAGGAGAATCGCAAGTTCAAAGCCAGCCTCAGCAAAGGCGAGGTGCGAAGCAACTTGGTGAGACCCTGTCTCTACATAAAACACAAAATAGGGCTAGGGATGTGGCTCAGTGGTTGAGTACCCCTGAGTTCAATCCCCAGTACCAAAAAAAAAAAGTCTGAATGCCTCCCACGTGGAGGCCCTGTGCTAGGTGCTAAAGAAACAACGAACACAGTCCCCATCTGGGTGGAATGCACAGAGAGATGGGGAACTGACACTTGAACAGATCATTACAGCCCAGAGCACTGAGTGACATGACAGAGGTACATGTCAAGTGCTGAAAGAGCAACCAACCCTCTGGGGCATCAGAAAGAGATAAAGTACATTTTTAGGCTTGTGATATTGAAGTACTGTCAGCTGTGAGAGCTAAAGTCACAGCATACTATCAAATCTGAAGAGCACATTTTGCAGTTGCACTCTAAGTTATAAAGGTTTTAAAAGTTCAAATTTGGCCTAACGACTTTAAATAAGACCCTATACAATTAAAAAAATGGAAGTCAAGTAGTGCTCCATTAATCTAAACAACTTAATTGGTTCTATGAATTTTGACTTTTTCAAATCTCTGGTTTCTCGGTCTATAAAATAGGAATATACTAATATCTTAGGTATAAAAAAGTAATTTTTGCATATCCACATACTATGCAGTGTACTACCTTTTTAGATTGGCAAACTAGCTATTATTTATTAAATATTTTTAAAAATCAACTCACTTTTAAAATTAATTTTTAAAAAACTTGAGAAGTAGGACAACTTGGAACTTTTATGCACTGTTGATGAGAAAATAAAATGGTACAGACATTTTGGAAGTTTGGGAGTTTCTAATAAATGCAAACATATACTACACTTACATTTGCCCCAGCAATCACACTTCCAGAGAAATGACTTTATTCATAATTACAAAAACTGGAAACAACACAAATATCCTTCAATTAGTGGATGGAAAATATGCGGTACATTTTTCAATGAAATGCTACTCAGCAACAAAAATGAACAAAGTACTTAACATAGGCAATGACATAAATGAATCTCAAATACATTATGCTAGATGAACTAAGCCAAAATCAAAAGGAAAAATGATGTATTTTTCCACTTACATGACATTCTAGAAAAAGTAAAAATAAGGACAGAAAGTAGATCAGTAGTTAACCAGGACTAAGAACAGGAAAGGAACTGACTACAGAGGCAAGAAGGCACTTTTTGGGGTGATAGAAATATCGCAATATTTCATATTTGTTATCATATATTTCTTTTTTTTTTTTTTGGTACTGGAGATTGAACTCAGGGGCACTCGACCACTGAGCCACATCCCCAGCCCTATTTTGTGTTTTTTATGTAGAGACAGGGTCTCACTGAGTTGCTCAGCGCCTCTCTGTTGCTGAGGCTGGCTTTGAACTCACGATTCTCCTGTCTCAGCTTCCCTGAGTGCTGGGATTACAGGCTTGCGCCACCGCGTCCGGCTGTTATCATATATTTCATGTTCATAATCTTGATTATGACATTATTTATTGTGTACATTAGTCAAAGCTCATAGAACTATTCACTAAAAGGATGAATTTTACTGAATGTAAATTATACCTCATTAAGCCTGACTTTATAGTATGGCTATAAATGGAAATCAGCTGCCATAAACAGAAGGTGAGTTAAAAATAAATACAACAAAAACAAAATAATGTTATAAAATTCTAGCTAAATACTAGTGCTTCCAAAGATTCCAAGCCTGAGGTCCTCTCTGTTACAAAGATTATGAAGGACTAGATCACCATTCAGGACATATCCCAATCGCTGTGGGAATTACTCCTTGATACAATTGGACTGAATGAGAATTAAAAAGGGAAGAAATTTCTAAGCATGTTATTTAATGTTATTTGAGGTAAACCACAGTACATCCTATACCATCTGAAACACTGAGATAAGATATGTAAAGTGCCTGGCCTGAAGGAAAGAGTAAATATTAGTTCTCCTCTCTTTCAGTTTCCTAGCAAATCCAAAGTGTACATGAAAAGAACTGGCAAAGAATACCTAAATAAATGGAAAAAAATACTGTATTAAGATTTCAATTCTTCCCAACTTGATTTAAAGATTCAACACAATCCTAACAAAATTCCATCAGGCAGTTAGCAGAATGAATCAGACATTATTTTTCTATGTTCATATATAAATACATGACCAATGTAATCCACATCATGTACAACCAGAATATATATAATATGTCAAAATATATTCTACTGGCATGTATAACTAAAAAGAACAAGTAAAAAAATTCTGTCAAGATCTTTTCTATAGAAATCAACAAGTAGCCGGGTGCGGTGGCTCAAGCCTGTAATCCCAGCACTTAGGGAGGCTGAGACAGGAGAATCGCGAGTTCAAAGCCAGCCTCAGCAATGGCGAGGTGCTAAGCAACTCAGTGAGACCCTGTCTCTACATAAAACACAAAATAGGGCTGGGGATATGGCTCAGTAGTTGAGTGCCCCTGAGTTCAAGCCCCAGTACCAAAAAAAAAAAAGAAAAAGAAATCAACAAGTTAATTCTAAATTAATATTTTGGTTTTTGGTACTGAAGGCAGGAGGATTACAAGTTCGAGGCTAGCCTGGGCAACTCGGCAAGACCCTAAGCAACTTAGTAGGACTCTGTCTCAAAATAAAAAATAAAAAGGGATAGGGGTATAGCTCAGTGGTAAAACACCTATGGGTTCAATCCCTAGTACCCACTCCCCTAAAAAAGAAAAAAAAATCTTTTCAACAAAAGGTGCTAGAACAGGTGTATAACCATATGCAAGGAGGAGGAGGAGACAGACCTAAATCTCACACTAAATACAAAGGTAATTCAAATGGATCAGGCTTAATTGTAAACTTAAAACAACAGAATTTCTGATACAGGCATGGTGGCAGCATGGGCCTATAATCCCAGCTATTCTAGAAGGCTTAGTTTTTTTGTTTTTTGGGTTAGTTTGTTTTGTTTTGTTTTTTTTGATACCAGGGATTGAACTTAGGGATACTCAACCACTGAGCCACATCTCCAGCCCTATTTTGTGTTTTATGTAGAGATAGGGTCTCACTGAGTTGCTTAGTGCCTCACCATTGCTGAGGCTGGCTTTGAACTTGCGATTCCATCTTGTCTCAGCCTCCCTAAGTGCTGGGATGACAGGCTTGCACCACTGCACCCAGTTTATTCGAGAGGCTTAGGCAGGAGGATTGCAAGTACTAGACCAGTCTGAGAAATTTAGGAACACCTTTTCTCAAAATAAAATATGACATGAAACTGGGGCATAGTGGCACAGATCTGTAATTCCAGCAATTTGGGAGGCCCAAGCAGGAAGATTAGAAGTTCAAGGCCAGCCTCAGCAATTTAAGAGAAACCCTTAGCAATTTAGCAAGACCTTGTCTCAATACAAAACAAAAACTGGACTTTGGATGTAGCTCACCACTCTGAGTTCAATCCTCAGTGATTGAACTGGTAATGCACCCTGAGTTCAATCCTCAGTACCAAAAACAAACAAACAAAAAAAACCCCAAATGGGCTAGGGATATGGTTCGGGGTAGAGGTTCTGCCTAGCACATGGAAGGTCCTGGCTTCAATACCTATGCCATATTTAAAGACACACACACACACACATAAAAAGAGCACAATATAAATTAAAAAAGGAAACTACCATTTTTTGTAGTGTTGGTACTGGGGATCAAACGTTGGGATTATAGCCATGTGCCACCACACCCAGTTAAGGAACTGCTATCTAAAAGCAGATAGGGAATTTTCATAATTGAATAACAAAAAAATGCAATTTTTAATAAGAACAAAAGGTCTGAAGAGATATGCCACCATAGAAAATATACAGATGTCAGGTGGGCGTGGTGGCACAAGCCTGTCATCCCAGCACTTAGGGAGGCTGAGACAGGAGAATTGCAAGTTCAAAGCCAGCCTCAGCAATGGCGAGGCACTAAGCAACTCAGTGAGACCCTGTCTCTACATAAAACACAAAATAGAGCTGGGGATGTGGCTCAGTGGTCGAGTACCCCTGAGTTCAATCCCCGGTACCAAAAAAAAAAAAAAAGAAAGAAAGAAAGAAAGAAAGAAAATGGTGCAGTCATTTTCTATGTCTAACTTTATAGGCAATTTCCTATAAAGTTAATACAAAAGTCACATTCTTAGCTAAACATCAAAGAATAAAGAAGCCATATGGTTCTTGAAAATTTAAATGAGAATGCTTATTTCAGTTTTATTCATAATCACCAATAAATTGGGAAGGCCCAAATGTACATCAACAGACAAATGGATACACCACTTAGGGTCTAACCATTCAATGGAATATTACTCAGCAATAAAATACTTGTAAAAATTTGTATGCCTATGAGCCAGGCGCAGTGGCACATGCCTAAAATCCCAAGTTTGGGAGGCTGAAGCAGGAAGATTGCAAGTTCAAAGCCAGCCTTAGCAATTTAGCAAAGCCCTAAGCAACTCAGTGAGACCCTGTCTCTAAATAAAATACAAAAAAGGGCTGGGGATGTGGCTCAGTGGTTAAGTGCCCCTGAGTTTAATCCTGGGTAACAACAAAATAAATTTGTATACCTATGTTCATAGCAGCATTATTTACAACAGCTAAAACAGGGAAGTTTTAGCAACAGATGAATGGATGAGCAAAATGTAAAATATACATACAGTGGAATACTATTCAGCCTTAAAAAGGAGAGGAATTCTGACATATGCAACAACATGGATGAACTCTGAGGACATTATACTAAGTGAAATAAGACAGTTACAAAAAGATAAATACTGTATGATTTCACTTATATGAGGTAAACAGTCAAAACAAAGAGACAGAAAAATAGTATAGTGGTTGCCAGGGGCTGGGGGGAAAAGGGGAAAAGGGAGTTGTTATTTAATAAGTAGAGAGAGTTTTACAAGATGAAAAAGGTTATGGAGATGGTTGGTGGTGATGATTGCATATCATTTTTTGGTACTAGGAATTGAATCCAGAGGCGCTTAACTACTGAGCCACATCCTCATCCTGTTTTATTTTTTATTTTAAGACAGGACCTCAGTAAGTTGCTAAGCCTGGCTTTAAACTTGCAATCTTCCTACCTCAGCCTCTTGAGTTGCTGGGATTACAGGCATGTGTCACTATGCTGGACAATGAACTGTACATTTAAAAACAGTTAAGGGGCTAGGTGGTAGAGTATTTGCCTAGCATGTGCCAGGTTCTAGATTCAATCCCCAACACTGCAAATATAAAAATTAAAAAGTTAAGATGGAGCAAGGTGTGGGGGGCACACGCCTATAATCCCAGTTACTCAGGAGGCTGAGGTAGGAGTGAAGGGTTATAGAAAATAATATTCCTACAAGACAGCACTCCCACCACCATCATCACCCCTGGGAGAAACAGAGGCACAGTGTGGCTCAGGAAAAGGGAGGGAAATTAGCCAAACATTAAACCTCTCCCAGTACATCCTTTCCCAGTAACAATGGGTCCCAAAGGAAAAAGCAAACTTCGATTCCTTCCTGGGTTTATCCCCAGAATCTCCATCAAAAGCAAATATCTAACCCTTCCCAACTACAATGGGTCGTGAAGGAAGGAGGTGAATACTAAAACCCTGGACCCTGGACTTTTACTCTTTCCCACTGCAGATGAGTCCTGGAAGGAGAAAAGCAAATAGTGAAGCTCTAGGTAACAATGGGTCCCAGAGGAAGGGAGATAAGCAGTGAACACCAAGTTCTGAGCTTTTCCCAATGAGTTTTAAACCTTTTATAACTGCCTTCCTGAGTTAAAATTTTAACTTGCACAACTAGGTCCCTGACTGTCCAAACAGCACATCCACAGTCTCCAATGATCAATTTACCCTCATAGCAAACTATAAAACTCAGACTTCTTCTATAACCCAGGGACCATTTCCGTACCCAAAAAGTAAGCCCTCCCATGCCGGATTGATTTTGCTGTAGAATAAAGGAAAGTTTGCTGATCCATTTGAGGTCTGTCTCCAACCTGGTTATTTGTATTTTCATTATGGTGCTGAAGCCATATTGGTTTATTTTTGCTTACAAGGAGGATCACAAATTTGAGGTCAGCTTTGGCAATTTAGCGAGACGCTGGCCCAGAATAAAAACTAAAATGGGCTGGAGATGTAGCCTGGTGGTAGAATACCCCTGGGTTTAACCCCTAATATGCCAAAAAAAAAAAGTTATGATGATAAACTTTATATATGTATTTCCACAAGTGAAAAAAAAAAAAAAAACAACTTAATTCCAGCCACTTGGAAAGCTGAAGGAGGACTACAAATTTGAAGCCAGCCTTAGCAACTCAGCAAGACTATCACAAAATAAAAAATAAAAAGGGTGGAGATGTATCTCAGTAGTAAAGCATCCATAGGTTCAATCCCCAGTACCACAAAAAATAAAAATAAATAAAAACTTGCAAAACCATGAATGACTTCCAAACACATTATGCAAAGTCAGAGGCCAGACAAATAGCTACACTGTGTGATTCCACTGACATGATATTCTGAAGAAGTTAAAACAACAGGGACAAAATCAGTGGTTGCCAGGGAACTGAGTGAGACAGGGGAAGGAGACTGACTATACCATTCTACATTAATGAAACTATTAATTTTACGTTAATGAAACTATTCTAGATTTTGATTGTGGCAAACTATATACCTAAAAAAAAGGTTAATTTTACTACATGTAAATTATTTCTCAAAAAACTTGATTTCATGAAAAAGATAGAGCATGCTACTTCAAGAATATCCATCCAAAGGCTCCTTTCATACCTTTCTTCAACTTTGATGAAGAGATGGTTGCAGAAGTTATGAACATATTGGGCATAATTCTCTGCCAGGGCCATGTCATACGCAGTTAGGTGAATGTTTAAAACCCCATATTCATAATCTGTCCCCAAATTAATGGGTCTCACTTCCACTTTTCCCTTCTTCTTCTTGGGCTGAACAGAAAACAAATAAAAAGAGAAAGAAAATAAATCCAAGTATTGTACACAAATTCCAATCATACCATTTGGATCTTTTTTAAAAATTCAGTCTTTCAAATAAATTTGTCCACCATTTTTCTCTCAGGTTACCCTGCCTACAAGCTGAAGTTCTCTTGAGAAGGAATGGGTGGCTTCTCTTAACAGTTTAGGTTACAACATAATGAGAGAGAAAATTACTGACATTATTTTAACAAGAATACATGTGACCATCTTCTGCCATTATGTTGTTTTGAGACTCACTTCCCATCTCTAGCTCTGTTTCTCAATTTGTAAATTAATGAATTTATGTCAGATTAAGATTGTTTTATTTTTGGTGCTGAGGATTAAACGCAGGGCTTTGCATAAGCTAAGCATGCACTTCACCACTGAGCTATACCTCCAGTCTAGATTAAAAGATTCTGAATCTAGATTCCACAGATGAATGAAGAGGTCTATGAGCCGTAAAATACATATGTAAAATTTTACATGTACATTTTTCTGAGGAGAGAATCCTTAGCAGTCATCAAAATTTAGAAGAAATCAACAGTGGAGAGCCTCAGCATCCATTCTCTTGCAGACTTCCTAGTTCTGAAATTCCACAACTGTCTATACAGCCTTCTTGTTGAGAACTGAGAGGTAGCGTAATTATTTTAGTTCTACCTTTATCTTTCATATAAAGTATTGCCTAAGTACATACTAGCCTGTACAGGTTGTTATAAAAAGTTAGAATAAGGCCTGGGAAAGATCCTTAACACAGCATAGATCAGGGTGAAGAATGCTTCTTAAATGAAAATAATGTATGCGCATCAAGAGAGACTTTTTAAATAAATTAATGCAGCTACAAGAAGAAATAAGAAACTTTTCTATGCGTGTGATACTGGGGACTGAACCCAGGGCCTAAGGCATGCTAAGTGAGCATTCTACCACTAGGCTACATCCCCAGCTCCTTTTCTGAAATTGTATTTTGAGGCAAAGATTCACTACATTGCCAAGGCTGGCCTCCAACTCTTGCAATCCTCTTGCCTCAGCCTCCAGGTAGCTGGGATTATAAGTATGTGCCACCATGCCTGGCAGGAACTTTTTTATATACTGATATAGAAAGACCTTTATAATAAATGATGCAATCACACTGTAGAACAGTGTGTTCAAAATACTGCCACACAATAGGGAGAGAACGAACGTATGTATTTATGTGTATGTATAATTACATATACACTTATTTGCTTACATATCCAAAAATTATCTCTGAAAGGATGTTCAGAAACACTAATATCACTGACTGCTTGTGAAGGGACTGAGTGGCTAGGCCACAGTGGGAAGAAGCCTTTTTAACTGCTTTCCTTCCATATTTAAAAATTGGGGGGCTTGGGGTATAGCTCTGTGATACAGCACTTGCCTAGCATGCACAAGGCCCTGTGTTTGATCCAACGCATTGCAAAAGAACAAAAGAAATCTTAACATCTACTGTGTTTTGGAAGATACTATTGCAATGTACTATTCATACCCCAAAATGCACAAATGAGTATATAGCTTAATAAATTTTCACGAAGTGAAAATATCTGTGCAATCAGTACTCTACTCTAGACAATAAATAGATCTTTACCGGTAGTTCAAAAGGTCTCTTCCTTTCCCCAAATTGGTAATCATTATCCTGACTTATATAATCATATGGTTATTTTAACTAATTTTGAATTTCATGAAAATGGAACGATATGATACATTCTCTTTTATGTCTGGCTTCTCTCATTATGTTTGTAAAATGTAATGCATTGTCGGCTGGGGTTATGGCGCAGTGGTAGCGTGCCCACCTAGCATGCGTGAGGCACTGGGTTTGATCCTCAGCACCACATAAAAATAAAATAAAGATATTCCGTCCACCTACAACTAAAAAATAAATATTTTTTTAAAAATGTGATGCATTATATTAAATAATAATGTTCTTTCCTTCTCAATGGCCTAGCAGTCCACTGTGCAAAATATACTAAAATTTATTTACCATTTCTACTATCAGTGGGAATGTGGGTTGTTTCTAGCGTGAGGCCATTATGAACAGCATTGTTGCCAATGTTGTATGTTTCTTTTACAGAAAGTACATATGCATTTCTCTTGGGAATATATCTGGGAACTGAAATACTGAACCATAAAGTATGAATATGTTCATCATTAACAGATACTCTTGACAGTTTTACAAAGTAGTTTTTAATTTAGTCCCCTACCAGCAGTGTATGAGAGTTGCTCTGTATTCTTGTCAAAACTTAGAAAACTTAAACTTGGTACAGTAAGACTTTCTGGTTGGTTTGTTTACTTTAACCACTTTGGTGGATATGCAGTGGTAATGCATTGAAGTTTTGACAAGCATTTCCTTTATGTTTACTGAGCCAGAGTACCTTCCCATGTTTATGGCCATTTGGATATTGTCTTTTATAACCTGCCTATTCATGCATTTTGTCCATTTTTATTTTATTTTTATTTTCTGGTTGCTAGGGATTAAACTCAAGGCCCTGCAAATGCTAAGCACGTGCTCTAGCACTTTGTCCATGTTAAAAATTGAGTTGTCTTTCTCTTATTGATTTGTCCAGATTCTTTATATAGTCTGGGAATAATCACTTGCACATATATGCAAATATCTTTTTCCTCTATCTAGCTTTCCTTTTCACTATTTTGTATCTTTTTTTAAAAATATTTTTTTTAGTTGTTGATGGACACAATGTCTTTATTTTATTGCTTTGTATGTGGTGCTGAGGATCGAACTCAGGGCCTCACGCATGTGAGGCAAGCGCTCTACCGCTGAGCTACAATCCCAGCCCCCTATTTTGTATCTTGATGAAAGTTCTTATTTTAATGTAGTACAATTTATTCATTTTTTCTTTTATGTTTATAGTGATTTTATGGCCTGTTTAAGAAATCTTTGGGGCTATGACTTGAAATGCAATTAAATAAACTAATAAAAAATTAATTAATTAATTAACTAAAAAAAAAAAAGAAATCTTTGGGGCTGGGGTTGTGGCTCAGTGGTAGAATGCTTGCCTATTACATGTGGAGCACTGGGTTTGATTCTCAGCACCACATATAAAATAAATAAAATAAAGGTATTATGTCTATCTACAACTAAAAAAAAAATTTTAAAAAAGAAATCTCTGCCTACTTTAAGACAATGAAGATATTCTTCTATTTTATCTTCTAGCAGCTTGCTTTCTCCCTCCCCTCCCTCCCCCCTCTCCCTCTCCTCTCTCTCTCTCTCTCCATCTCTGAAGGGTGCCAGGGGGTGCCAGGGATTGAACTCGGGGCCACTCGACCACTAAGCCACATCCCCAGCCCTATTTTGTGTTTTATGTAGAGACAGGGTCTCACTGAGTTGCTTAGCACCTCGTCGTTGCTGAGGCTGGCTTTGAACTTGTGATCCTTCTGCCTCAGCCTCCCGAGCCATTGGAATTACAGGCATGTGGCGGCACCATGCCTGGTTCTAACAGCTTTATTATTTTAACATTTAAACTTAGATCTATAATTGCTTTTTTTGGGGGGGGAGGGCGGTGCTGGGGATTGAACCTAGGGCCCTGTGCAAGCTAAGCACATACTCTACCACTGAACTATACCCTCAGCCTATAATTCATTTTTAAGTGATTTTTGTGTACAGTATGAAACAGGAATCAAGAGTCACTTTTTGCTGGGTGCAGTGGCATATACATGTAATCTCAGCGGCTCAGGAGTCTGAGGCAAGAGGACTGTGAGTTCAGAGCCAGCCTGAGCAACTCACTGTGAACCTGTCTCCAAATAAAATACCAAAAAAAGGGCTAGGAAGAGGTGGAAAAGAGGTGGAAAGGGGAGGTCCTAGGGAATTAACTTGGCCAAATTATGTTATGTGCATGTACAAATATGTCACAATGAATCCTATGTTATGCATAATTATAATGCACCAATAAAAATTAATTAAAAAAAGGGGGGGCTAGGGATGTGGCTCAGTAGTTGAGTGCCCCTGAGTTCAATCCCTACTACCAAAAAACAAAACAAAACAAGTCACTTTTTCCTCAGAATCATCTAGCCCAAATGAAGGAGCACCACTGCATTGCAGTGTAACCTTTGTCATATACTAAGTGTCCATAGATATGTGGATCTGTTTCTGTAGTCTTTATTTTGTTCCCTTGGGCAATTTGTCTATCCTTGAGCCAATGCCATATTGTCCTAATAACTAGAGATTTATTTAGTCTTACTTTTGGTAGAAATAGTTTTTAAAAGAAAAAACAGGGGCTAGGGATATATGTAGCTGAGTGATAAAGTGCATGCTCAGACCTTGGTTTCAATCCCAGCACCTAACAGAACAACAACAAAAAAAAAAAAAAGAAAGAAAGAAAGAAAAGAAAAGAAAAGAAAGGAAAAAAGAAAAAGAAAGGAAAAAAATTTCTGTCTACTTATGTCTTAAGCCACCTCTATCTAGGAGCCAACAGCCTACAGGTTGCCACAGCATAGCTCTTTCTGACAGAGTATCTGGAACAGTATCCCCACATAGCTGCTCTACAGGTCAGTCTAAGAGAGCAGGAACCCAGTTAGCACAAGCAGGGGGAAGACATGGAAATATGCCTTTCACAAGGCTAGTAATACTGACAATAACCTGATCTCACAGGGATGTTCTGAGAATTGAACAAAATACTATATGTGAGGGGGCTAGGGTTGTGGCTTAGTGGTAGAGCACTTGCCTCGCATGTGTAAGGCACTGGGTTCAATTCTCAGCACCACATATAAATAAATAAATAAAAATAAAGATCCATTGGCAACTAAAAAAAATATTTAAAAAATATTATGTGTAAATCTGTAACACATATTTAAACATTCAATAAACATTAACTTGCCTGGCGTTTGCTTTCATTGCAAGATTTCTGTCCTGGTTCTTCATTTTGTGTGGACAGAATATGAAGCCACGTGAGATTCAGAATGTCCTCCGGAGTCACACAGGCAGGCAGGATAGAGACCAGACCTTTTTAATGGCATCCACTAAAGTTGTTTTTTGTTTGTTTGTTTTGCAGGGGTGGGGGGTAGCCAGGGGTGCTTCATTATTCAGTTACATCCCTACTCATTTTTATTTTTTATTTTGAGACAAGGTCTCGCTAAGTCACTGAGGTTGTTCTGGAACTTGCAATTCTCCTGCCTCACCCTCCCGAGTTTCTGGCATGTGCCACCACCCCCAACTGCATTAGTAAAGTTTTAACAATTGTGACCAGACCAGGTGCTAGACCTTGCTAGGAGTGAGAAGCCAAGCTCTAGAGAGATCAACCATCAAGGTGCAGGGCTTTGTTCTCTCTTGTTCATAGCCTACCACGCCCATGGCCAAATGCAGCAACAGGACTTCTCACTGTAACAGCCCTGCAGTCAGAGCTGTGAAGAATTCTAAAGTCTGAATGCAATGGAGAGAAGGAGAGGCTGAAATATTCCAGCAGAGAACAGAGGAACTTCCCTAAAGTTCTAGGAGGCTTACCTAACCCAAGGAAAATGCCAGGCTCTTCAAAGGTGTTGCTTTGGGTGAACCGAGAAAGACAGCTGATTCCAGTGTCCCTCTTGGCATCTCACTTGCTTTTCCGTGTTGGCCTAGATTTGCCTGGACTGATCCACATCATCAGGGGCCCATTGTTATATTATTATGTATCATAGCAAGAGCTTAACTGCATATATCAGATTCTAGTTATTGTTAATTTTACCTGCACGATTTTTCTCACATCCATCCTCTCCTCTGTTCCTACTGAGTTCACACCTTTATGAATGCCACAGGAGTAATTAGATATTTGTGCAAGGGATGTACATGAAACAGGGCTGTGTTTAGGGAAGACCACCCTGACTGCATATGGAAGACTACCAGGCTAGGTAGTCTGGAAAAGAAGGAAGGCTAGGAGAAAGGTGACAGGGAAGATGCGCTACTGTTCACCACCAAACCCTGGCATTCCTATGACTGGCTTGGATTCATTATGGGATGGTCCATGGTAGCCCTGCTGTATTATACTATGGACCTCCAAATGGACCCTGGGATAAATTACCACTTTTATACAGAAATGTCCACATTTTATTTTACACATACACACATGCACGCACTTTACAATATATATGTGTATATATATAAGGTTATAATAGTAAAGAAATGGCAAAGGTAACTGCTTGATGTCTTGTCAGGGCTGGAAACTGGGTCTGTAAGCCCAACCCCAGGCTCTCTCTTTCAAAGTGAAAGGTGAAAGTATCTGCCTATTACTATAGGTAGAATTCTTTTTTTTTTTTCTTTTTGTGGTACTGGGGATTGAACCCAGGGCCTCCTGCATGCTAGGCAAGTACTTCAATTATTCTACCACTGAGCCATATCCCTAACCATAGGTAGCATTCTTTAAGGTGAGAAAATTGGAAAGGAATTGTATCATTTTAATCTTCACACAAAAAGCCTGATACGCCTGCAGCATAATCAGCTTCCAAAAGTGCTGGTGATAAAAATAATAAAATTTACAACTGGAGACTTGAATGATTTGCTGAAGGCACTCTGAACAGTCCATAATGAACTGTGAGGTGCATACTGATTGTGTGAGCATGTCTATAATTCAATGTCACACACACATACACACAGAAGGCTTGGCTCTGATTGGGGTGGCAAGGGAACACATCTTGTGGCTGCATCAAGAGCACCAGACTCAGATGGAAGCCAAAGAAAATCCAGACTCAAATCTTAATTATCTGCTTAGTCACTCCATGGCACTGGGTGACCACTTTAGGCTCCAGTTTCTTCATCTCTTACAGTAAAGGTTATTATGGAGATCAATATAGTGAATTTATATAAAATGGAAATAGCATAAACTGTTAGATAGACTCTGAGCTAACGCTAGTTTTTTTCTAGCTAACACTAGAAATTACTAGGCATTTGGGCAAGTCATTTCATTTTGCTGCATCTTAGATTCCTCAAACAGGGACTTTAACAACCATAGAATATTCTGAGGATTAAATTAAACATATCACTCATAATACTGTAAAATGGAATTCTGTTTTTAAAGTCTGGCACATAGCAGTTACAGCACCTGGTATATAATACTCAATAATTGGTATTTTTAAAATAGTAATGTACACAGTGGGCTTGGTGGTTCATACCTGTAATCCCAGTGACTCAGGAGGCTGAGGCAGGAAGATCACAAGTTCAAAGATAGCCTCAGCAACTTAGCAAGGCCCTAAACAACTTAGCAAGACCCTGTCTCAAAATAAAAAATAAAAAGGGCTGGGGATGTAGCTGAGTGGTTAAGCATTCCTGGGTTCAATCTCCAGTACCAAAAAGGGAAAAAGGGAAAAAAATAATGTACACAGATAGGATATTATTAGTACTATAAGTTAGAAGTAAGCATGTTCTCAATACCTTTTTGTTAAGTTTTGCAAAATGAAGAAATTAATAAGCACCTGCTGTATATATAAAATTCTGGTTCAACCACACTAAGGAAAGACTCCAAAGAAGTAGAAAACAGGACTAGGGTTGTGGCTCAGTGGTAGAGCATTTGCCTAGCATGTGTGAGGCCCTGGATCTGATTCTCAGCACCACATATAAATAAATAAAATAAAGATCCATTGACAACTAAAAAAAAAAAGTAGTAGTAGAAAATAGAAAACAGTGCTAGTACCCTCACAGAAAGAAAGACACATCCTAGCTGACTATGGTGATGTACACCTATAATCCCACTACTTAGGAGGCTGAGGCAGGAGGATCACAAATCTGAGGCAAGTTTTGGGTAATTTAGTGACAACCTGCCTCAAAATAAAACAGCTAGGAATATAAATCTGTGGTAGAATATTCCCCTCCCATGTGTAAGGGACACACACACAAAAAGAGTACTTCTTCTCTATTCTAAAAAGCAGCCTACCTCTCATGTGCAAGGTGACTTCAATACAAGCTACCTTGACTGTACCATGGCAATTAAATTTATAAGGGGAACCCAATAACAACCATTTCAGGCAGGTACAGTTGAACAAGCAGTGAGAAGTCACTACCTCTAGGTTTTGGGCATGACATACGAGAGTGTATAGTAGTTACTCAGTAAATGTAATTTATTTGGTTTAGAGTAGTAAGAATGCTAAGGCAGGAGGATTGTGAATTCAAGACCTGCATGGAAAACTTAGCAAGACCCTGTCTCAGAAAAAGAAAAGAAAAAAATGGGGGTGGTGCTGGAGATACAACTCAGTGGTAGAGTGCCCGGGGTTCACTTCTCAGTTCATTCAGACCTGCCTACTTCTCCAGTCTCATCTCCCCTCATTCCTGAATGTTCACTTGAAACTCCAGAATTAACAAAATGCTGGAAGTTTCCAACTCCATTTCTAGGATCAATGTCTCTTCACATTTGCCCATAATGTTTGCCCTCCCTGCAGAGCCTTTGATGAATTGTGAGAACTCCTGTTCATTTTTTAAGACTCAGCTGAGGCTCTTCCAGAAAGCTTTCCTGATTTCTCATATTGAGTTAGGTACTTCTCCTATGGGGTCCCACAGCTTTCCCTTACCACATGCCCAGTGCTACCACTTACCACATTTATTCATTTAACAAACACTGGTGATGAGCCCACTGGTGATGAGCCAAACTAGGATTAGCATTAGGAATACGACAGTAAATAAGACAGCATTGTCCCTGTTCTCTGAAGCTTGCAATCTGTTGGAAAAGGCATTTACAGAACAAGTAATTTCAGAACATTTTGAAAAAGGAGAGTAGAGTGCTTTGGGATCATAAAAAGAAGTCCTAATGACTTCATCATTGTCATAACTACTTCTGGGCACTGTGTTGTAGACAATGTAAAGACACTTAAGTATTTAAAATTTTCTCACTTAACTTACTCCTCACAACAACAGTGGGAAGTGTACTTTCCTACTCCAAGCCAAGGAAATTGTGGCTTGGAAAAGTTAAATAATGTGCCCAAGGACACACAAGTGTAGATATCAGAGTTGAATCTTTAACTCCAGTCTGCCTAATTCCAAGACATTTTTCTTAACCTCTCTTTTCCCAAGGACAATGTGCAGAGTCTACCAGTTTCCTCAATATCTATTCCCTCTTTTTCCATTAATATCAGAACTGCTGGATTTTTACAGGGCACATGACCATTCATAACAAAAATGACATTCCCCAACTAATCTTTTGCTAGGTATGGTTGTATGAATGAATTCTGGTCAGTGGGATATGAACAGAAGTGCCAATGTATAATTTCTTGGATATACTCCTAATGAGAAAAAGCATGTCCTTTTTTCTCTGTTCCCCTTCCTAATGGCTAGAATGCAGACATGATGTCTGAAGAGGGAACAGCCATCTCTGTGAGAGAAGCAGTAATGAGAAGTATGGCATAACAAAGGGCTAGAATAGCTACTTGACCTTTTATATTTAAGCCCTTATTATGATGGGTCTTTTCTTCTGGTAGTCCAACTACTATCTCAATTCATAAAAGGAGGTACTATGTCTCATTCATCTTTCTATTCCTAGAGCTCAGCAATATTCAATGTTGAGTTAAAATTGAAGTGAATTCTGGTTCTAATTCTGTCATTTACTAGCAGTACCTTCATACAGAAATCACTTCTCCTCAATTTCCGTTTCTGCTCTACAAGTTTTTCAAATTTGCAAAAGGCCTTAAAAAATCATGTTTCTCTTAGTGAAACACCATGAAATATTCATCAATGTGCCTTTGAAACATAACAAGAAGAATTTACTAGCAGAAAATATGGTTACATTATATAAATGAAGTTCTCTGCATCTCAAAAACCATGAAAATATATCTGAGTTCTCTGTGAATATTTGTTTTAATCAAGTAATACTGATGGGAGAAAAATCTGAAATTTATATAATTCTGTTCATTCATTTAATGATTTTTAAAATGGGGAAGACTGGTCCAGCCAAAGGGAGACCAGGTACTGCTACCTCTAGCCACTGGGGAGCCCAAATTCAGGGCAAGAGTCACTTCAGAGACACCAGCGCCAGGCAGCCCTGCCCAAGGGTGGCCTGGGCCCGCCTCAGTTCCGCTCCAGAGTTCCTGCAACCAGCAAGAGCCACAGAGGGCCCAAATCTGCCCTCAGGACACTCCACGGGTGTCCAACCAAAGGGAGACCAGGGACTGCTAGCCGCTAGCCACTGGGGAGCCCAAACTCAGGGTAAGAGTCTCTGCAGAGACCCCAGCGGGAGACAGCCCCACCCAACTATAGCCTGGGTCCACCCCAGTTCCACACCAGAATTCCTGCGGACCAGCAGGAGCCACAGAGGGCCCAAATCTACCGTCAGGAAACTCCACAGGTGCCCAACCAAGGGCTGACCAGAACTGATAGCTACCAGCCACAGAGGAAGGCACACCCAGTATAAGTGTGGCAGGCAGAAATCCCAGCGTAAACAGGCCCCACCCAAGGGCGTTCTGGACTCGCCTCAGTTCCGCTCTAGAGTTCCTGTGGTCAGGTGAGACAGAAGGCCCAAAACCACTCTTAGGGAATGCCAGGGGTGCCCAGCTGAAGGCAGACCAGAGCCTATTAGCCTCAAGCCCCAGGGGAGCTCACATTCACAATAAGGGTCGCACACAGACTCTCCTGCTTGTGACCCTGCCTAAGTGAGACCTGGGCCTGCCTCCAGTTCTGCTCCAGAGTTCCTGTTCACCATCAGGAGCGCAAGAAAGGGGCAAAACAGCCCTCACGGGCCACCTCAGGAGCCCAGCCAAGGCCACTCCCACAGTCCTCTAGAAGTACATCCACTACCTCCGCCATCAACGTTAGTGGCAGCAGTGCCCATCTGAGGACACTGGGGGAACAGAAGTAGCTCCAAGGTGAGACACAGGTAATCTGAAGTGTCAACACAAGATTATAGGATAGAAGCCGCAATAACTCAGATCAGTATTTCAAGAAAAGAAGATACACAATCAACATGAAAAAACAAGGGAAGAAAGTGCCGAAATAAACCTTGATACCACTGTAACAGAATCCACTGTCAACACAGTTGATGAAATATCAGAGAAGGAATTCAGAATGTACATAATTAAAATGATCAATGAATTAAAGAATGATATAAGTGAGCAATTACAGGCAAAAATTGATCAATTCAACAAAGAAATAGAGAGCAAATAAAAGCAACCATTGATCATTCTAACAAAGAGATAAGAGAGCAATTACAAGTAGCAAAAGATTACTTTAAGAAAGAGCTAGAAGGGGCTGGGATTGTAGCTCAGTGGTAGAGCGCTTGCCTTGCATGCGTGAGGCACTGGGTTCGATCCTCAGCACCACATACAAAGCAATAAAATAAGGAAATTGTGTCCATCTACAATTAAAAAAATATTTAAAAAAAATAAAGAAAGAGCTAGAGATCGTGAAAAAAAAAATCAGAAATTCTTGAAATGAAGGTAACAATAAACCAAATTAAAAACTCAATAGAAAGCATCACCAGCAGACTAGATCACCTGGAAGACAGAACCTCGGATAATGAAGACAAGATATATAATCTTGAAAATAAACTTGACCATACAGTGAAGATGGTAAAAAATAATGAACAGAACATACAAGAAATATGGGACAGCATCAAAAGACCAACTCTAAGAATTACTGGGATAGAAGAAGGCACAGAATTTCAAACCAAAGGAATGCACAATCTCTTCAATGAAATAATATCAGAAAATTTCCCAAGTATGAAAAATGAAGTGGAAAATCAAATACAAGAGGCTTACAGGACACCAAATGTACAAAATTTCAACAGATCTACACCAAGTCACTTTATAATGAAAATGCCCAACATAAAGAATGAAGATAAAATTTTAAAGGCCATAAGAGAGAGAAACCAGATTACATATAAGGGGAAACCAATTCGTATCTCAGCAGATTTTTCAACCCGGTCCCTAAAAGCCAGGAGAACATGGAATAACATATTCCAAGCCCTGAAAGAAAATGGATGGCAACCAAGAATCCTATATCCAGCAAAATTAACCTTCAGATTTGATGACGAAATAAAAACCTTCCATGATAAACAAAACTTAAAAGAATTTACAGCACGGCTGGGATTACAGCGCAGTGGTAGCGTGCTTGCCTAGCACGCGGGAGGCACTGGGTTCGATCCTCAGCACCACATAAAATAAAATAAAGATATTCTGTCCACCTACAACTAAAAAATAAATATTTAAAAAAAAAAGAATTTACAGCAAGAAAGCCTGCACTACACAGCATTCTTGGCAAAATATTCCATG
>CM053399.1:54788592-54837927 GCA_028644305.1 Xerus rutilus | reverse complement strand
ACATGTAGACCAATGGTATAGAATAGAAGACACAGAAACAAACCCACTTACATACAGTTACCTTATACTAGATAAAGGAGCCAAACACGTACACTGGAGAAAAGATAGCCTCTTCAACAAATGGTGCTGGGAAAACTGGAAATCCATATGCAGCAAAATGAAACTAAACCCCTCTCACCACGCACAAAATTCAACTCAAAGTGGATCAAGGACCTGGGAATCAGACCAGAGACCCAACACCTAATAGAAGAAAAAATAGGCCCAAATCTTCATCATGTTGGATTAGGACCATACTTCCTTAACAAGACTCCTATAGCACACGAAGTAAAATCAAGAATCAACAAATGGGATGGATTCAAACTGAAAAGCTTCTTCTCAGCAAAAGAAATAATCAATGAAGTGAACAGAGAGCCGACATGCTGGGAACAAATCTTTGCCACACACAAATCCGCTAGAGCACTCATCTCCAGGATATATAAAGAACTCAAAAAACTTATCACCAAAAAAAAACTAACAACCCAATCAATAAATGGGCCAAAAAGCTGAACACAAACTTCACAGATGAAGATATACAATCAATCAACAGACATATGAAAAAATGTTCAAGATCTCTAGCAATCAGAGAAATGCCAATCAAAACTACCCTAAGATTTCATCTCATGCCAGTCAGAATGGCAATTATTAAGAATACAAACAACAATAAGTATTGGCGAGGTTGTGGGGAAAAAGGCACGCTCTTACATTGCTGGTGGAACTGCAAACTGGTGCAACCAATCTGGAAAGCAGTATGGAGATTCCTTAGAAAACTTGGAATAGAACCACCATTTGAGCCTGCTATCTCTCTCCTTAGTCTATACCCACAAGACTTAAAGACAGCATACTACAGTGCTGCAGCCACTTCAATGTTTACAGCAGCTCAATTCACAATAGCTAAACTGTGTAACCAACATAGATGCCCTTCAATAGATGAATGGATAAAGAAGCTGTGGTATATATACACAATGGAATATTACTCAGCAATAAAAGAGAATAAAATTATGGCATTTGCAGGTAAAAGGATGGAGTTGGAGAATATCATGCTAAGTGAAGTAAGCCAATCTCAGAAAACCAAATGCCGAATGTACTCGTTGATAAGTGGATGCTGATCCATAATGTTGGGAAGGACATGGGAACAATGGAGGAACTGTTCACAGGGTGTAAGGGGGGAGGGGGCATGGGAACAGTAAAGGTGGTGGAATATGATGGTCATCATAGCCCTAACTTTATGTATGACTGCATGTATGTTGTGATTCTATATCACTTACAACCAGAGAAATGAAATGTTATGTTCTAAAAAATAATAATAATAATAATAATTTTAAAAATAAATAGATAAAATGTGGAAGATTGTTATTAAACTTGAAGAGGGGTTTAGCTCTAGGACCACCAGGGTTCCAAGACAGTGAGATAACAGATGTGAAAGCACTTTGAAAATGGAAAGGAATCATTACTATTATTCATATTAAATTATGAACTTCTCTGAATATCTGACTTGGTTATAATTTGGCAGACAGATGAAGCTGAAGATTTCACTGAATACTTCCCAGTGGGCTGAAGACTAGGGGCTCTGAAGGCACAGCCAAAGATCAGGTCTTCATAGAAGGAAACCATTTTTTGCCAAGGGAACTTCCCTATGTTCTTTATGTCCTCATGTTACCAGCTATCCCAAGCAACCAAATACTCCTAGAAGAGTGTCTGGTTCAACTTAACATACCCAGTGCCAAGAACACAGGTAGCATTTGATAAATGTTTATTGCACTAGGCTCCATGACAGCTTCACTGACTCTCAGGGAGAATTGCTTCATTCATTTGAAATCTGACAGATAATATTGTATTTACCATGTACAACATGACAGAATTACTTCTGTATCTTTTCTTTTTAATATTTATTTTTTAGTTCTAGGTAGACAGAATATATTTTATTTTTATGTGGTGCTGAGGATCGAACCCAGTGCCTCACACGTGCTAGGCAAGCACGCTACCACTGACCATAACCACAGACCACTTCTGTATCTTTTTAAAAATTTTTTTCTTAGTCATAGATGGACACAATATCTTTATTTATTTTTATGTGGTGCTCAGGAGTGAATCCAGTGCCTCACACGTGCTAGGCAAGCACTCTTACCGCTGAGTCACAATCCCAGCTCCATTTCTGTATCTTTGATCTCTTAATATTGAGTTCATTCTTCCTGTAAAGCACTTACTACATGTACTTAGTTACATTTTACAAGACTAACTTTCCCAAAAGAGTAGGGTTTTTGTAGGAAGACACCCAGTCCCCTTCACCTGAGCATGGTCAATGCTCAGCACAATGCCTAGCACCTAGTAAATGCTTGAAGATGGTTTTTCTTTTCATTGAGTTACAAGAAGTAGACTTGAGGGGAAACAAAGATGCTAGTATTAAACAATTTTCCTAAGCCAGTCCTATAATCCATAGTCACTAGACCAGCAAAATCAATCTTTTTGTTTCCAGGAAACAAGGATTGTTGCCATAAGCTGATATTTCAGAGAATGATTCCAGTCTCCTTACAGACTTGTGGCCATGAGTGTTGATTTACATATGGGTGCTACAACAAAATAAATAGGTGTCAGAAGCTGGGTGTGGTGGTGCAAGCCTGTAATCCCAGCACTTAGGGAGGCTGAGATAGGAGAATCCTAAATTCAAAGCCACCCTCAGCCACAATGAGGTACTAAGCAACTCAGTGAGACCCTGTCTCTAAATAAAACACAAAATAGGGCTGAGGATGTGGCTCAGTGGTTGAGTGCCCCTGAGTTCAATCTCCAGTACCAATAAATAAATAAATGAATAGGTGTCAGAAATACCAGACATTTTAGCCAGGCACGGTGCCTCACGCTTGTAATCCAAGCACTTTGGGAGGCTGAGACAGGAGAATCACAAGTTCAAAGCCAGCCTCAGCAACGGTGAGGTGCTAATCAACTCAGTGAGACCCTGTTTCTAAATAAAACACTAAATAGGGCTGGGGATGTGGCTCAGTGGTCGAGTACCCCTAACCTGAGTTCAATCCCTGGTGCCAAAAAAAAAAAAAAAGAAAGAAATGCCAGACATTTCAATGTCAACATTAAAAAGAGCATAAAGTTTCCAAGAGAAGCAGTATCTTGATTACTAGGAGATATTCTATAAAGAGAAAGAAAATTTAAATGGGCACTGTGGCATACACCTTAATCCTAACTATCTGAGAGGCTGAAGCAGGCAGATTGTAAATTCAAGGACAACCTGGGCAACTTGACATGACTCTGTCTCAAAACAAACGAACTGAGAGTGCACCTCAGTAGTAGTATCCCTGGATTCAATGCCCCAGTATCTCAAAAACAAAAAACAAAAACAAAAACAAACAAACAAACGAAACCCAGATAGGAAATTACCTGGGTTACCAAAGATACACCTATATTCTTACTCCATATCCTGTAAATGAGAACATTCAACAACTACACACTGATAGCAGTCTAGTTTGCCTCTATTTCATCCTCCCACATCTTTCTCTTGGCAATTCTCTGATTATTAAACTATTATTATTAACTATTACACCAAGATTGGAAGCTGGACAATTGAGGGCAAGTACATGATCGTGGCAGAAATGACACAGCACTATACAAATGTGAAGTCCTATTATTATTTTTATTTCTTTCTTTAAATATATATATTTTTAATCATTGACATAAATTTATTTATTTATTTATTTTATTTACATGTGGTGCTGAGAATCAAACTCAGTGCCTCACACATGCTAGGCAAGTGTTCCACCACTGAGCTACAGCCCCAGTCCCTATTATTTTTATTTCTATCAAATCTAAATAACTCAAAAAAAATCTGACAGCTTTAAAATTCAAATGAATAATGTAATGCCTTTAAAGAAATAATGAGATCTACATATTGAGACAGTGCTAAGCCTAGAGATATCCTCTGAAATATGATCCTTCACTGTCACAAATCAAGCTGAGTCTTCCAGGATAAGTACCATGAAGAAAAAAGGAAGGGTATCACTCCATATAGAGGAAAAAACATGTACAGAGAAGAGAGCATGGGTGAAGGGAAAATGTGCCTAAAATAAAGGATGCAAACAGAAATCACTGGGAAGGAGGTTGGTTCTGCAATGTAAAAGACCTGGAATATTGTGGTTTGCTGCTAACCCCATGCTGCCACCCAAGGAGAAGTTTCATTTTTGTTTATCCTCTCATTACCTCTTTAGAAAAGCATCACAGACGAGGGCGTAGGACAGAGGGATGGGAACTAGCTTAGAGTTATAAACCAGGCCATACAAGAAAAAGGTAAAATCAGCACTGACAAGGAAAGATAAGATGAAACAAACGCCCCTTTTCCTTTTCAAGGTTCAGGAGTCCTAAGACTGAGTGAGATCTTTGGAAGGAGGAAAAGAATTACACCAACAGAAATGAAACAAGGGCTTTCTCCTTCATAACTTCCATGAAGTGAACAGCTTTCCTCCACCATGCCCCTCCCCCCCATGGTGTTCTACTGCACCTCGGCCCCAGTGAGTGTGTTACTGGGGTAAGACTTTGGAAATCATTCAGATCTAGTTATGCTGCTGAAAAGCAGAGTCATGGATTCAATGTTGATTTGTCAAGATTATCTTGTCCAGTTTAATTGCATAAGATCAGGTCAAAGTACAAAAAAGTGTTTTATCCCAGCAACAAAAAAGCTGATTAATGCCAAGAGAATATGATGAAGAAATATTATGGAGGAAAACTAATTGCTGTAACATAAGTAAAAATCACACATACTAGATTAATTGCACTGTGGTCAGAGAAAGATGAGAAATGTCATCAGCTAAAGACTAGGAAGACAGAATGACTAAATGCAATGTGAGACCCTTGATTCTAGAATAATACTATCAAAAAATTAGTGGAGGGCTGGGATTGTGGCTCAGTGGTAGAGCGCTTGCCTTGCATGCATGAGGCACTGGGTTCGATCCTCAGCACCACATAAAAATAAATAAAATAAAAATATTGTGTCCATCTACAACTAAAAAAACATTTTTAAAAAATTAGTGGAAAAACGTGAAATCTGAATGAAGACTGTAATATAGTTAATGGTAACGTACCAATACTAAATTTCATACTTTTGATACAGGTACCATGGTCACAAAAGATGTTAACATTAGGGAATTCTCCCTATATCTTTGCAACTTTTCTGTAATCTGAAATTATTCCAAAATAAAAAACAAAAAACATTTAAAGAAAAAGAGAAGAAATGGGACAACTGCTGGGCATTTTGTGCATGAGCATGAGAATTAACTGTTCTCTCGGGGATGTTGAGTTCAAAGAGGGCCAGAATGAGACCAAGAAAGAAAAAAATAGGAATCTGGCTATTTATTGTTTCTTCTTGGCTCTAGGCTTGGGGTAGAGGGAGAGAAATAAAAGAAAGGAAAGGAGGCTATACAAGATTCTAATTTATCCAGTGTGGGTCTCCAAGAGAGTAAAAGTGAAGGGCTCTTGAGATAGAACCTCTGTGAGCTGGCACAGAGGTTCTCTTTGTGAAAGATGAAAGCTTTCACTGTGCTGTTCTGCATAGGAAGTAAGGATCCTGGAGTAGCTTCTACCATATCCAACTACTGTGCTAATCACTCTGGAACACTGAAAGGCACCAGAGAAATATATACAGCCCTAACGAAATACAGCACCATTGCCTTTAAGCAACAAGGTCATCTGGAGCCAGCTCTTTGCAGATAGCAGGTCACATTTGTCAGCATTGATTTACAAAACCTCGAGGCAGCTTCAATAATCACATTTCAGCTCAATCAATATTTATTGTCCCCTGCTAGATTCCAGACCCTGTGCTAGACACTGAGGATATGGAGGAAAATGAGACATGGCTTCTTAAAAGGGGAGACAGTCAGCCAGAAAGTTAAACATAGTAAGTCCTGGGACAGAGGAAGCCCAGGGAACTCTGGCAGCTCATGATGAGACAAATAACCCAGTGCAGGGAATCCAAGAAGGCTTCTCAGGAGAGATTCATTTGTGTCCCAATGTAAAGGTTGAGTAGGAGCCTGCCAGGTGAAAAAGAAGGTCTTTCAAGCAGACAGAATAGCATGTGAGAGGCCTTAAAACAGTAGGACGATGTGAATGAAAGCAAGAGGCCAAATACAATTAAGTCATGTATTTCTGAGATGGAAGAAGAGGTTAAAAAGATGGGAGCTGGGCGCGGTGGTACACACCTGTAATCCCAGCACTTTGGGAGGCTGAGACAGGAGAATCAGGAGTTCAAAGCCAATCTCAGCAAAGGCGAGTCACTAAACAATTCAGTGAGACCCTGTCTCTAAGTAAAACACAAAATAGGTCTGGGGAGGTAGCTCATTGGTCGAGTACCCCTGAGTTCAACCCCCAGTACCAAAAAAAAGAAAAAAGAAAGAGAAATAAGAAAAAGATAGGGACAAATGGCATTAAGTTTCCTTTTATACCAAGCTAAGGAGCAGGTCAGAGCATGGCATATGCATAAAATTATCTTAGAGTGGGGCTGGGGTTGTGGCTCAGTGGTAGAGCACTTGCCTACTAACATGTGCAAGGCACTGGGTTTGATCCTCAAAACCACACAAAATAAGCAAGTAAAAATAGTTATAAAAAAAGTATATTAAAAAAATTATCTTAGAGGATCCCAAGGAACTCTTTAAAAACAGGAAGAAAATGTCAAATATGGTAGCTGTAATTTCAGCAACTTGGGAGACTTAGGAAGGTGGATGACAAGCTTTACTCAGTCTAGGCAACTTAGTGAGACCCCGTCTCAAAAAATAGAGATGAGTGTAGGAGCACTCTCTAATACCTTCAGCCCCTCCCTTCCATCTTTCCCCATTCTATGCTAATAGACTGTGCTCTTGCCAGAATGCAATCCTTTCTTTGTGACCTTTGGACCTGATTGGTCCAAGAGTATATTTAAGCTTCTATACTTTCTGGAATAAACGGTGTTTTCTGCTTCTCGCTCCGGTGTTCCTGCTTCTCGCTCTGGGTGTTTCAGCATCTCACTGGGGCAGAGCAGATTTTTACCTACACCCCGGGGTCTGGATGAGTGACCCCGCGAATCACCACCGTCCAGAGAGACCCCATATTGCCTTCCCTGGGGACTCCGTTCCGTCTCTCTGGACCCCAACTTGTCGAACGGACCCCATGTGGTGCCCCCCCTTTAAAGCAATAAATGGCGCCCATGTGCTCTAGGGCTTCTCGACTCCTCCTAGGTCGGTAAAAATTCGTGGCGACTCCTCTGTTTGTCTTGCTGGTGAAGGTAACACCAGCCTTTTTGTCATTGTCTTCTATGTTTATCTTTGTATGATAAAGTTAGGTCAGGGAATATCTACTTCCTGGTTCCTCTAGCAGTCGCAAAGGGTCTGATCAGCCCAGTGACTCCAATCCTAGTTCTAAACATTTTCCTGTTTTTATCTCTCCTAGTGTTCCTCCTACTTTTGGGAGACTTTCCCCCTTCCTTAACTGTCTGTCCACCTACAGGGGCTGGTCCCGCCTTCTCCCCAGCCCTCCCATTCCCGCTCCTCGGAGACCCCCCAGCCCACCTCCCTCTTTTCCAGAGGACCGCCACGTAAGCCTTCTGCCTCTCGGATTGGCGGTGCCCTGCAGCACCTTTGCTTGCCAAGCCTGCCTTCTCCCAAACCATGGCCCCATCCCGGGAGCACACAGCCCCTACCTCGCAGCGAGCTGCAACACTTTCAAGCTCCTGCGCACAGAGCACTGCTCTGAGGGACCCAGTTCCCCTGCAAGTCGCTAGGCAAAAGATTAAAACAAATCACTTTTGCAGTGGCTCCGCCCACCAGCCACAGTGGCCCCAGTTCCAAGCGGCATTAGTCCGGCTCTGGGCCTGCTACACCTGCCCAGCCCATGCACGCCTGTGGGCCCGCCAGAGTCCAGCACAGGTGCAGGCCTCTTTGCCACCAGTCTTCCAGTGGCTCCACCGCCGCCGGCCTGGTCACAGGTGACAGCCCTAATCTGGCAAGGTGCAAACGCATGCCCGCCATCAAAAACTGTTCCAAATCCTTAAAGCAACCTTGCCCTTGCCACAGTGCTGCACAGCCCTGCCCTTTGACGGCCCCTGTGTGTGCTGGGCTTGCAGCCCCTCCCACTTAAACTCTCTATCTCTTGGCGGAGAACTACTTGCTGCCGCGAGCCTTACTAAGGAAAACTGAACAAAAGCGCTACAATAAAACTGTCCTGTGCAAAAAAAAATATTTTTCTGCTCGCGGAGATAAAGGAAAATTCCCAAACGGGCTAAGCCAGCACCTCCTCTAGCCAGGGCCACACCCCCCTGCCTCTGGTGAGCTTCCTGACGCAGGCGGCCCAGAGTCGCTGCCTGCCCGGCCGGAGGCTCTCCTGTGAATGCGCTTTCACAGAAAATCCTTACTTTCACTTTGGATCTGCCTGACATTCTCCTTTTTCTTCTCACAATCAGCAGATTTCTGCCACCTCTTCTTCCTTCTGGCCCCTCTGCCCATTCCTCTTTTCTGCGCCACCACCTTCTCTTCCCTCTGGAGGGGAAGCAGTTCGGCAGGTGCAGAGGGAAAGCAGGCAGGATCTGAGGAGAATCACCCCCAGGCCCACAGCCAGCCTCTGCCAAACGCATTTCCACCATAGCTCACCTCGGTGGGCTCCAGGACAGCTGGAAAAACCTGCCAATAAAGGTGGCTTGGAGGCGCCTAGCTCCTCTCTCTCTTCACTGCCTCCTACTCTCTGGGGGGAAGGGATATTACAGGCGAGGGAGACACAGGTCCAACCCCTGCCCAGTGTTACAGTCCCCTAGCTGCAGCGCTGCTCCATCAGGGGCGAGCTCCTCCCACGGCACGACTGCTCACCCACCTCTGGCCATAATTTCTCTCACTTAAATTGGCTGTCTGTTTAGCCTGAAAACCTTACTGGCTCAAAATCAGATTCCTGCTTAAGTTAACCCCTCTCCTAGAGCTACTCTGAGCTGCATTGCCAACCTAAAGCACTTCCTAAAGACTAAATATAAATCTAACAAAAATGGATAATACTTTTAAGAATGTTGGCCTTAGAGATTTTTCTTGAGTCAAAACAGCAGCTTTTAAAACAGAAACAAAATAGGAAATACAAGTGAATGGCACTGGCTTAATGCTGTTAATGTTTTTTAAAGTTTCTACTCTTAGATTATATATCTGATTCATATTAAAATACTTCTTTTTTTTTTAAATATTTATTTTTTAGTTATAGGTGGACAGAATATCTTTATTTTATTTTTATGTGGTGCTGAGGATCGAACCCAGTGCCTCCCACGTGCTAGGTGAGCACGCTACCACTGCGCCATAACCCCAGCCCCATTAAAATACTTCTAATAAGCACTGTTTTATTAAAAAATTCTAACTTCAGTAAATATTTTTGTATTCCACATGGGACAATTTATATACTGCAATTCACACTAAGGTTTCCTATAGCCACACGTTCTCTGTACCTTTTGTAATGTTTTGTTGTTGTCTTCTTTTACTGGGTTTGCACCTTGATGGTAAAACTCCATTTGATTTTGGGTGTTTCTCATGTTATAGCATTTATATAAAGGAACTGAACCATGTAAATACTTTCCATGTTTTCTCCTCAATGTTTAAACTACTAGTTATTATATGGTATCTCTCTTTCACCCCTAATGATTTTGGCTCTCACAGAAGCTCTGGACACCTCACCCTACTGAAAGGAGCAATGGCCTATTCTTTTTTTTTTTTTTTTTTTTGGTACTGGGGATTGAACTCAGGGGCACTCGACCACTGAGCCACATCCCCAGCCCTATTTTTTGTGTTTTTTTTTATGTAGAGACAGGGTCTCACTGAGTTGCTTAGCGCCTCGCCATTGCTGAGGCTGGCTTTGAACTCGCGATTCTCCTGTCTCAGCCTCCCTAAGTGCTGGGATTACAGGCTTGAGCCACCGCGCCCGGCTCAATGGCCTATTCTTGAGCCTAAGCTTTCGGCATTAAAGAACCTTGTCCACGAGCAACTAACTTTAGGTCATATTGAGCCTTCAACTAGCCCTCATAATTCTCCCATTTTTGTCATTCAAAAAAAAATCAGACAAATGGAGATTATTACAGGACTTTAGACATATCAACAAAACAATAGAAAAAATGGGCACATGTCAAGCTGGCCTTCCTTTTCCTCAGCCATCCAGACAGATCACTATATTGTTATCATTGACATCAGGGATTGCTTTTTTTCCATCCCTCTTCATGAGGCAGACAGGCCTTACTTTGCCTTTTCTGTCTGGGAACCTAATCATGCCAACCCTTGTGAGCGATATCAATGGAAAGTCTTGCCACAAGGAATAAAAACAGCCCTACCATCTGCCAAATGTGGCTAAAGCCATCACCCCCTTAAGGAGAAATGGCTATGCTGCTCATTATACGCTACTGCCCTTGCAGATGAAAAAGCAACCCATGTGATTAAGGCTCTAAAGCAAGCAATGCTATTCATGAGTGTCCCATGGTCAATCAAAACAGACAATGGCCCAGCCTATATCTCCCTCAGATTGAAGGAATTTTTAACTTCCTGGGGAATTTCCCATACCAAAGGGATTCCCTATAACCCTCAGGGACAAGCAATCATTGAGAGAACCAATCGTACTCTAAAGGAGATGCTTCAGAAATTTGATTCTACTGAAAAGGACCCTTCTTTGAGATTGTTGGATGCTTTATTTACCCTCAGCTACCTCACTTTTGACAAACAAGGCCTCAATGCAGCAATCCGACACTGGGATCCATTTACCTTCCCTACCCCTCTTCCCTCGGTGCGATGGAAAGACCCCTTGACCCTTCAATGGAAAGGCCCAGACCCTCTGCTCACACAAGGGCGAGGCTATGCTTGTGTCTTCTCCCTCACAGAGTCTAAACCCCTTTGGATCGCAGCCAGAAATATTCATCCAAGCCTTTCTCGAAAAGACAACCTGCCCCACCTGAAGTAAAAAGCCCCTTCCGTGAGTACCTAAACTAAAGCTAATGCTGTCTTTGACCCTTCTATTCTTCAAAAGATGTGGAGTCAATTAGCTCTGTTGGATCCATCCAATTGGGTTATCATTGGGCTCAGCATTCTAAGCTGCCTTCTGGTTCTTCTCTTTGTCAAACTAAACAAGCCCTCAGTTCATATCATTAAAAAATCACAGGAACACAAGAAATTCCTGCCACATAGATCGCAGCCCTCAAGAACATGTAAGAAACTTGCCCACCTCATCTTCGCTGGAAACACAAGGCTTCGCAGCTTCGGCCGATCCTAACCCCTTCCCTTCCAACCCCTCCCAATCCCTCCCCATCACCCCTTCTATTGGGAGAGAGCTCATTTTGGGGCACGTGCATACAGGCTGGATAGCCAATGACGGGTAAGATGCCCAGAGGGGCACAAGCTAAGCCAGGCGCAGCCTTGTTTGCTCCTTCCTTGCTCACGAGCTGATAATCAATGACGGGTAAGATGCTCAGAGAAGCACGACCTAAGACAGATTACCGTCTCGTTAGCGCCCCCACCTCATCATATGCAGCGGGTAGGAGTCTGGAAAATCCAGCGGAATGATTCTCTCCCATGAGGAGATTATCACAGATCCCTCTAACATGCTTGCTTATGGGCCATAGAGGCCCCACTGACATTTCAAATAAAAGTAAAAAGGAGGATATGTAGGAGCACTCTCCAATACCTTCAACCCCTCCCTTCCATCTTTTCCCACTCTATGCTAATATACTGTGCTCTTGCCAGAATGCAATCCTTTCTTTGTGACCTTTAGACCTGATTGGTCCAAGAGTGTATTTAAGCTTCTATACTTTCTGGAATAAATAGTGTTTTCTGCTTCTCGCTCCGGTGTTCCTGCTTCTCGCTCTGGGTGTTTCTGCGTCTCACTGGGGCAGAGCAGATTTTTACCTACACCCCAGGGTCTGGGGAGAGTGGCCCCACAGATTACCACCACCATCCAGAGAGACCCCATATTGTCTTCCCCAGGGACCCCTTTCTGTCTCTACGGACCCCAATTCATCGAGTAAGCCCACATGGCACCTCCCCAATTTAAAGCAATAGATGAGGGGCCTGGGGTTGTGGCTCAGTGGTACAGTGCTTGCCCCACGTGTGAGGCACTGGGTTCAATCCTCAGCACCACATAAAAATAAAGGTCTTGTGTCTATCTACAACCAAAAAACATATTTAAAAAAAAGAGAGATAAGGATGAAACTAAGTTGATGAAGCACCCCTGAGTTCAACCCCAAGTACCCTCCCCCTGCCAAAAAAAATCACCCAAACTTAATTTCCTTTCCTGCTAATTTATGTGAGACTTTTACAAGAGGGATGTCCTAAAATAAAACGATTCCAACAACTTACTCTAAGATGTTACAACTCAAAAAGGGTGTAAATCACTCATTCTGAATTTTTTTTTTTAATATTTTTTTAGTTGTAAATGGACACAATATCTTTATTTATTTATTTTTTATGTGGTGCTGAGGATCGAACCCAGTGCCTCACGCATGCAAGGCAAGTGCTCTACCACTGAGCCACAACCCCAGCCCCCTGAATTTTTTTTAATTAGTTTATTTAATTGCATTTTGAGTCATAGTACATATATAGAGCTCAGTTTTTCCATTTCTCTGGTTGCAAACCAGATAAAGTAACACCAATTGTGTCTTCATACATGCACCAAGGGTAGTGATGACGATCTCAATCCACCATCTTTACTATACCCATTCACCTTTCCCACCCCCCACCTCCCCCATGCCGCATCCAGAGTTCAAAAACGATGGTTAGATGCCACAAAGTAGGTGGCAATGCCTTAACCATATGTGTGTTGTCAGGCCCGAGGGCCTCTTCCATCCTTGTCAAGGGGAGTGCTAACCTTCTCTCCTTTCATACAATACTCCTTCTGAATTTTAATAGCACTTTATATCCTCCTTTTAGTGCTTGTCATTTTCTGCCTGGAAGCATAATAGTCTTTATTTTATCTCTGCTGGTTTACAAGTTCCCTCTGAGCATGAACCAGGTGTTGTTCACTCATTCTGTAAAATTATTGTTCAAATCACTCTGAATGGCAAGGTATCAACGGGGCCTAGCACATACTAAATGCTCAATAAATATTATATAGCATCATGGTGCTAAGTTGAAAGACTCTTGAGGATATTATAACCTAAAATTTCTCAATCTTTGTGAACAGTCTGATAAAAGCTTTGAGAACTGGAGATTCAGCTCAATGGTAGAGTGCTTACCTACCATGCACAAGGCCCTGGGTTCAATCCCCAACACTGGGGAAAAAACATTTTTAGATAAAAGCTATGAATTCTCTTCGAGAAAAACTCACAAACAGAAAACATTCTACGTATAATTCAGACCTCACCATTCCTAGAGAGATAAGGTTAATTTACCCAAAGTCAAAAAGATAGAAGTAGTAGAACCAAGCCTAGAACACAAATTCCCTATTCTCTAATTCAGTACTCAGTTCCTAATTCAGTTCCATTACAAAGGAACAACTTTCAAACGGCTATGTTTCCTGCTGGAAATGTGCCTGACACAGGCCTCAAGTGTGAATGTTCTTTTCATGAAATTCCTTGATATAAAGATGGTGCTCAAGTCTAATGGCTTCTAAGACCCAAATGCAGCAGGTTTGGACCTCTGCAGAAGGACGGAAAATAGGAGATGTACATGAATATGGGGGAAGCATTAAAATAAGCCAAAGAACCAAAAGATGTTAAAGTCTCCCCAAGTACAACAGCAAAATCTTCCCAATTGTACTATTTACAGAAAGTGATAGAATTGAGGCTCTAAGCCAGCTATTCTGACTTTCAAGCTAGTGTTGTGTCTTCCCCACTATACACTCCTCTGCACACACACACAGAAAGCTAACCACCACAGAAAGATTATGCAATTGGGGGCCCAAGAAATGAACTAAATAATTGTACAATGCTTAGAACTAACTCCCAGTTATCAGCAACAATGGATTCAAGGAGCATGCTCACATTTTAAATCTGCAAACAGATTTAATAATTTTTTTTTTTTTTTTTTTTTTTTTTTTATTACTGGAGATTGAACTCAGGGGCACTCGACCACTGAGCCACATCCCCAGCCTTATTTTGCGTTTTATGTAGAAACAGGGTCTCACTGAGTTGCTTAGTGCCTCGCTGTTGCTGAGGCTGGCTTTGAACTCGCGATTCTCCTGTCTCAGCTTCCCTAAGTGCTGGGATTACAGGCTTGCGCCACTGCGCCCAGCTCAGATTTAATAATTTTAATAATAAAATTATTTTAATCTTTAAATTATTTTAATTATAAAATCAGATATTTGGTTGAAAATAGAAATTCATCTCTATTTACCACACATCACTTATTCAACTAAAGTGAATTTATAATTTCTACTCTGAGCTACATACTGAACTAATAGGATATTTTTTCAAGTATCACTAACATCCAGTGGCTCAGGAGGCTGAGGCAGGAGGATCACCAGTTCAAAGCCAGCCTCAGCAACTTAGCAAGGCCCTAAGCAACTTAGTGAGACTCTGCCTCAAAAATAAAAAATAAAAATGGGCTGGAGAAGGGCTTGGGATATAGCTCAGTTGGTAGAGTGCTTGCTTTGCATGCACAAGAACCTGGGTTCAATCCCCAGCACCACAAAAACAAACAACAACAACAAAAAACTAGCCGGGAGTGGTGGCGGTACCTATAATCCCAGTCATTGGAGAGGCTAAAACAGGAGAGTCACGAGTTCAAAAGCAACCTCAGCAATGGTGAGGCACTAAGCAACTCAGCGAGATCTTGTCTCTATATAAAACACAAAATAGGGGGCTGGGATTGTAGCTCAGTGGTAGAGCGCTTGCCTTGCATGCATGAGGCACTGGGTTCGATCCTCAGCACCACATAAATAAATAAATAAAATAAAGATATTAAAAAAAATAAAAAATAATAAAACACAAAATAGGCTGGGATGTGCCTCAGTGGTCAAGTACCCCTGAGTTCAATCCCTGGTACCAAAAAAAAGGGCTGGAGATGTAGCTCAGTGGTTAAGTGCCCCTGGGTTCAATCCCTGGTACCAAAGAAAGAGAGAAAGAAGCACAAATAATAAAACCAAACCACTTTCTTTTTATTGTGATAATCTGGTCTAGGGACAAAATTGTACTCTTACAGAAATATATCCAATCTGGATAATCCCAAACTAAATAATGAGAGGACTGAGGGACAACCCCCTTTACTTTCTAGCTCCAGTATTACCCAACCTATGCATATGTGATCTTCAGGTCTTTGCAAAAGCTGCATGCCTCCTTTTCTAATGGACTCTCCTCACCCCTTACCTCTTGTTCTTTAATTAGGTGCTTGTATCTTCCAATCCCATGAGTGGGCTTTGTCTTATAGTGCTGGCTGGCAGTCAGCAGAATACCACCTATAAGAGAGAAAATAAAACAAACCTGTTTCTAAGCTCTTCCAAGGACAGACAGATCATGTGTAAGAGGCAAATTATCCACTGAAGGACTGAGACTATTTGGGGCCAGAAAGCAACTTGTTTGTTTAAATAACTATAGGTATTTCTTGATTCTGACTGAATTCTTTTTTTTTTTTTTTTTTTTAGTTGTTGATGGACCTTTATTTCTTAATATGTGGTGCTGAGGATCGAACCCAGTGCCTCACGCATGCTAGGCAAGCGCTCTACCACTGAGCCACCACCCCAGCCCCTGGATGAATTCTATTTGCCCTCCTTCTTTCTTCTCTTAGCCCATGGAATATATCCAATTCCCACTACCCATCTTTCTTTGAGAAATTCTCTCCTGCAAAAGTCACTGGAGGTAGAAGAACAAAATACATTTTCACTGGGCTCTCATCTCTTCTTGTTCCTTAATAAGCAATAACTCTTTTTGTCAGGACTATATAGAGAAAGAGGCAAGCAGCAAAAACAACCAGCAAAGAGAATCACCAAGTTCTATAAAATTTAGAGCTGGAGATGTAGTTCAGTGGTAGAGCACCTGCCTAACATGCACAAGTTCCTGGGTTCTATCCCTAGTATCACAAACATAAATTATCCAATTTGAATTATTTGTGTTGATATAAAACAATATCCAAAATATATTTTAAGTGAACAACAGCAACAAAAGCCTTAGGTACAGAACAGTGTATATGCATGCTACTACTAGGTTAAACCGGGTCAGTGGTAGTACATGTCTGTAATCTCAGCAATTTGAGAGGTTGAGGCCAGCCTCAAGAACCTGGTAAGACCATCTCAAAATAAAAAGAAATGAAAAATATATCTAAAAAATAGATCAGTGGTAAAGCACCCCTGGATTCAATCCCCAGTACAGAGAGAGAGAGAGGAGAGAGAGAGGATCTTTATATACGCACTTATTGTGGTAGACCTAGAGAGGTGCCACCCAAATCTTCCTTCAAAGAAGGACTTGCTGATCACATCTTGCTTCTTGCTTTCATATAAACACGTACACATATACAAACATTGCCTTTTTATCCTCATTTACAAATAAAGATGCAATTGTGTGGCTAGGGTTATAGCTTAGTAGTAGAGCACTTGTCTAGCACATTTGAGGTACTGGGTTTGAGCCTCAGCACCACATAAAACATAAACAAATAAAATAAAGTTTAAAAAAAAGAAGAAGCGGGGCTGGTGCTGTAGCTCAGTGGTAGAGCGCTTGCCTAGCATGCATGAGGCACTGGATTCGAGCCTCAGCACCACATACAAATAATAAAGGAATAAAGATCCATCAACAATTAAAAAAGAAAAAAAAAAAGAAGAAGCAATGGTAGCTCAAAAAAAAAAAAATGGTGAAATGACTAGCAAATGATCCAGGAAGAAGTAGAACTGCCATTTAAATCCAGGTCTATCTGACTGCACAGCCAGCATCCATAACCATTCATAACAACTGAATTTCCAGAATACAAAATCTGGCTGGATTTTGATCTGACCTTTCCTGGCTCTGGTCTCCATTCCTTATCTCTCCCTATACACTGGAACCAGCCCTGCACAGGTCTGCTTGTTTGCTTGTCTTTTCTTCTCTCTCTATTCTTTGGAGAAGTCCTCATTCTAGGTTCCTGCTCCTTTTGCTACTGGCTCCTGTGATCCTGTCCTTATCTCCTCAGGGCCATCACTCTGTCAGGCGGTAGCACAAGATGATACTGAGAAGTCTGACATCAAGTGAAATGGTTTCTTGGGTCCTTGTTTTTTGTTTCTATTGTTATTATCAGGTACCAGGGAGTGAATCCAGGAGCACTTAACCACTGAGCTACATCCCCAGTTCTTTTTATTTATTTTGAGATATTGTTTCACTAAGTTGCTGAAGCTGGCCTTGAACTTATGATCCTCCTGCTGCAACCTCTTGAGTTGCTGGGATTACTGGCATGTACTACCATGCCCAGCTAGGCCCCTGTTTTCTAAAATGGGCTTCCAAGGAGGTCTGTTCTGTCCCAGGTCAATCAAAGATAATCCTGGTTTCAGGGCTTTCCTGCAATTTCAATCTACATTATTTTATCAAGATAACCCAGGGATAGCATGGCTCCTTCCCATGATATGGACTAGTCCATACCGACAGTTACATGCTAAAAACTGTGTAGACACTGGCATAGTTACAAAGACAAATAAAATATGCTATTTTTCCTTGAAACACTCAAGGTCTCCTCGGGAAGGATGATAGGAAAGCAGATAATTACCTTATGGTATATGAATTACTTTAATGGGGATGTGAGCAATGTTATAGGTACACAAAAGAATGGAAAATTAACTTTGCTTTTGAGGTAGGGTGCAGGGGAATAGGTTCAGAAAACATAATAGCTCTGTTCTTCAAAGAGGAGTAAGAATTTACCATGCAAGAAAAAGATCTTTCTTTCCTTGCTAAGCTGTTGAGCTGGCTTCAAACTTGAGCCAACCTCCTGAGTAGCTGGGATCACAAGCATGTGCCACCACACCCACCTGTGGGAGGTGTTTTCAGCTAGAAGTTCCTAAAGAACAATGAACATAAATGAGGGATGTACTTGGCTGCTGCCCCAATTGCATCTCTCTGAATGTAAGACCTTTGAGGCTTTGAGCTCTAGATCCTTCAATCTGGGGTCCCACCCAAGAGGCTGATATCCAAATTTCTTTGATGGGTACATGATGATCCTCAGACCACAGCCTTGAAAATGAATCCTATCTAACACAATATTATTACCTCAAAATATGTCCTCCTAAAAAGCACTGAACTTTCTGAAGTACGTTCATTCATTCAACAAATATTTACTATTATACATCCAGGTAGCCAGTGACAATTGTACCCTCACAGCTATGTAAATGACAGATACTAGAATTGTGAAACTGTGCAGTGTACAACCAACCCATTATGTGTGGAGACCTGATTGGTACCAAGCACTGTCCCAGAAGCCAGAGTTGTAACAATGAACAAAGTCCCTACAATACAGAACCTATCACCTAGAGAGAAAAAAAGTACATCAATGTAGGATAAGGCTATCTATAATAGGGCCTGCACATGGGAGAAGCAGTTTAGTTGACTTGAGGGATGGGATCAAGAAAGGATTCTTGGAGCAGATGCTTTTTAAGTAAAACTTGAAGGACAGGTAGGATTTAACAAAGAGAAAACATGGTATACAGAGGGGAGGAGCCAAAGAGAATTTCAAAGCAGAGCATGAGGAACAGGATGTTAAGAGATGAACTTAGAGAAACAAACAATGCTGAGGAAGAGTTTAATTACTGAGTATTTATGATATGTGGATGCAACGGTGGACAATGCTATCAAAACTGTTTTTAGAGCTTACAGTTTAGTGGGAGGAGAGAATCACTAGTGGAATAGTCACAAAATAAATATAAAATACAAACTGCGATAAGTGATAAAAAAGAAATCATAGATAGCAATGACAATACAATAAGTATATCTATTTTAGAATGGAATATCAGTGAAGGTTTCTGGAAAAAGTGACATTTGAACTGAGACCAGAATTCAGAAGAAAATGGAATTTTCTTCAATTTTCATAGTGATTATCCTCAGGCAGAAAAAGTAAGTGACTAGAAGAAAAGGAGACTACCTTTTTACTTAGTTTCTTCTGCACCTTTTAAATTTTGTTCCATATACATGTATTATTTATTCAAACCAATAAAATAAAATAAGAGATTTAACAGGCAAATAGGAGTTTATTGGATGAAAAAGTGGACGATGAAAGTTTCAGATAGAAGAACAGCATGTACAAAAACCTTATTATGGGATACAACTAGGCATATTCAAGCAGAAAGGCCATCAGTTATGACTGAAGCAAAGAGAGAGAGACACACCAAGGAAAGTAGAGTGAGTGGTGGGTTAGAACCAAAAATACTGGGCCTTGTTCAGGGTTTGGATTTCATCCTGAACAGAAATAAACAGGAAAGTTTTATGCCTAGTATGTTTTAAAAAGATCCTCTGGTTGCTGTGTGAAAGTGAGGAAAAGGAGTATAGATGGAAGGGTTGGGAAATTAGAAACCAGAGCAAAGTTATTGTTGTTGATCTCCCTGCACCCACACATACCCCTATTCCATTGCCTAGAACTGACAAATTCTTCTAAAACACGTATCTAATTATGTTGTTTCATAAATTCAACCTTTTATACATTGCACACACACTTTTCAAAAGTACTTAGTATTTGTCAGGCATTACAGAAACAACAACAAACAAGACAGAGGTAGTCTTGGCCATATTCTTCAATGTTTGAATGTTTGATGATTTTCCACTTCCTAAAGTTGGAAGTTTTAGGTTAAGCATTTAAGAACCTTCATTCTAAGGTCTATTTCACCTCATTCTCCTAGATTTTTAAATTCCTGCTCTTCAGCCAAAGAACTATACTGGTTATTCTGTATAGACACTGAAGTTTTCATGCCTCTGTGCCTTCCTGAGCTGTCCCCTTACAGAAGGACTATATCTCTTGAACAGTGAAATTCTACACAGTCTCTAGGGCCAGCTCAAATGTCACCACCTCTGTGAAACTCTTCTGATGCCTTAACCATACAAAGATCAAGAGTGTACTTCACTATAATAGCTCTCTTGCCTGAATTACATAATAAAACATTTTGTGTAAATAAAAAAGGGCATGGTGGTGCACGCCTATAATCCCACCAACTCAGGAGCCTGAGACAGGATGATCAAAAGTTTGAGGCCAGCCTCAGAAACTTAGCAAGGCCCTAAGCAACTTGGTGAGATGTTGCCTTAAAATAACAAAGGCTGGGGATGTGGTTCAGTGGTTAAGTGTCCCTGAGTTCAATCCCCAGTATCAAAAAAAAGAGAGAGAGAGAGAGAATTCAGAGTCACCAGTCACTGTCTTCCAGTACATAGAAACTCAATCATTCACCAGCGAATTCAAAAAGCCGAAGAAAAACTGATCTTTGAGACGATGATACATGTGAAACTGAAAGGACTGCAAATGCTTGCCTCAGTCTCATCTGCAGGAAATTCCTTGGCAAGGAGACATTTTCAAATTCAGTTTGGGGCAATTCCTATAATTAGAACAGCTGGTTAATTAAAAAGCTGGTTCAAACCACTGTTAAATTAACCATTCCTCCTTAAATGAAAGGTTTGTGTCAAATTACCAGTGGTTAAACTGCTTAATTAGCCAGTTGTTTTAATTGTAAAATGTGTAAGTTTGAAAGCCTCTGATTTCTAGTAAATTCAACTGGATTCTTTCCTTTGCTTGAGTCATTAAGCTGAGTTTCCTACTGTCACATTAACATTGCAACCTCCAGAGAAAGAAGACCACTTTTCACTGACAAAGACACAAAACGTCACATCTCAAAAAGAGGCTTTGAAAAATTTCAGTTACCACAATTACAAGATGTAAGCACATAGTGATTTCTCCCACATGGCTCCCTTTCCCTGTATATATGCCAAAGACAACTGTTCTTCAATATCCTTGTTTTCTAAACTAAGAATTAAACCTGTCAATTTAGGATGGGAATAGACAGCTTTAATTATTTCCCTTTCGAAAATGGAACAAACAATTTTAGCAGGGCTATGCAGGCAGGGAAAGGGGGAAAAAACTGGGATGGCCCCAGCCAAATTCTAATTATAGGATATTCTCCCTATCTACTAGACTATAAGGCCCTCAAGGGCAGGGACAATGCCAGCACCTGGAAAACAATGTATGCGGTATACATTAAAATGTATACATTTTTTTAAAAAAAGCAAAAACATAAATGGTTTATTTTTTTCAGTTGTAGTTGGACACAATATCTTTATTATATGTATTTATTTATTTATGTGGTGGTGAGAATCAAACCCAGTGCTTCACACATGCTGGCAAGCGCTCTAACACTGAGCCACAACCTCAGCCCCCATCAATGGTTCCTGAGTTAGTTTACAAAGACAATCTGCAATGATTTGTCCTTGGCAAATTTCTCCCTGCAGCTGTCCCCTTTTTTTTTTCAAAAATTATTTTCATACTTCTTTTAGTTCTAATTACTTGGATTTGAATATACTATGTCTCTCTGACTCTACCTTTTTTGCTCACATTGTGATGAAAGCACATTAAGTGCCATTCATTTAGCCTCTTTAGACCTTTTTAAATATATTTACTTCTACCTGTCTATTGTGCTTAAATTAATAAGAAAAATATAGCTACCAGTACCAGGCCTGTTTATAGTTTAGATATGAGATGTCCCCCAAGGCTCCTGTGTTAATGCAATAATGTTCACAGGTGAAATGACTGGATTGTGAGAGCTGTAATCTTATCAGTTCATACTGCTTGGAATGGACTGACTGGATGGTAACTGTAGGCAAATGGAGGATGGCTAGAGGTAGTGGCAGAGTGCTTGCCTACTGGAACCCTAGAGGAGTTCATCTGCCCTGTGGCCCCTTTCCACCACCCCACCCCTCTGCTTCCTGGATGCCATGAAACGAGCGCTTTTCTTCTGCCATGCCCTTTGGCCATGACCTGCTGCCTCACATTAGGCCCAGAACTATGAATTCAGTCATCTATGGATGAGACCTCTGAAAACATGAGCCCCAAAATAAACTTTCTCTCCTCTAAGTTGCTCTTGTCAGGTATTTTGGTCACAGGGGTGCAAAGCTGACTAACACAAGGCCCAACCATGGATACAGGCAGCTGGGATAGTACCAAGGACCCAAACACAGAGTAGATGGATAAAGGTAGAAACATGGCACTGCTTTCTACTTTTCTAAACATCATTATAATTCAATTTGAAAATTTCTGATATTAAAGATATCTCAAAGAATATAAGAAGGGGCTAAGGATGTGGCTTAGTGGTACAGTACTTCCCTAGCAAGCATGAGGTCCTGGGTGTAATAGCCAGTACCAGCACCCTACACCAAAAAAAAAAAAAAAATTGGAAAAGAGGCAGGGTTGGGGACGTCGCTCAGTGGTAGAGCACATATTTAGCATGCATGAGGTCTTGAGTTTGATCCCTGATGTAACAAATAAAAAAGCCAACAAAACTATCTTCTCTCAAGTGGAATTATCTTGACAAGCCAACAGTGGTTAAATTATTCTGGGCCTTAGGGCTGGGGTTGTGGCTCAGTGTTACAGTGCTTGCCTAGCATGTGTGAGGCACTGGGTTTGATCCTTAGCACCACATAAAAATAAATAAATAAAGGTATTGTGTCCATCTACAACTAAATTTTTTTTTGTTAAAGTTATTCTAGGCCTTGAAGCCCTCTTGGGACTGGTATTTCCAGAGCTCATTTGAAAAATAGCAAAGAACAGGATAAATGGCCAGTAATATATGAAAATAGGTTGAATCAACTAGTAATCAAAGGCACACAAACCACAAACAGCATTTTTAAACTTATATTAGTAAATATTAAAACTAATAATACTCAGTGTTGATGAGTATACAAAAAGATTCTCAAATATCAAAGTAATATTAAATGATACAATCTTTCTGGAGAACAATTTGGTAATATACATACATCAATAGCTCTAAAAATATACATTTTGTTTGACCCAAGAGTTCTACTTTTAGAAATGTATCCTAAGCCAGGTGCGGTGGCACAAGCCTGTAATCCCAGCACTTAGGGAGGCTGAGACAGGAGAATCGCGAGTTCAAAGCCAGCCTCAGCAACGGCGAGGCACTAAGCAACTCAGTGAGACCCTGTCTCTACATAAAACACAAAATAGGGCTGGGGATGTAGCTCAGTGGTTGAGTACCCCTGAGTTCAATCCCCAGTACCAAAAAAAAAAAAAAAAAGAAAGAAATGTATCCTAAATAAATCAGACAAAGGCACTAAAATTACTGTACATAGATGTTCTTTATAGTGTTGTTTATACTGCAAAATCTTGGACATAACTTAAATTTTTCCAAATAATGAATTTTTGAGTATAGTATGCAATTATCCTCTACCTTTTCTTCAAAAGGATCCCTATTAGATCTTTTTCAATAGTACTTTACATGCTATTTGATCTCAGCTTTAAAAACAAAACAACAAAAACAACCTCAGAATTAGGTATCCAACAGATACTAAAATATACAACAAAACTATGTACAGTAACCAAAAATATTAAAGCAGTTTGATACTGGCATCAAATATACAGAACAAGCCAGGTGCAGTGGTGCAAGCCTGTAATCCCAGTACTTAGGGAGGCTGAGACAGGAGAATCGTGAGTTCAAAGCCAGCCTCAGCAACGGTGAGGCGCTAAGCAACTCAGTGAGACTCTGTCTCTACATAAAACACAAAGTTCAATCATTTTGTATGGTTAATATTTACTTTTTTTTCCTTTTGGTACCAGGGATTGAACTCAGGGGCCCTTGACCACTGAGCCACATCCCTAGCCCTATTTTGTGTTTTATGTAGAGACAGGGTCTCACTGAGTTGCTTAGCGCCTTGCCGTTGCTGAGGCTGGCTTTGAACTTGGGATCCTCTTGCCTCAGCCTCCCCAGTCTCTGGGATTACAGGCATGTGCCACTGCACATATAGTTATATTTACTTTTACCATGTATCCATTTCATATTTTTAACAGTTAATAATTTATTTTTTTTAATTTTTTTAGTTGTAGATGGATGCAATATCTTTATTTTATTTGTTTATTTTTATTTATTTTTTTTTTTTTTGGTACCAGGGATTGAACTCAGGGGCATTCAACCACTGAGCCACATCCCCAGCCCCATTTTGTGTTTTTATGTAGAGACAGGGTCTCACTGAGTTGCTTAGCGCCTTCCCTTTGCTGAGGCTGGCTTTGAACTCGCGATTCTCCTGTCTCAGCCTCCCTAAGTGCTGGGATTACAAGCGTGAGCCACCACGCCCGGCTGTTTATTTTTTATGTGGTGCTGAGGATCGAACCCAGTGACTCACACATGCGAGGCAAGCACTCTACCACTGAGCCACAGCCACAGCCCAACAGTTAATAATTTAAATAATACTTTTTTAAAAAATCCTTCCTCAGAATATTTATCTATTCCAAACAAAGTTTTCCTCCAGTTGAAGGATAAAAGATGAGACTAAGGAATGGAAATAGAAGATCTGAATATAACCCTTGTTGTTTTGTTTTTAATACAAAAAAAAATCTAACAAATTTTTTCTTTTTTGGTACTGGGGATTGACCTCAGAGGTACTCAATCACTGAGTCACATCCTCAGCTCTATTTTGTGTTTCTATGTAGAGACAGGGTCTCACTGAGTTGCTTAGCGCCTCGCCGTTGCTGAGGCTGGCTTTGAACTCACAATTGTCCTGTCTCAGCCTCCCAAAGTGCTGGGATTATAGGTGTGCACCACTGCACCCGGCTCCTAACAAAATTTTAATAGTTCCCAATACTGGGGTTTTTGGCCATATAACTATTTTTACTTTTCTATTGTTTTATCTTTCAAATTAAATTAACAGAGAAAAAACCACACACATACAAACACGCACACACACACACACACACAGATCCTTCCCTCAACCCCACATCCCTCTCCAGCTCCAGTGTTTTCTTGTTCTTAACCATTATTTCAGGTTTTTCGTTCATGATTCTATTCTATGCAAGGGGTGGGACTTAGTCTCTGCCACTCTTCTCAAATTTATGTTATGCATCCTTCTAGACAAAATTATTATAGACTGCTAGAGGTCACCTACAATAGGCAGACCATATAAGGAAGTAACCACTTACCTGCAGAATAAGTGGGATTCTCTCCTAAAGCTCTGAATCTAAAGAGAAGAAAGTATGTTTAATATAATTAGATATCCACATTTATTTGCAAAGCTACCAAAATTTGTATGCTCCTCAGGAAGGATATGTCAATATTAGATATTTCCTTACTCCCTGCTACAAACATTATTAAGCTCCTATTATCATATGCCAAAGTGGCAGGCCCCAAGGATAAGTAAGATATCTCTTATGTACATGGGAATGATGTATGGAAATAAATGCAAGCCATAGTACTGATCCAGAACAGAAATATGTGCAAGATTCAGTAGGAGAACTGGAGATGTGGCTCAGTGGTAGAAGGCTTGCCTACTATGTATAAGGTCCTGGATTCAATCCCAGCACTGCAAAAAAAAAAAAAAAAAAAAAAAAAGGGATTCAATAGGAGACACAAGCAAAGTGTGGTCACTTCTACCAAGGAGGTGGAATTATTTGAACCAAGTTTTTTAAAATGAGGAACTATGTCTGAGTGCGGTGACGCAGGCCTGTAATCCCAGTGACTGGAGAGGCTGACCAGGAAGATCCCAAGTTCAAAACCAGCCTCAGGGGCTGGGGTTATGGCGCAGTGGTAGTGTGCTCGCCTAGCACGCGGGAGGCACTGGGTTCGATCCTCAGCACCACATAAAAATAAAAATAAAGCTACTGTGTCCACCTACAACTAAAAAATAAATATTTTTAAAAAAAAAACCAGCCTCAGCAACTTAGCAAGTCTCTGTCTCAAAATAAAAAATAAAAAGGCTAGAGATGTAGCTCAATGGTTAAGCATCCCTGTGTTCAATTACCAGTACCAAAAAAACAAAACAAAACAAAAATGAGGAACTCTGGGCTGAAAGTGTAGTAGATCTTTGCCTAGCATGTACAAGGTCCTAGGTTTAATCCCTAGCACAGAAATAAATAAGTAAATAAAAAGGAACTATTGTCAATTTTTTAGCATTGCAAGAAAAGAATTCTAGGCAGAAATATGAAAGAGTATGTTTAGGGAACAGCAAATAGCAGGATATGAGTGGAATTTAAGCTGTAGGGAAGGACGCAGGGTGAAAAGATAAAGTTGGAGAGGTATTCAGAGGCCAGGTCATGAAGAACCAATCCCATATGCTATACTAAGGAATTTGGTCTTTATAGGCAACGGGATGCTCTTGGCAGATTTTAAGCACAAGAGTGATACTGAGTTTGAGTTTTGGAATAGGAAACAAGTGAGCGATAGAATAGGAAGTAAGACTGAGGAACAGAGAACAAATGAGGTGGTTCTTGCCATAGCCCAGAAGAAAAAAGATAAAAGCTTTGCATTATTAGAACAGGTTGAGGGAGGGTGTGGTTGCATACACCTGTAATCCCAACTACTTGAGAGGCTGAGGCTGGAGGATAGCAAGCTTGAGAGCAGCCCAGGCAACTTAGCAACTTAGGGAGACCCTGTCTCAAAATAAAAAAGGGCGAGGATATAGTTCAGTGGTAATCCCCAGTACTGGGGCGGGGCGGAGACAGTAATGACAGCAGATTACACACAGAAGCCAGAGTACAGGAAGGAGAATAATATGGCTCTGTTTTCTGGCTGACTAGGCAATTGGAGTATTTTGTTCTATCTCCAGAGGACTCTTGAAACTAAATTATGGTACAAGCTGAAGAAAAGCAAATATGTGATTGCAACCATTCCCGAACTGTGACCTTTGGCAGGTTGTTTTCATATCACTATAACTCAATTATCTCTTCTTCATAATATAAATAATAATAGTACAACCTCATGGGACTTAAAATTTATCTTAAGCTCTGAGTCAGTTTCTTCTTTTGTGAAATGACAATATTTATATTTGTCCTGCAGTGTTTTTGAGAAAGTTAGACAACATGTAAAGTGACCTGCATGATCTTAGTAGGTGCTTATCAAATAATAGCTGATTGACTAATGATGAAAAGATAGATTGAGACAGAAAGGAAATAAGAAAAAGGATTCAGGGCTGGGATTGTGGCTCAGTGGTAGAGCGCTTTGCATGTGGGAGGCACTGGGTTCCATCCTCAGCACCGCATATGAATAAATAAAGATCAATCAACAACTAAAAAAATTAAAAGAAAAAAGAAAAAGGATTCAATGATATGTGAAGGACTCAAAAAATCATTAAGTCTTGTGAATGTCCAGGATTCATTGTTTTATATCCTGTGCCTACTACACATATAACACTTGATAAATATCTGCTGAATAGAGAAAAACTATCAAATGCATTTCATGAGCATCTTGAGAAAAATAATGGGAGAGTATATACTCTATAAGCAGTTCAGTAAAACAACAACTTGGGTTTGAACCCTAATTCTGACTCATATTAGCTATGTCACCTTATAGCAAGAGATTGACTTCTCTGGACCTCAATTATTTATGTAAAAATTCAGATACTATCACCCCTTTTACCAGGTCACTATGAGGGTTGGCTCATTCCATAAACAAATATTTGTTAAATATTCACTCCCAGACTTCACTCCAGGTCTTAGGAATTAGGCAGTAAACAAAACTAATAAAGTCTTTATCTCCATGATGCTTATATGCAGGGGAAGGGGACAGACAGTTTTTAAAAAATTGTATGTGTAAAATGCATTAAAGAGTAATATCTGCCATTAAGAAAAATAAAGCAAGGGATAGAGACTGATAGAGGTATTTTCTATCCCTTTACTTTGCTTTATTTTTTATTATTTTACTGTATGTAAAATACCTCTGATGACATGATGTTCAGGCACAAAACCTGAATAAAGTCAGAGGGTGAGTCATATGGATATCTGAAGAAAGAATGTGCAAAAATCTGGGTTGGGAAAGTGCTTAGATCATCCAGGAATAGGAGGGCACCAGTGTGGCAAAGCTGAATAGCTAGCATAAAATGAGGAAGCTGATTATGTAAGGCCTTGTGGGCAAAGGTAAGGATTGTAGAGTTTATTTTGAATAAGAGGAGATACCACTGAAGAATTTTCAGCAGAAGAGTGGTGAAGTGAGCTAACTTGGTTTTGAAAGAATCACTCTTTCAAAGGAGAAAAGACAAAAGTAAAAACAGGGAGATCAGTTAGAAAGAAGGGTGATGGTAGCAAAAGATGAAGAGCCGGTCCCCAGTGGTTTAGCAGAACAGAAAGCATCAGGCTAAAAACTGGAGGTCAGAAAAGGCTTGATTTAGCTGGGCACTGTGGCACATGCCTGTAAACCCAGCAATCTGGGAGACTGAAGCAGGAAAATCACAAGCTGGCGGCCAGCCTTAGCAATTTAGCAAAAAAAAAAAAAAAAAAAAAAAAATTTAAGGGCTAGGGAAGTAGATCAGTTGTAGCAAACCCCTGGGTTCAACCCCTAGCACCACAAAAAAAAAAAAAAAAAAAAAAAAAAAAAAAAAACCCACAAAGAAAGACTTGACTATTTCAAAAGTGGAGCCAACAAGTTTTATTGAAGAATTGAGTATAGAATAAGAGAAATACAGTGACAATGATTACAACCAGATGAATGGTGCCTTTAACTGAGAATAGGGAAGAAGGAAGATAGTAGGGGATTAAAGATGCTTAGTAGACATAGAAAAAGACATGAAGAAAGAAAAATGCTACATGAACTATGAATGCTACTGTTAGCTATATTTGTTACTGATATCCTTACCTCAAGAGGGAAAAGCCTTGCTTAAAAATGGTATTGTTCCGCAGGCACAGCACCTACAGCAAAACAGCCATGTTAGGACAATCTTAATCTTGCACAGGACTTCAAGTACCTCTTTACAAAGAAGCTGGAAACCCACAGTACATAAACCAAAAAGCACCCAAAGGTTCTTACCTAGTAAAGAAGGTAGCCTACAGTTAACACCAAACATGCAACCAAAGTAATCATCTTTCCTAAATGCTCAAAAACAAAAGTCCTCTCCCACTTTGCTTTCCCGTCCTGTTTAACCTTTCCAATCTGATCCATGTTTTTCTAATATCAATCAATATATATTATGTATCTATCATAATAAGGGGGCTTTATTAAAATCTTTTTTTTTAGTTTTCAATGGACCTTTATTTTATTTATTTATATGTGGTGCTGAGAATCGAGCCCAGTGCCTCACACATACTAGGCAAGCACTCTACCACAACCCCAGCCCTAAAATCTTTAATTCTCAAACACTACAAGACAATTTTATAAGTGAGGCAAATGAGGTCTAGAAAGTTTATGTTCCAAAAACTTACAATTGGTAAGAGGCTAAAAGGACTCTCACTCCAAAGGCTATGCCTCTATTACAGCACATTGTCTCTCAATAATAATTACAATAATATTAATAGTGGGGCTGGGATTGTGGCTCAGCGGTAGAGCGCTTGCCTCGCATGCGTGAGGCCCTGGGTTCGATCCTCAGCACCACATACAACAATAAAATAAAGACATTGTATCCATCTACAACTAAAAAAAATTAAAAAAAAAAAAAAAATAGTGACTAGACAATAATAATGAGAGGTGACAGCAGTGACAGTTTTCCCCCTTTATTTCAATCTCACTTTGGGGCCTAGAGGTATGGCTCAGTGGTAGAGAGCTTGCCTTGAATGCACAAAGGCCCTGACTTCCATCCCAACACACACACACAAAAAACTTATCTTGCCCTGCTAGCACCCACTTGAAAGATCAGTAGTATCTTTTTTTTGGTACTGGAGATTGAACGCAGGGGCATTTTTTTTTTTTTTTTTTTTGGTGCTCGGGATTGAACTCAAGGGTGCTTAACCACTGAGCCACATCCCCAGCCCTTTTTATTTTTTATTTTGAGACAGCGTCTCATTAGGTTGTTTACAGCCTCGCTAAGTTGCTGAAGCTGGCTTCAAACCTACAATCCTCCTGCCTCGGCCTCCTGAGCCACTGGGATTACAGCTGTGAGTCACCATGCCCAGCCCTCAGCCCTTTTTGTTTTGCACTTTAAGACAGGGTCTCACTAAGTTACTGAGGGCCTCACTGAGTTGCGGAGGCTGGCCTCAAACTTGTGATCCTCCTGTCTCAGCCTCCTGAGCCGTTAGGATTACAGGCATGTCCCACCATGCCCGGCTTAGTAGTATCTTTACTAAAGAAGTATTTATAGGAGGTCTTTCTATGAACTTGATAACAAATACTAAATGTCTATCCTTAAGGTCACATAGAATAAAGAGAAAATCCTGCACACTGTAACAATTCCTTCAACATGTATGTGTGAAAAGTTCATTATGCAAAAATGAGAAATCTGAGAAATTTATATAGTCAAGTGGAATCTAAGGAAACATGATGACTACACATAATGTAGTATCCTAGACAGGATCCTGGACCAGAAAAAGATCATTTTCAACCTAGGATATCTGAATAAAGCATGGACTTTAATTAATAATATTATATCAGTATTGGTTTATTAATCATGAAAAGTGTACCCTACTAAAATATTAATAATAGAGGATACTGGGGTATATATGAACTCTACTATCTTTGCAGCTTTTCTATAAATTTAAAGCTATTCTAAAACAAAGTTTATTTTTAAAAAGGCTTTTATGTGTCAACTATTGTGTTGTTTTTTTTTTCAGTTGTAGATGGACACAATACCTTCATTTTATTTATTTATTTTTAGGTGGTGTTGAGGATCAAACCCAGTGCCTCACACATGCTAGGCAAGTGCTCTACCATGCAGCTACAACCCCAGCCCTACTACGCTAAAGTTTAAAGGGAATATAAAAACAAAATTTTAACAACATGGATGAACTCTGAAAACATTAAATGAAAAGCCAGGCATGGTGGGTACATGTCTATAATCCCAGAGGCTGGAGAGACTGAGACAGGAGGAGCACATGTTCGAAACCAGCCTTAGCAACTTAGTGAGGCCCTCAACAATTTAGTGAGATCCCGTCTCAAAATTAAAAAGAAAAAAAAATTAAAAGGCCTGGGGATGTAGTGGTAAAACACCCTCGGGCTCAATCCTCAGTACCAAAAAGAAGAAAAAAACTAAACAAAAAGAGTCAGTCACAAAGGACCAAATATTGTATAATTTCATTTCTATGAAACATCCAAAAGAGGAAAATCTATAGAGAAAAGATGTATATTAGCAGTTGCCTATGGCTAGGGAGTCTGGGAGCTGGGATGACAACTAAAGGGCATATGGCTTCTTTTTGGAGGGAGGAAATGATATACTTGTTTAAAGAGCTAAGAAATACCACAGACATTATGTGCAGTCAAAATAGGTGTCATAAACAAGAGCACATCTGGCAGAATATCCAGGTGGATATGGCAGAAGTTCTTAGTTTTTGCAGTGTTACAGACATAACCGAAGATCTGCTCAAAGTTATGAACCTTCTTTATAGACAAATGCCTACAGTATGGATACACAAAAAGCTTTCATATTACTTCAAGAAATTCACTGAAACTCTTAACGTCACCCAAGGACTCCTGTGCTACACTAAGAGATTCTCACAGGCAAGGGTCATGTCTTACTCCTCTCAGGCAAAGGTATACACTCAATCAAGGTTTGTTTTGGCAAATAAATAATTAGAAAGTAGTAAATGAATAATAATCATTGCTGCCATTTACTAAGCACCAATATCTATTTTATTCATGACCTACCTTGTCTCTAAATCATAATAACCTTAAAAGAACTATTACTGTCTCCATTTTATAGTGGAGGAAACTGAGATTAAGTAATTTACTCAAGGTCACAGAGCTACTATCAAACCCATGTGGGATTATCAGTTTCTCTGACTCCAAAGCCCATAATTGCTCCACTATTCTATACCATCTCTCACACAAGTGAAGGGGTTATACATAGAAAATCATAAAGGCAAAAGATCAAACTTAGGAAAAGTCTCTCAGTGAATGTGAGGACATTAAGATTGGGAAGAATATGAGCAGACAGAATAAAGGACAAAAAGCATAGATAATCCAAAAAAGCGCAATTAAATGATGGACCAAAACTTTGCAAGTATATGTGCAATATTTTTACCTACTATTAACAATCTTAACAGAGTAGGGAACTGAGAGCCCCTGGAGAGCTCAGGCGGCCGCCCCATCACAGGCCACATACCTCAAAGTTACAACAGATAACTCAAAAGTCCCTTTGGGTCCAAGGTCTATTAACCATGACAAACAGAATAGAAATCAGAGTGAACCGAATATATATTTTAAAAGGGTCATTTCATACTAAAGAGGAACTGGATAGAAAGATCTAGATGAGTCTGCTTTCTCCTCATTTTAACTGCTCAGATTTCTGAGTGTCTAGCTAAGGATATAATTATCTAAAAGCTAGACTTAAAACAGTTGACAACTTTCTGGAAGACATTCAAATTGTGGTGTGAACTCTTCAGCTCTGGGAAATGTGCTTCCTTCCCTCTGCTATGCTTGGCATTATTTATCAGGACAAAAGTAATCTATTTTGAGACTGAATCCACAAATACTCCTCCCCCCAATCAGCAGACGAAGAGCAGCTCTGGCTCTGCAAGTGGAAGAGGAGGTTTAGTGATGCCAGTGAATGAATCAATGAATGAGGACACAGCTGCCACAGTGGGTTACAAAAATAGTTGTCCTGTGAGGTCTGGAGCCAGGAACCAAGAAAGAACTGCACAGCTACCAAAAAAAGCAAAGTCACAGGACAAAATCTATAGCGTGTGGGTACCTCAAAAACTAGAACCTATAGGGAGTCATGAATGCAGTGGTTCAGGGGTCCTTGGGGCAAGCAAATGAGAGATGTTTTATGAATATTAACAGAATATATTTTTGTTCTAATATTATTTAAAATGCCATCTATTGAGTACATCCTTTGCGCACTTAATACATACTATTTAAATTAATCTTTATGCCAACCCTCTGATTGAGGCATTACTAACAACTGCCTCCATTATAAGGAGAAAAAAATAAAGGTTTATGTAAGTTGTCCAAAGTCACAGAGTTGGTAAAGGGAACCAGAATTTTAAAACCAGATCTGTCTAAATTCAAAGCCATGTCCTCTATTCTGCCCCACTATCTCCCAAAACAACAACATCAACTCATACTAGTGAAATTCATATGCTAATAATAATATCCTCATGGGCTGGGGCTGTAGCTCAGTGGTAGAACGCTTGCCTAGCATGCGTGAAGCACTGGGTTCGATCCTCAGTACCACATATTCATAATAAATGAATAAAATAAAGATCCATCAACAACTAAAAAAGATTTTTAAAAAATAATAATACTATTCTCAATAATCCAACCATTTGTTGAGGACCTGCCATATGCCAAACATCTCCTTATTTAATCCTCACAAACATTCTATAAAGTAGATATTTCTCCTCTTATTTATAGTGAGGAAATCAAAGCTCAGAAAGGCAAATTAATATGTCTAATACACACAGCTGATAAGGGACTGTGTTCCAGATGACCCAACAATTGAGCCTCTTTCCTCTAGCACATATTCCAGTCGCATAGCAAGTTCTGCTATTACATGACTGCTCTTATATTCTTCCCTGGCCTGAACAACATCTTGATCTGCATTCCAATTTGTTTGTTTTTAATTTGGGGGGGAGGGGGTTGTAGATGGACATAATGCCTTTATTGTGCTTATTTTTATGTAGTGCTGAGAATCGAATCAGTGCCTCACACATGCTAGGCAAGCGATCTATTACTGAGCCACACCCCCAGCCCAAAGCTTTTTCTTTTTGTGTGTGTATGTTAACCATTCTGTGGATTGAGATTGCTCTACCACTGAGCTACATCAACAGCCCTTTTTCTTTTTTGAGGCAGGGTCTCACTAAATTGCCCAGGCTGACCTCGAATTTGAACTCAAATAAAATAAAGGTCCATCAACAACTAATAAAAAAAAATCTGAAAATAAAAAGAAAAAGCTTCAAGTTGAGTATGTACACCTATAGTCTAAGCTACTTAGGAGGCTGAGGAAGGAAAATCACTTGAGACCAAGAGTTTGAGGCCATCCTGAGTGACATCTCAAAACAAAAAGATGGTGCACACCTGTAATCCCAGTCTCTTGAGAGATTGAGGCAGGAGGATTGAAAGTTCAAGGCCAGCCTCAGCAACTAAGCAAGGCCCTAAGCAACTTAGCAAGATCCTGTCTCAAAATAAAAAATAAATAACTTCACATCACGTACAACCACAAGAATGGGAAGTAAGCCAGGCACACACCTGTAATCCCAGTGGCTCGAGAGGCTGAGATAGGAGGATCACAAGTTCAAAGCCAGCCTCAGCAACTCAGCATGGCGCTATGAAACTCAGTGAGACCTTGTCTCTACATAAAATATAATGAGGGGCTGGGGATGTGGTTCAGTGGTTAAGTGCCCCCAAGTTCAATCCCCAGTACCAAAAAAAGATGGGAAGTTATACTCCATGTATGCATATGATGTCTAAATGCACTCTACTGTCATATATATCTAAAAAGAACAAAATTTTAAAAATTAAAATTAAATTTAAAAATTTAAAAAATGAAAAGGCCAGGCTGGGCATGGTGGTTCACTCCTATAATCCTAGCACTTTGGGAGGCTGAGACAGGAGAATCACCAGTTCAAAGCCAGCCTCAGCAATGGCGAGGTGACTAAGCAACTCAGTGAGACCCTGTCTCTAAAGAAAAATACAAAATAGGGCTGAGGATGTGGCTCAGTGGTCCAGTACCCCTGAGTTCAATCCCCGGAAGGAAGGAAGGAAGGAAGGAAGGAAGGAAGGAAGGAAGGAAGGAAGGAAGGAAGGGCCAGGCACCGTGGCACTCGTCTGTAATCCCAGCAGCTAAGGAGGCTGAGGCAGAAGAATTGTGAGTTCAAAGCCAGCCTCAGAAATTCGGTAAGGCCCTAAGCAACTCAGTGACACCCTGTCTCTAAAGAAAATATATTTAAAAGGGCTGAGGATGTGGCTCAATGGTTAAGCATCTGAGTTTGATGTCTAGTACCAACACACACACACACACACACACACACACACACACGCATACACACACAAAGAAAAAGAAACTCAGGAGCTTTAAGTTCTCTTCATAGGCCTCAGTTTCCACCACTACCTTTCTTACACAGAGGAACAATGCTAGCCCCTCTGTCTGTAATGATCCATCTGCTACTTAAATAGCTCTCTGGACCATCTGAATAGCTCTCTGAAACATCTGTAGACACCTCTATCTGAAAGTTGTCACTTGTAGAAAACCCAAACCAACTTCCCCATTAACTTCTCTAGTTTGAACCTACTTCCCCACCCTGGTATGACCCAGAATAAGTTCAAATCTTATTTTTCACAGCAGCACCTTAAGTATTTGGAGGCAATCATCACTGCCTCCAGCTTCCCTCTTCCTAAGCTCTTTCAAAATTGCTTTTGTTTCATGTTTTTCCTGTGGTTATACTTTTCTTTTTTTTCTTTCTTTTTTTTTAAAGAATTTAACCTTTATTTTTTTATGTGGTGCTGAAGACTGAACCCAGTGCTTCACCTGCGCTAGGCAAGCGCTCTACCACTGAGCCACAACCCCAGCCCTGGCTATACTTTTCTTGAACATGTTTATGTTGACTATCAAAGTCTGCTGTTTTATGTAATATTTTATTGATACACTATACTTATACATAGTAGTGGGATTCAATAGGCCATATTCATCCATGTACATAATTTGATCAATCTCACTCTTCACTATCTTCCCTTTCCCTTCCCTTGTCCCTCCTTCATCAATTTGCTCTGCTCTACCAATCTCCTTTTTACTATTATTATTTTAGTTAGTATGTTATAATTATACATATACATATATATGGAACTCATTGTAGTATGTTTATATGTGGGCACATAATTTGGTGGATTTTGTACCCCAATACTTCCCCATGTCCTTTCCTCCTCCTTCCCTCTTGATTTCCTTCCACTACCCTATTAGTCTCCCTTCTGTTTTTGTGAGATCCTTTTTTAAAAATTCCTTTCCCTTCCCACATCCCTCTCTTCCACTAAGAGAAAATATTTGACTCTTGAATTACTGAGTCTGACTTATCTCACTTATGATGTTCTCCTGTTCCATCCATTTACCATTAAATGACATTTCATTCTTCTTAATGGCTAAATAAAAACTCCACTGTGTATATATACCACATTTTCTTTATCCACTCATCTGCTGATGGACACCAAGGCTGGTTCCATAACTTGGCTACTGTGAACTGCATTGCTATAAATGCTGGTATGCAAGTATTGCTACAATATGATGGATTTAGTGTTTTGGATAAATACCAACAAGTAGGATAGCTGGGTCATATGATGGCTCCATTCCTAGTCTTTAGAGGAGTCTGCATATTGCTTTCCAAAGTGGTTGTAATAATTTGCAGTCCCACCAAAAAAATAAAAGTGTACTTTTCCCCTACATCCTCACCAGCAATTATTATTTGTATTCTTGATGACTACCATTCCAACTGGAGTGAAAGAAATCTTGTGGTTTTAGTGTAGTTTTGATTTGCATTTCCCTGATTGCTGAGGATGCTGAACATTTTTTCACATATTTGTTAGCTGTTTATATTTCTTATTTTGAAACATGAATGTTTATTTATTTATATGCAGTGCTGAGAATCAAACCCAGTGCTTCACACATGGTAGGCAAGTGCTCTACCACTAAATTCCAGCCTCAGCCCATAAGCTTTTTAATTTATTGATTAAAATATTTTAAATTTATTGACATCCCACTTGTTGATTCTTGGTTTTATTTCTTGAGCTTTAGGAGTCTTATTAAGGAAGTCAGTACTTGTGCCATTATGTTGAAGTGTTGACCCTATGTTTTTTTCTAGCATTTGCAGAGTTTCCGCTCTAAATCCTAAGTCTTTGATTCATCAAAGTTTGTCTCTGCATAGACCCTTCTGGCTGTTAGGAATACAAGTTTTATAATCATCCTGATTTGAGTTTCCTTGTCTCTTGTGTCTGCTAGGATTATCTCATAATATTGGGAAGATCAAATAAAATCATGCAATTGATAGCAGCTATTAACTACGAAATATCAATATTCTTGCTTATATTATCCTCACACCTTACAAAACACTTACTCCTACTTACTCAATCCCCTATAATCTTGACAAAATTCTATGTGATGGGCATCATTATCTGCAATTCATAGATAGGAAACTGAAGCAGAGAGGTTAAATAACCTGCCCAAGGTCATATAGCTAGCAAGAGATAGAACCTAGGTCAGATACGAATCTCATGAGTTTTTTTCATAAATGTAAAGAATGAACTAACACTCTAAGACAGACGGAAGCAAGGATGGTTACACTGTTAGGGGACAGATAGATGAGAATAGGAGGAACATGAGGATAAGAGAGTAATTCTATAAAATGGGCCCACTGAGCCAGTGGGGTCTGAGTCCTTAAGGAGCTCAAATATGGGTGGTGGAGGCAGGACTGCAAATTCAAAGACAGCTACTTAGTGAGATCCCTTACCAAAAAGAAAACAAAACAGGGCTAGGGATGTAGCTCTGTGTTACACACCCTAGGCTGAATCCCCAATATGGGGGGAGGGGAGATGGAATGCTTTTAAGAATGGAGTTTCACACGATTCTACGACAGCCACTTAAAGTTTTGAAATTAAAAGTGCAGTTTATAATTACCCTTCCCTCAATCTCCAGGTAGCTTCATATCCCAACCAATTCCGCAAGACAAAAAAAATTCAGCAGAAAAATTCTGGAAGTTAATTAAATGGAAAATAAAATAACTGCCCAAGGTCAGACAATTTCCGGTGACCATATCTCGCGGTCGACTTTCTCTTTGTGGGCTCTCCCCTTCCCAGGCAACGGGTGGCAAGGGTGGCAAGTGGAAGGGGCGTGACGCAGGTCTGTGATGCCCAGCGCGCCCAAGGCGTGGGAAACCTGTACTTCCGCTTTGACTGCAAGCGCCGCACAGACTGCTGGGAAGGGCCTGTTTTTTCCCCCTAGGTCTCATACCCGATGTCTGCAGGCTGCCACTCACAGCTCTGCTTTCCCCACTGCTTTCCCCAGCGCCCTGCATGGAATCTGTGTTACCTTCCCCAGGGTTCCGTTCATCCTTTGCTGCTGTGACCTCTAAAGTCGGAAACAGAATATCCGTCCCAGCAGGCGCGATCCCTTTGCGTCTGAAAACGCTGACGGAATGGCCTTGAACAGGTCCGGTAACAATATCCCACCGAGAATCACTCCACTACCGCGGCACCTTGGTTCCGGCAGCTTCCAAGACTCAATGCCCCCAGACTTCGCTCCTCGCTGCAGCTTAAGTGTCACCTTCACTGCTGTTTTTCCAAGCAAAGCTACTTGTCATCTCTGAGTTACCCGGGTATTTTGCACACAGTTCTGGCATCTCATCTGCTGAACTATATATTATTTGTTACCATCTCTGCCACATATTTGATCGATTTCCTTAAGGACTCAGACCCCGTCCGATCAATTAATTCCAGCGTCTAACACAAGACGGGGAAATCTTGACTTCTGACCTCTATTGCAGAGCTGACTGACCCAATGTGAACCTGCCATTCAGTTGCCTTATAATTGGCAACTCTTATCGAGTGGCCACCATGTGCAATACTTTATACTCAGTATATCACTTTATTCCTCACAACAATCCTGTTAGGGAAATAACACTCCATCTTATAGATAAAGATATTGATGCATCAAGAGGTTAAGGGACTTGTCTCGGAACAGTTGAGACAGCTGAGTTTCCAACTCGGTCTGGTTGTAAAGTGTTTTCCTTCTGACACACCTCTTCTTATATGAGATAAAATCACTTCACGCATTTACTTACTTTATCCTCAGTAAATCAACCATTTGCGTAACACTACTTAGTGCCAGCCTTTCGATGGAATCGTGGGAACACAAAAATGAATATTAAATGGTCCTTGACCTTAAGTAGCACATAGAAATTAGTAGGGAGGCCAAGTCATAAACAAGCAAATTATAGAGCAATGAGGAATTCAAGTTATAGCAATATACACACATAAATTCTGTGTACAAAGGGAGTGCATGAACAGATAAAGTCAACATCATGTGAAATAACAAATATGCAAATTTGAAATGTATTGTTTAACAATTAAAAATTGTGGCCTTTGCTTAGCTTTTATTATTGTTATTGGTGGGAAAACATGTAAAAGCAGGTTAATATGAATGGAGTTTCAATGATAGGGAATTTGGTTTTTTGCCAAAATCCCTATCCTAATATTTCATCAATGCTTCCTATAATGAAATTCCAAGGAGTCACTGAGAGATATGTATGTAAATTTACTTCTCACCAAAGGTAGCAGACCCACCTCTCTGTGGCAGACCTGCTAGGAGACTATGATAGTTAATTGTATATGTCAACCTGACTGAGCAATGGGGTGCCCAGGTATTTGGCAAAACATCATACTTGGTGTTACTGTGATGTTGTTTTGAGGTAAGGTTAATTTTCTTTTCTTTTCTTTTCCTTTCTTTTCTTTTCTTTTCTTTTTTTTGGAACCCAGGAGTGCTCAACCACTGATCCACATCCCCAGCCCTTTTTTATATTTTATTTAGAGATAGAGTCTTGCTAAGTTTATTAGGGCCTTGCTAAACTGTGGAGGTGGCTTTGAACTTGCAGTCCTCCTGCCTCAGCCTCCTGGAGCTACTGAGATTTCATGCTTGCACCATCGCTCCCAGCTGAGGTTAACATTTAAATCAGTGGATTGAGTAAAGCAGACTTACTTACCTAATGTGAGTGGGCCTTATCCAATTAGTTAAAGACCCAAATAGATCCTTCCCCTAAATAAGAGATAATTATTTCTAGTTGATTTCATTTGACCTTGGATATCAGTTATTTCCTACCTTCGATGCAAATGGAAACATTTGGTCCTCCAGGTCTCCATCCTGCCAGCCTTCAGACTGGAACTAGACTATCAATTCTCATAGCTTTCAGGTCTTCAGATTCAGACTTGGACTACACCATCAGCTCTCTAGGTCTACAGTTCGCCAGTTCTCAATCTTTATAATCACGTGAGCCAATTCTTTTCTAATGTCTGTCTGAGACTCTTCCCACCCCCACTCTCTGTCTTGTCTCTGGAGAACTCTGACTAGTAGAAACCATCTAAAGAGACAAGTTCACAGTTAAGTGGTGCACTGAGGATAATGTATTATACATATTAGTCATTCCATAAAAGATAGTTGCTATCAATTATTATGAGGCAATTGAATGTCAAAGGATTAATCAGATATGAAATTGAAATCTAAGATTTCCACATCCTGTGCTAGATACTAGAATGATTTAATCAGACAGGAACTTGAGAAAGGGCAGAGATAGTAACAAGTAATAAATATATAGTTTAGCATGTGAAATACCAGAATTGTGTGCAAAGCACTGGGATAGCCTAGAGATGATAAGTTTCAGCTCCTCCACCATAGGTTATTGCCCAATAAATGATATTAGGAAAGCCAGGTGCAGAGGCACATGCCTGTCATCTCAGCTACTCAGGAGGTCGAGGTAAGAGGATCCCAAGTTCTGAGGCCAGCCTCAGCAACTTAGTGAGATCCTGTCCCAAAATAATTTTTTAGTGGGGCACTTTGGCGCACACCCATAGTCCCAGTGGTTGGGGAGGCTGAGGCAGGAGGATTGCAAGTTTAAGGCAGCCTCAGCAAAAGCAAGGCGCTAAACAACTCAGTGAGAACTCATCCCTAAATAAAATACAAAATAGGGCTGGGGATGTTGCTCAATGCTCAAGTGTCCCTGAGTTCAATCCCCAGTACCCCCAAAATAATAACAATAATAATTTTTTTTTAAAATGAGTTGAAGCCAGGCGCGGTGGCACACGCCTGTAATCCCAGCACTTTGGGAGGCTGAGACAGGAGAATCACCAGTTCAAAGCCGGCCTCAGCAATAGCAAGGCACTAAGCAACTCCGTGAGACCCTGTCTCTACATAAAACACAAAATAGGGCTGGGGATGTGGCTCAGTGGTGAAGTACCCCTGAGTTCAATCCCCAGTAACAAAACAAAACAAAACAAAAAATGAGTTGAAGATGTGCCTCAGTAGTAGAGCACTTGTCTAGCATGAGTTAAGCCCTGGGTTCTAGTCTCTATACCACACACACACACACACACACACACACGCACACAGAGCTACTGAGATTTTAGAAGTGAATTTTTTTTATTTTTATTTTTTAGTTGTTGATGGATCTTTATTTTATTCATTTATTATTTATATGTGGTGCTGAGGATTGAACCCAGTGCCTCACGCATGCTAGGCAAGCGCTCTACCACTGAGCTACAGCCCCAGCCCCTAGAAGTGATTTTTAAATAAGATAAAAACCAGCTAGGTGCTATTTTGCAGTAATTAAAAATAGCCTGGTGCAGGCTTGTGACCCCAGCAACTCAGGAGGCTGAAACAGGAGGATCACAAGTTCCAGGCCAGTTTTAGCAACTTAGTAAGGTCTTAAGCAACTTAGAGAAACCCTGTCTCAAAATAAAAAATAAAAAGATCTGGGGATGTGACTCAGTGGTAAAGCACCCTTGGGTCCAATTCCCAGGAACAAAACCAAAACAAAATAAAATAAAAATCTATCAAATGCTTAGTATATATATGTCAGATGAGATCTTTCCAGGTGTGTGGGTTCATTTAATCCCCTCCTTATCTCTGTGGGGCTAAGAATCCTTAAACTCATTTCATAGATGAGGAACAGAGACAGGAAGAAGGTACCTAGTTAACAAAAGGTCATAATGTAAGTGGTGGACTGTCCCATTTCAGCTCCTGTACTCCCCCTGCTCCATAGGATTATGACCATAGGCTTGCGAAAGGACAGGTGGACTAAGACAGTTTTTTCCTTGTCCAGATCAGATAAATACAATCTGATAAGATACAAATCCATCTTTGTGTTATTCATATACTCTGAAGAGTGGGAAAAGTGAAGGGAAAGGGGACACGAAGGAATAAAGGAAAGCTTCTTTGAATATACATATTCCCAAGACAACAAGAGTATTTCAAAAGTCCAGGAAATCTGGAGGTAAATGAAGGTAAATCTGTGGATATAAAGATCTTATCAGTATCTATGAATCATTGGAATGAATGTTATTGTTGCCAATCTTTATTGCTGATGTCATGTGTTATGAAGGTATATGAATTTACTGAGCTGCTCACAAGGATATTTTTTCATATAAATGTGACCATAAATCCTTATATATCCATCATTCTTTAGCAACTGACTTGTTTTGTGTCTAGCCTCTAAAACCTAAGAATTTCTTGGGGAAAATAAAGACAGCTCAACATAGGCCACTTTCCAGGTACAAGACTTCTGCTTTTTTTTTGGCACCAGGCATTGAACTCAGGGGTACTCGAGCCACAACCCCAGCCCTATTTTGTGTTTTATGTAGAGACAGGGTCTCACTGAGTTGTTTAGCGCCTGGCCGTTGCTGAGGCTGGCTTTGAACTCGCAATTCTCCTGTCTCAGCCTCCCAAAGTGCTGGGATTACAGGCATGCACCACCACGCCTGGCTAAGACTTCTGCTTTTTTACTTCATCCTTGAGCTCTCAAGGACAAGTGTGAACTTCTTTAAAGAAATTGTTTACAGTTGTAGATGGACAGAATGCCTTTATTTTTACGTGGTGCTAAGGATCAAACCCAATACCTCACACATGCTAGGCAAGCGCTCTACCACTGAGCAACAGCCCCAACCCAAATGTGAACTTGTTATGTACTTATTCATCTTTGCATCCCAGCATTTAGTCCAGGGCCTGGCCTATAGTAATATACACCTAACAAACTGCCTGAATGCTGCTTCTTCTTTCTCCTTTCTCCTACCTATAACTCATCTCTACTCTGACATTTCCCGTCTGCATCTTCACAGATGGCATAGCGGAGACATAGAAAAAGGAGAATGTACATAGAATATGGACTCAGATGCAATCCTGCTTCTGTCATTTATCCACTATGGTTTTGAAAAAGAGAGAGTGGTAAATGCTTTGGGTAGTTCAAGTTTGACTAAAACATACATATACAGAGAAAACTGGCGAGAAAAGACATTGGAGAGGCAGGATAGTCTCAAATTGTTAGATGCCAAGGGGAAGCTTTGATCAGTTAAGACCATTTATGAGTGGAATAATGGAGTAAACAGTGGAGTCAGGGAGTCCACCTGAAAGACTAAAGTGGTAATTTAAGTAAGAAGGAGGAGAGCATAAATTAAGGAGGAATCAATATGAGAGATGTTTAGGAGGTAGAATGGGTAGGCTTTAGTAACCAATTAGATGTCAGCAGTAAAGAACATTCTGAGCTACAATATGAGTACTGAGCATCAGGCTTTAGGTGGTAGATTAACCAGTTTCACTTTCTCCCAGGCATGAGATCTGCTGTTGCCCTTTCTTTGTTGCACGGAAATTCCTTTGGCCATCAACCCAGAGTACAAAATAGATAGAGGTTCATCCCATCCCTCCTTAACCTCCTTAGTAGGAAAGATAGAAGGAAAGGCATGGAATATTTGGTTGCCACTGCTACCTCCAGTCAATCCTTCAGGTCTAAATTCTGGATGGTTTTGCCCTTCATAATGAGGAAATATTGGAAGAAAGGCAGCTATGATAATAGGGCTAAAGAAGAGAGAACCAAGTAGTAATTTATGATCACCTCACTTTAAAAATGATTGGATATCCAGGTGTGATGGTGCACACTGGTAATCCTAACAACTTTGGAGCCTGAGGCAGGAGGATATCAAGTTTGAGGCCAGCTTCAGCAACTTAGAGGGACATTGTTTCCAAAAAAAAAAAAAAAATGGTATGGGAAGCTGGGGTTGTGGCTCAGTGGTAGAGCACTTGCCTAGCACATGAGAGACACTGAGTTCGATCCTCAGCACCATAGCATCCTCTATTTTTATTTATCTATAAAAATAGATAAATAAAGGTACTGTGTCCATTTACAACTAAAAAATTTTTTTAAAATGGTGTGGGATGTAGCTCAGTGTTAAAGCTGAGATTCAATGTTCACTCCCCAGTAAAACAAAAAAAAAAAAGAAAAGAAAAGAAAAGAAAGAAAGAAAAAAAAAAGGACATATCCCTTTCTTTTTCTCCTCCATGCCATTTTTCATCCTGCCATCAGAGTGAGGTTTTGTTTTTGTTGTTGTTTTGTTTTGTTTTGTTTTTTTGTACCAGGGATTGAACCCAGGGCATTTAACCACTGAACACATCCCCAGCCTTTTGTAAAATTTTTTTAAATTTTGAGACAGGGTCTCAGTAAGTTATTTAGGGCCTCGCTAAGTTGCTGAGGCTGGCTTTGAACTTGATATCTTCCTGCCTCAGCCTACTGAGCCATTGGGATTACAGGAGTGTTCCACCATGCCCAGCCAGAATGATCTTTTCTTCTTCTTTGTACTGGAATTTGAACCCAGGGTTACATCACCACTAAGCTGTATTACCAGTCCTTTCTATTTTTTATTTTAATACAGGGTCTTACTAAATTTATGAGGGTCTTGCTAAGTTGCTGAGGCCAGCACTGAATTTGTGAACCTATCTCAACCTCCTGCGCTGTTGAGATTACATGTGTCTGCCATTGTGCCAGGCCAGAGTAATATTTCTAAACACAAATATGAACATGATACCCATCTGCCTAAGGTTATTTAATGCCCACCCCCCTGCCAATTAGCAGTGCTGTTCAACAGAACTTTCTTCAGATATATAAAAAATATCTGTTCTGTCCATAGGCATCTACCAACTCAGTGGCTATTGAACACTTGAAATTTAACTAGTCTGACTTAGAGACTGGATTCTAAGTTAATGTACTTTTAAAAAAATTTTTTTGTTGTAGATGGACACAATCTTTATTTTATTTATTTTTATGTGGTGCTGAGGATTGAACCCAATGCCTCACACATGCGAGGCAAGCGCTCTACCACTGAACCACAATCCCAGCCCCTGTAATTTTAATTAATTTAAATATACATTAATGTGGCTCCCTTTAGAGGCTTATAGGATCAACTCCTAAATATGTGTATCTAGTCCTTTATTTTGTAGGTACTATTTCATTTCCCACTCTTTCAACACAAATATTACTCCTCAGCCAAAGTAAAATCCTGTAATTCTTTTTTTTTTTTTTTTTAAATATTTATTTTTTAGTTGTAGGTGACAGAATATCTTTATTTTATTTTTATGTGGTGCTGAGGATCGAACCCAGTGCCTTATGTGCGCTAGGCAAGCACGCTACCACTGCGCCATAATCCCAGCCCCAAAATCCTGTAATTCTTTAATCATAATATAGTCTATCACATCTCCCTGTTTTTGTACTCTCTGATAAGATGATGTTTCTTTACTCATTCATCTGGAAAATTCCTATTCCTCTTGCAAGTCACAAGGTTAATAATACCTTTCTGGTACACCTATTGAATTTGTGAACCTACCTCAACCTCCTGAGCTGCTGGGATTAGAATAAATAAATTTTTAAAAATAACACCTTTCTAAGCAACTTCTTCCAACCACTTTACAGGAATAGTGTGGTCTCTTTTCTGTACTCCAACAACCTTTTTTTCATGCCCCCAACACAGATTACTGTAACTATTTGCCTATTTGTATATCTTCTTCATTGAGTTATGAGCATTTTTAGAGAAATATTCTTTTCTTTTTTGGTACCAGGGATTGAACTCAGAGGTACTCAACCACTGAGCCACATCACCACTCCTATTTTGTGTTTTATGTAGAGACAGGGTCTCACTGAGTCGCTTAGTGCCTCGCCGTTGCTGAGGCTGGCTTTGAACTTGCAATTCTCCTGTCTCAGCCTCCCTAAGTGCTCAGATTACAGGCATGCACCACCATGCCCAGCTTAGAGGAATATTCTTTATTTTTATTTGTATCCTCAGCATTTAACACAGGTCATAGGACATAATGAGGCTCTAACAAATAATGAAATAATGAATATGTACATATTTAAAAGTCGCTAGATAAAACTATGGATTTTAGATATTTCCCGGATCTTGCGTCCAAAAAAAAAAAAAAAAAGTGTAGAGGTACCTGGCTTTTCTGAATTTATTTTTACAAGCTAGCCTTCTTTTAAAAGCGTTGGAAGGGGGGACCCTGCTGCAGTCTTCAGCATAGCCACATCAGAGAAAACCTTAGGGAACAAAAGAAAAAAGAAAGGCCTTTTATGTTTGATCTCAAGTTAAACTTCCTTTAAAGTAGTCATTCTATGGTCACCTAAAATAAAAAGTTTCCAAATGGTGCCAAAAAGCTCTAATTTATGGCTTATGTGAGAATATATAAATTAAGTTACCTCAAATTAAAAAGTATTTTATCTTCAGTAAAATTTTCCTGCTTCTATTTTTTGGTATGGTTTCAGTACAAAGAATATCATACTTAAAAGGAAAAACAACATAAAAGATCAGGGGCAGAAGAGGCTTGCCACCTAGAAAAAGAAAGAAAGAGATGGTGCCCACTGCCCAGCCTCTTCTTAACCAGTGTTCGGTTTGTACAAGGCTGGGCTGAGTGAGGAGTGATTACCTAACCCTGGAGAAGCGCCTAAAGGATGATGAAAATGATTGAAAAAAGGAAGCTCAAGTGAGTAGTGAAGTCATAGCAGCCCGTAAGAATGAAGAGAGAGGGTGCAGTGAACCACTTACCAGGCAACTAGGTATGCAACTCAGACAAGAATCTTTCTAGAAGCCCAGAACCTGTGTTCTGGTTGATCCAGGTCAGCTTAACTCCAGCACAGGAATATTGGAAGAGTCCTTGCTGCACAGAGTTCCTCCAGCATAGAGACACTGGGATACCTGGACATTTGAGAGGCTACCCTCATCTACCCATTCCATGTTACCTCATTTGATAACTGTTAGCTGGAGACCCACATTAAGGCCACTTTATCATTATTATAGAGCCCCTAAGCAGTAAGTACTTCCTTCCCCAGGGCCACATGGAAAAGCAAAATAATTAAGTTATTTCTGTGCATCAAATAAATAAGTGAATAAACCCATGGAAACTCCCTCTTAGCTGGGCACTGTGGTGCATGTCTGTAGCCCCAGCTATTTAGGAGGCTGTCATGAGGATCCCTTGAACCTGTGAGTTTGAGGTCAGTCTGGGTAAACTAGAAAGACCTTGACTTAAAAAACAGAAAAAAGGGCTGGGATTGTAGCTCAGTGGTAGAGCGCTTGCCTCGCATGCGTGAGGCCCTGGGTTCGATCCTCAGCACCACATACAAACCAATAAAATAAAGACATTGTGTCCATCTACAACTAAAAAAAAAAAAAATTAAAAAAAAAACAAACAAAAAAAAACAAAAAAAGTTGTTGGGCTGAGGTTGTGGCTCAGTGGCAGAGCGCTTGCCTTGCACGTGTGAGGCACTGGGTTCGATCCTCAGTACCACATAAAAATAAATAAACAAAATAAAGACACTGTGTCCATGTGTAACTAAAATAAATTTTAAAAAAAAGTTGTGGGGAGCCGGGCGCGGTGGCTCAAGCCTGTAATCCCAGCACTTAGGGAGGCTGAGACAGGAGAATCGCGAGTTCAAAGCCAGCCTCAGCAACGGCGAGGTGCTAAGCAACTCAGTGAGACCCTGTCTCTACATAAAACACAAAATAGGGCTGGGGATGTGGCTCAGTGGTAGAGTACCCCTGAGTTCAATCCCCAGTACCAAAAAAAAAAAAAAAAAAAAGTTGTGGGGGACTGGGATTGTAACTCAGCGGTAGAGCGCTTGCCTCCCATGCGTGAGGTCCTGGGTTCGATCCTCAGCACCACATACAAAGCAATAAAATAAAGACATTGTGTCCATCTACAACTAAAAAAAATTTAAATAAAAAGTTGTGGATGTATGTATGTATGTAGTTCAGTGGTAGAGCACCCGAGGTTCAATCCCCAACATGATCAAAACGAAATCAAAACAAAACAAAAACCCTGCAGTTGAAGATGAGCCACCACATTTGGATACCTAGGAAATCTACCTGAGAAGGTTGGGTTAGAAATTCTAACTTCTTTATTTCCTTTCTTCTTTCTTTTCTTCCTCTCCCCCACCCCTACTTGGAAGAGAGACACCTGTGAGACAACACTCTAAATTTAAGAGATTCAGCTTTGAGAAGGCTACTATACTTAGGCACTCCTCTTTCAATGAAAGTTTCCTCCTTTCTTCAGAGGTCTTTACCAGTCCAAGATGTTACAATTCTTGAGTTTCTCAAGACTGTACTAAAGACTCTCAAAATCTCCTAATGCCTGTGTAACAATTTTCTTTCTTTTTTCTTTTTTTTGAGAAAAAGGAAAAAGAAGGCTTATTGCTTTGCTAACAAAGGAGAAACACAGGGGACTCCTGTCCCAAAAGCTGTGAGTCTCTGTGTACCAACTTTCAAAGGGATGGTGAAGTTATGGAATGGCCAGTTCTCAGAAGCTCTGCTTTCCTACTTGCCACACTTCCAATCTGCTATCCACTTGGTTCAATGTTTAAATGCTCAATGGGGAAATATAAAAATTATGGCACATTCATCCGTGGAATACATTATCCTATGGGTTTTTTTTGTTTTGTTTTGGTTTTTTATACCAGGGATTGAACACAGAGCCAGCATAATCACTGAGTCACATCCTCATTCCTTATTATTTTCTATTTTGAGACAGGGTCTAGCTAAGTTGCTAAAATTGGTCTTGAACTTGCCATCTTCTTGCCTCAGCTTCCAGAGTTGCTGGGATTACAGGCGTGCACCACCATGCCCACTTCTATGCATTCTATTAAAATGATAAAGAAAAATAGTATGCAACCAACAAATACATATTAGTTTGTCCCTTTGTATCAAAAAAGATTCATAGAGCCAGGCGCGGTGGCATACGCCTGTAATCTCAGCGGCTCGGGAGGCTGAGACACGAGGATCGCGAGTTCAAAGCCAGCCTCAGCAATGGTGAGGCTCTAAGCAACTCAGGGAGACCGTCTCTAAATAAAATACAAAATAGGGGCTGGGGATGTGGCTCAGTGGCCGAGTGCTTCTGAGTTCAATCCCTGGTACCTCTCCTACTCCCTGCCAAAAAAAAAGAGAACAAGATCACTGAAACGTTTCCTTAACAAGACTCCTATAGCACAAGAAATAAAAGCAAGAATCAATAAATGGGATGGACTTAAACTAAAAAGCTTCTTCTCAGCAAAAGAAACTATCAAGGAGGTGAACAGAGAGCCTATATTCTGGGAGCAAACTTTTGCCACACGCACATCAGATAGAGCACTGATCTCCAGGATATATAAAGAACTCAAAAAACTTAACACCAAAAAAACAAACAACCCAATCAATAAATGGGCTAAGGAGCTGAATAGAAACCTCTCAGAAGAAGATATACAATCAATAAATATATATATGAAGAAATGTTCATCATCTCTAGCCATTAGAGAAATGCAAATCAAAACTATGCTCAGATTTCATCTTACATTAGTCAGAATGGCAGCT
>CM053399.1:54708901-54788092 GCA_028644305.1 Xerus rutilus | reverse complement strand
ACCATTCGATCCAGCTATCCCACTCCTTGGCCTATACCCTAAAGATTTAAAAACAGCACACTACAATAAAGCAGTCACCTCAATGTTTATAGCAGCACAATTCACAATTGCAAAACTATGGAATCAACCCAGATGCCTTTCAATAGATGAATGGATAAAGAAACTGTGGTACATATACACAATGGAATATTATTCAGCAATAAAAGAGAATAAAATTATGGCATTTGCAGGCAAATGGATGGAATTGGAGAACATTATGCTTAGTGAAGTAAGCCAATCCCAAAAAAACAAATGCCAAATGTTCTCTCTGATTAGTGGATGAGGATACATAAAGGGGGTGGGAACGGAAAACATAGGAGAAATGCAGGAACTCTGGATGGAGGTGGGAGGAAGGAAAGGGGAATGGGTATAGTAATGATGGTTGATTGAGCTGGTCATTACTACCCTTGGTGCATGTAGGAAGACACAAATGGTGTGACACTATCTGGTTTGCAACCAGAGAAATGGAAAAACTGAGCTCTGTTTATGTACTACAACTTGAAACGCATTTAAATAAAATAATTAAATTAAAAAAAAATCACTGAAACGTGACCAGCTCGAAGAGCATTAAAAAAAGAAAAAAGAAAAAAGATTTACAGAAAAATTACGATTAACCATGATTTTCTTTTTCTTTCTTTTCGATTGGTGAGTGAATATTTTTTTACTCTTTTCATACCTTCTCAGTTTTCTAAAATATGTACGTATGTTTATAATCAGAAAAAAATTTTTACGTTCAAACGAGTCAGGCCACATCTGGCGCAACCAATTCAGAGACAAGTCATCTCAAAGGAGAGGCAAGAGGGCAGGGAAGTAGCTCAAGGGCAAAGCGCTTGCTTCGCATTCCCAAAGCCCTGGGTTCGATCCTCGTTCCAAAAAGGAAAAAAAAGAGAGAGAGAGAAAAAAGTGAACACCAGCCAAAAGAAAAAGAAAAAAAGGAAATAAAACTTTATCAATACAAAGGAGAGGGAAGAGACAACACGGCTTGTACAGGAACAGGCTTGAAAGGGACAACAGGCACTGGATAGGGTGGGGACTGATCAGCTCAGCCATAGTTCAACCCGGAAGCGCTGACGGTGGCACAACGCGGAGCAAAAATCAGCGGCAAAAGCTGAGGATAACGTGGCAACCGCAGACTGCCAAGGCCCGCCTCCCTATAGCCCACCCGGATAGCCCCGCCCCTCGCCGCTCTCCATTGGCCCGCTGCAGGTCTTTTGGGCACTAGGGCCCGCCCCCGACCATCCAGTGAAGGGGCGCGCCTCCTGCAATTTTCCATGAGGCGGCCATGCTGAGTGTGGCCCACCCACAGAGGGTGCGGCGGTTTTCTTTCTCCGGCGCCGCTGACTCGGTCCCTCGTATTTTGCCGTAGTTTCACCTTAGTCACGGGGTCGCGAAAGAAAGATCTGGTTTTCTACTAAGATGATCCCCACCTGGGAACTGGGATTTGGGTGAACTACTCACGTCTCCAGCCCTGCCTCCAACTTCTAGGAGGCCTATGGGTTTTAGTTTCCAAGAGGTGATGTCATCACAAAACCTTTCCAAGGTCCTAATGCCCGCGGTTAGAATCTCATAGCTCACTCAAAGTCAGAGCTTCTTATAGACTGGGTGATCAGGTAATTCACCGTTCAAACTGGGACAGCTATGAGAATATGTATTCAAGGTTCATCCACGTTGAAAGTTGTATGTATTCAAGGTTCATCCACGTTGAAAGTTGTAACATGAATCAATACTTTATTCTGTTTTACAGCTGAACAATATACTTTTGTATCCATTCATCTGTTGATGGACACTTAGGTTGTTTCTAACTGTTGACTATTGTGAATAATACTATGAATATTTATGTACAAGCATTTGTTTGAAGGTTTCAGTTTCTCCACATTCTTGCCAACACTTAACTTTTTTTATTTTGATTTTTTAAAGCCATCAAAGGACTCTGATATGGTATATTACTGTGGTTTTGTTTTACATTGCCCTAATGAGTAATGATGTCAAGCATATTTTCATGTTTTTATTGGTCATTTGTTTATGTCCTCTGGAGAAATGTCCATTCAAGGTCTTTGCCCATTTTCAAAATGGATGGTTTCTATCTTTGTAGTTGAGTTGTAGGAGCTCTACATATATATTCTGGATATTCTTTTTTTTAATATTTTTTAATTGTCAATGGAACTTTATAATTTATTTATTTATATGTGGTGCTGAGAATCAAACCCAGTGCCTCACACATGTTAGGCAAGTGCTCTACCACTGAGCCACAACTCCAGCCCCTGGATGTTACTTTTTTATCAGATATATGATAAATATGTGTATGTACATGTATGTATGTATGTACATGTATGTATGTATGTATATATATATATTTTTTCGCTTCCATTATGTTAGTTGTCTTTCCACTCTCTTGGTAGTATCCTTGGATAAACAAACATTTTTTAAACTTAATGAAATCCAATTTATCTACTTTTTTTTTTAGTTGTCTGTGCATTTGGTGTCATATTTAAGGAACCACTGCCAAATCCAAAGTCATGTAGTCCATCTCATTTTACAGAAATTGAAACCTTCAGGGAAAAGTCCTGAGGTCTCAAGGTCACTGGAAGTTAATGACAGCTGGAACTAAGATCTAGATTTTTCTTCACAACCAATGCTAATAAACAACTTTTTAAAAAAATCATTGACTAGGGCTGGGATTGTGGCTCAGTGATGGAGCGCTTGCCTCGCATGCGTGAGGCACCGGGTTCAATCCTCAGCACCACATAAAAATAAATAAAATAAAGATATTGTGTCCATCTACAACTAAAAAAAATATATTAAAAAATCATTGATTCGGTGCTGGGATTGTAGCTCAGCGGTACAGCGCTTGCCTCACATGCGTGAGGCCCTGGGTTCGACCCTCAGCACCATATATAAAGCAATAAAATAAAGACATTATGTTCATCAACAACTAAAAATAAATAAATAAATAAATAAATATTTTTTAAAAAAATCATTGATTCAATTTGCAATAATAAAATAGTATAATAGAGTAAAACTTTCAGAACAATTTTCCTCACAGAATAAACAGAAAAGGTTGTATATTGTTCAAATTATTGTGACAGCAGACAACTCTGATTGAATAATGTTTGCTCAGTATTAAGCAAATAAACAAGGTTGCTGTCTTTTTTGTTGTTGTTTACAGTGGTAGCGATTGAACCTAGGGTCTCACACATGCTAGGAAAAGGCAAGTGTTGTGTCACTGAGCTACATCCCTAACTCAAGTTGCTGTATTTTTTTTATACTTTTATCATTGTTATTATTATTTTGGGTACCAGGGATTGAACTCAGGGACCCTCGACCACTGAGCCACATCCCTAGCCCTATTTTATATTTTTTTAATTGTTAATGGATCTTTATTCATTTTATGTATTTATATGAGGTGCTGAGAATTGAACCCAGTGCCTCACGCATGCTAGGCAAGCTCTCTACCACTGAGCCACAACCCCAGCCCTATTTTGTATTTTTATTTAGAGACAGGATCTCACTGATTTGCTTAGCGCCTCGCTTTAGCTGAGGCTGGCTTTGAACTCGTGATTCTCCTGCCTCAGCCTCCTGAACCGCTGAGATTACAGGCCTGTGCCACCACGCCCAGCTTTATTTTTTTTATTTTTATTTTTATGTGGTGCTAAGGGTCAAACCCAGTGCCTCACACATGCCAGGCAAACTCTCTACCACTAAGCCACAACCCCAGCCCTCAAGTTGCTGTATTAGATGTAGAAATAAACAGAATCCTGGCTTACCTCAGGATACAAAGTTTAAAGAATGACCCTTTTATTCTATAAATGGTTTGAGATACTAGGATTTAAAAAATCTTTCCTGGTTTAATTACCTGTAGGGTTCCCTGTCTGAAGCGAAGAACCAAAGTGTCAATTTCACTTGAAAATAGTTTTTCAAGACAGGCGCAGTGGTGCAAGCCTGTAATCCCAGCACTTAGGGAAGCTGAGACAGGAGAATCGTGAGTTCAAAGCCAGCCTCAGCAATGGCGAGGCGCTAAGCAACTCAGTGAGATTCTGTCTCTACATAAAACACGAAATAGGCCTGGGGATGTGGCTCAGTGGTCGAGTGCCTCTGAGTTCAATCTCCAATACCAAAAAAAAAAAAGTAGTTTTTCAAAATTAGACATTAATAGAAATGTCCTAACAATATTTGGCTTTAACTTTTTTAAAAGATCATTAGATCTATTAGAATTTTTATTCTTACTTTATCCACTAATTTGAAAAGTAAATATTAGGAATTTCTCTTTCTTTTAGATTTACATGTGCAATCAGTTAGGATCTGAGCAAGACTAGTCCTTTTCTCATGTTCTAAGTCAAGGTGAACGTGATATAACACCAGTGCTTCCCATGAAATTCATTAATGAACATTTAAAATAGCATCATTTTAGCTGGGCACAGTGGCACATGTTTGTAATCCCAGCAACTATGGAGTCTGAGACAGAAGGATTCCATGTTTGAGGCCAATCTCAGAAATTTAGCAAGAACTTCTGCAACTTAGCAAGACACTGTTTCAAAGAATAAAAAGAACCACAGATGGACTTGGGGTTGTAGCTCAGCGGTAGAGTTCTTACCTAGCATGTGTGAGACACTAGGTTTGATACTCAGCACTGCATATAAATAAGCAAAATAAATATCCATTGACAACTAAGAAAATATTTTTAAAATATTCTTAGTCATTGATGAATGCAATACTTTTGTTATATTTATTTATTTTTATATGGTGCTAAGGATCGAATCCAGTGCCTCACATGTGCAAGGCAAGTGCTCTACCACTGAGCCACAACCCAGACCAAGAAAATATTTTTAAAAAGAACTGGTGATACAACTCAGTGTTAAAGTGTCCCTGGGTTCCAAAAATAAATAAGTAAAATAATTATTTTACCTTAATCATTATAAAGTTGAGTATAGGGAGAAAACAATTAGAAATTACAAGGACAGGAGGCAGGAATATTTAGATCATCCTATTCTAAAGTGATTAGGTTGTACTCATTCCCATATTCTAATATGCTTTAAAAAATAGTGTATGAGGAGCTGGGTACAGCAGTGTGCACCTGAAGTCCCAGCTACTAACAGGCTGAGGCTCAAGCCAAAAGCTTGAGACTAGCCAGGGCAATATTGCAAGACCCTGTGTTTCACTGAAAAAAAAAAGTATATGAAAGCTTTCACTCTTGAAAATATTAAAATATTTCTATCCAATGATCCATACCACCACAAAAAATAAAATTAAAAAATCTGTCCAAAATAGAGGCTTCATAATTGCTCCCTTCATTGAGCATTCAATTTTATAGGAAGAAAAATTGCCTATTATATCTCCCTTTTTCAAATATTTTCATCAACTTTTCCACCCCTGAGCCATTATTCTACCAGAATTGGCTTTAAAAACAAGCAAACCTAAAAGAAAAACTGAGCATGATTTTTTTTGTATCTGCAGAACATACCACATCTCAGGAACAAAAAAGGGCATGATAATTATCTTCTTTGCTCCTGCTCCAGGATTTTATAAAAAGAACTGTAGCAGTATTTTACTTTATCCTCCCTATCTTCCTATAAGAATTAGACCATTCTAGTATAGCATGTTTTTTGTTTTTTGGTTGTTTTGTTTTGTTTTTTTGGTACTGGGGATTGAACTCAGGGATACTTGACCACTTAGCCACATCCTCAGCCCTATTTTGTGTTTTATGTAGAGACAGGGTCTCACTGAGTTGCTTAGCACCTCGCCATTGCTGAGGCAGGCTTTGAACTCGTGATTCTCCTGTATCAGCCTCCCATAGTGCAGGGATTACAGGTGTGCACCACCGCGCCTGGCTTAGTACAGCATGTTTTCTAGTTCAATATCTCTGTTGAGCATATAAGAATGCCTGAATTCTAAAGTCTTTTTCAAATTAGCTTAGTCTTAGTAAAAAAAAAAAAAAAAAAAAAAACAAGCCCTCGGCCAGTCTGTAGGACTGCAAGATCTCATTTCTAGTTAAAGATTACTTTAGAATTGCCAGATTTAGCAAATAAAATAGAATTCCAGTTAAATTTTATTTTATTTTATTAAAGTTAATTTTGGGGAGGTACTGACAATTGAACCCAGAGGTGCTTTAACAATGAGCCACATCTCCAGCCCTATTTATTTATTTATTGGTATCAGGGCTTGAACCCAGGAGTATTTTACCACTGAGCTATATCCCCAGCTTTTTTTTTTTTAATTTTTTTTTAGTTGTAGATGGACACAATATCTTTAGTTATTTATTTTTTTTAATGTGATGCTGAGGATCGAACCCAGTGCCTCCAGCATGCAAGGCAAGCGCTCTACCACTGAGCTACAATCTCAGCCCTTTTTTTTTTTTATTGAGACAGAATCTCACTAAGTTGCTTATGGCCTCTCTAAGTTGCTGAGGCCAGCCTCGAACTTGTGATCCTTCTTTCTCAGCCTCTCCAGTCTCTGGGATCACAGGTGTGCATCAATGAACCCAGCGGATTCCAGTTAAATTTTAATTTAATTTTAATATGAAACTTGAAATCTGAAATTTAAATGTTACTTGGCATCCTGTACTTTATCTGGCAATCCAATGTGTAATGTACTAATTATTCATTATTTCAATTGAGCATGTGTATATTGAACAATATTAGTTTAAAACATTGTGCTAGGCTTTGTAGGTTAGATAGAATATAAAATTTATGTCCTCTCCCAGGCACAATGGTATAAACCTGTAATACCAGTGTCTTGAGGCTGAGGCAGGAGGAGTAAAAGCTCAAGCTTAGCCTCAGCAATTTAGTGAGACCCTAAAACTAAAAAAGTAAAAAGGGTTGGAGATGTAGATAGAGCATCTCTGGGTTCAAGCCCCAGTACCTATATATATATATGTGTGTGTGTGTGTGTGTGTGTGTGTGTAATTTATGTCCTCAAGGAAATTATAATTATTGAAAGATATAAGGCAGGATACTGAAGTTATAAATAAGCAAACAAAAATTACCTGTGTAATAAGATTACTGCATAAGACTGTCAATCTTTGTGTACTTTGTATCTTTGTATTTTGAGTATTAATACTTTCCAGGCATTTGTATTTGTAAGAATAACAGAATCTTTCCTCTGTAGTGAAGCTCTGTCTTGGAATAAGCATAGCTTGTTGTTACTAATGCATAAATATTTGTTATGGAACACTACTAACATTTTTACTTCCCATATAGTAAAGTGAAAAATTAGAAAAGTAAACACTTAAATATTTTTTGAATTATAACTTGAAATTTGCTTTATCTTGTGATTGATGGATTGATGTTTAATCAGGAGTGGTTTGTTATAGTTGTGCTATTGGTTTTGCCTTCTATTAAGAATTTAGTAGGGCTGTGATTGGAGCTCAGTGGTAGAGTGCCTGCCTAGCATGTGTGAGGTATTGGATTTGATCCTCAGCATCATCATAAAAAAATAAAGGTATTGTGTTCCTCTACAACTAAAATTTTTTTTAATTTAAAAAAAATTTAGCCGGGCGCGGTGGCTCACGCTTGTAATCCCAGCACTTAGGGAGGCTGAGGCAGGAGAATCGCGAGTTCAAAGCCAGCCTCAGCAATGGCGAGGCACTAAGCAACTCAGTGAGACCCTGTCTCTACATAAAACACAAAATAGGGCTGGGGATGTGGCTCAGTGGTCGAGTGCCCCTGAGATCAATCCCCAGTACCAAAAAAAAAAAAAAAAAAAATTTAATAGCCAAGTGCCATGGCACACACCTGTAATCCCAACCTCTCAGGAAGCTAAGGCACGAAGATTCCAAGTTCAAAGCCAAACTCAGCAACTTAGGCTCTAAGGACTTAGGGAGATGCTGTCTCAAAATAAAAAATAAAAATGGCTGGGGATGTGGTTAAGTGATCCTGGGTTCAATCCTTGGTACCAAAAAAAAAAAAAAAAAAAAAGAATTTAATAGAATTTACTGGGTGTGGTGGTGCACATCTATAATCCAAGCTACTCAAGAGGTTTAGGCAGGAGGTCCACAGGTGCAAAGCCAATGTGGGCAATTTAGCAAGACCTTGACTGAAAGTAAAATAAAAAGGTCTGGGGACATAGCTTAGTGGTAGAGGACTTGTTTAGTATGGGTGAGGACATGGTTTCAATCCTCAGTATTGAAGGGGGGTGGTGAATTTAATAGAGTTTATTGATCCCTGAACGAACATTTGAGAAGATGGTACTTAAAGTAACCCTGTGCAATTCCTAAATCATTTTGCAATGTGATTAATATCATTCTCTAGAAGTAAAATGTGTTAGTAGTTCAGATACTAGTGTTGCTTCCTATTAAATAATGTAAAAGGGATGAAAGAGGGTAAAGAGACATCTCTGCAGAAACACTTATTTTTTTCATCTTTCTAAGTCATATTATCTATTTATTGAGTTCTTTCTAGGTGCAGGCACTGCAGAGCTTTACAGACATCATTTAATTTAATCTGTTGAACCCATGATGCAAAGAAAGGACCACCGACTCCAATTTTAAATCAAATTAAGCGAGCTTATATTGTGCATACAAATTAACTGTACAGCGGCTCTCCCCTTCAAACAGTGAGGGCAGCCCTTTGTCCAGGATCAGGGAGGTTTTTATAACAAAGAATTATAAAGACAGGTATCTTAGGAATTTACAACTGACAGGGTTCTGGCAAATGCAATACAGAAGCAGAGAGCAAATCAATGATTTACATAGCTTAACATCTTTACATAAGGGATTCCAGCATGGGGACACTGCTTAGATTTTAAGGAGGGCAGTTACCTAAACAAAGCCAAACATGGTCCAAGCAAGTAAAAAAAAAAAAAAAAAAAACCTTTATGACTTCTTGTTGAAATGGCTTTCCATCTTAAGATAGAATTAGGCTGGGTTCATCGAATCCTTATGGGTTAACTAAGCCTAGAAAAACTAGAGATGTGGTCCAGCATTTTTGGTGGACATATAATGACCTTATAAACAGTAGAAATAAAAACAACAGCACACATTTTCCTTCCTTCTTTCCTTCCTTCCTTCTTTCCTTCCTTCCTTCCTTCCTTCCTTCCTTCTCTCTCTTTTTTCCCTCCTCCACAGTGTTGAAGATCAAACTGAGGACCTAGCGCACACTAGGTAAGCCTCTACCACTGAGCAACATCCCCAGACCACATTTTCCCTTTTCTTTTGATGCTGGGAATTTAACCCAGAGCCTTTGAATGCACAGGCTCTACCAGTGAGCTACCTTCCTGTCCCTGTGATTTTTCCTAAATGAGGAATTTTAAATAACTCAATTGTGAAACAAGAGATATGGGTAAAGCATTAGGAAAAACGTGCTGACAATGAAGAACTGGAAAAGGGGAGAATGAGAGAGTAAAGAGAAAGTCTTTACTACGGATACTGAATAATTGGGTGAAGTTTAAATGCCTGAAAGCTGATGGAAATGAAGAGGCCATATAGATATTCTCTGAGCTCAGTAGTTCTGGAAAATGGAGTTTCCCTAGAGATCAGAGAGGGGGTCCATACGCCGTGCGTTGCTTCAACTCACTGCCCACCTATTGCAAAACCTTCTACTAAGCAATCTGCTGCAACTCCTACTCTAAAATAAAAAGTTACAAGCCAGGCGTGGTGGCTCACACTTGTAACCCCAGCACTTAGGAAGGCTGAGACAGGAGAATCGCGAGTTCAAAGCCAGCCTCAGCAACGGCGAGGCACTAGGCAACTCAGTGAGACCCTGTCTCTACATAAAACACAAAATAGGGCTGGAGATGTGGCTCAGCAGTCGAGCGCCCCTGAGTTCAATCCCCAGTACCTAAAAAATAAATAAAATAAAATAAAAAGTTATATTTATCTACATCTAGCTATTTGGATTCTCATTTCAAATGGAATATGTGTAAAACTAAACTCATTATCTTCTTCCTTTTATACATTTTGTGTGCCTCTTAGGTACTTTTTTTTTTTTCATTTCTTCCCTTAGAATCAAATTCTTTAAATTAAAAAAAAAATCTTAATTTCTTGCCTCTGTTTCTTCATCTTGAATTTACTTCTAATCCAAATCTGGCTTCTGTCCTAATCACACCATTGATATTTCTCAGATTCAGGCCACCAGTAACTCTTCAAAAAAATAACACCTTTTAAAGGTATAATTTCTATACCATAAAAGTCACTCATTTTAGGTGTATAATTCAATCATTTTTAGGAAATGTTCAGAATTGTGTAATCCTCACCACAATCCAATCTTAGAACATTTCTATCGTCACACGTGTAGTCCCTTGTGCTCATTTCCACGTCATTCACCTTTTGACGGCAGATTCAGTGAACGATTTCAGTCCTGGGCTTAGTTGCTCTGATGTGTTTGACGCTGCAGAGATCTTACCTTTCTTTCTTTTTGGGGAGGCAGGTACTGAGGACTGAACCCAGGGACATTTTACCACTGAGCTATATCTCCAGTCCTTATTATTATTTTAAATTTTGAGACAGGGCCTCACTAAGTTATCTAGGCTGGCCTTGAACTTGCCATCCTCCTGCTTCTTGGTGCCCAGCCCTCATCTTTCTTTTTGAAAATTCTTTTCCCATGGCTTTCCTGTCAATATTCTTTCTCTTATTTTCCCCCCTAACCACCTGGCATTTCTTCACAGATTATCTTCTCTGCCTGACTTTAAAGATTGCTGGGCATGGCAGTGTACTCCTGTAGTCCCAGCTACTCAGGAAACTGATCTTGGTGAATCACTTGAGCCCAAGAGTTCAAGGTCAGCCTGGGCAATGTGAAATAATCCTGTCTCAAAAAAACAAAACAAAAAAACACATTTGCTATTCTGTAGGATTCTAGCCTTGCCTTCTCATCCTCCACTCTACTTAGGTGATAATGATCCATCTTCATTACCACAATGGACACCAATAAGATGATGACTCAAAATCTCTACCTCCAGGTCACACTTATGACCTGAACACCAGAGTGCTACGGTATAGTAATGCAAATATTTATTACCAACAGTGGTTCATCTCTTGGACTTTAGCTATAATAAAATGTAGGTAAAGCCAGGTGTGGTGGTGCAGGCCTGTAATCCCAGCTCAGGAGGCTAAAGCAGGAGGATCATGAGTTCAAAGCCAGTCTCAGCAATTTAGCAAGGCACTTAGCAACTCAGGAAGACCCTGTCTCTAATAAAATATAAACAAAAGGCTGGGGATGTGGCCCTGTGGTTAAGCAGCCAAATAAAACTGTTTCCTGCTATCTTTGGTGCCTGGTCTCATCTGTCCCTACAACAATAAATTCTATTGGTTCTGGAGAACAGAATTAAGATTCACCCAGATCTTCATATGTTTTTAAAGTGGTGTTTTGAGCCAGGCATGGTGGCGCAAGCCTGTAATCCCAGCACTTAGGGAGGCTGAGACAGGAGAATCGCAAGTTCAAAGCCAGCCTCAGCAATGGCGAGGCGCTAAGTAACTCAGTGAGACCCTGTCTCTACATAAAACAGGGCGGGGATGTAGCTCAGTGGTCGAGTACCCCTGAGTTCAATTCCCGGCACCAAAAAAAAAAAAAAAAAAAAAAAAAAGTGGTGTTTTAAAGTGGTGGATGAAGTAGTAAATATATGCATGATATTTGCAGTCTATCAACTATAATATACTCTTAGAAAAATCTAAGTTAGAGCCATGTGCAGTGGCACATGCCTATAATCCCAGTGGTTTGGGAGGTTGAGGCAGGAGGATCACAAGTTCAAAGACAGCCTCAGCAATTTAGCAAGGCCATGAACAAATCAGCGAGACCCTGTCTCTAAATAAAATACAAAATAGGGCTGGGATGTGGCTCAGTGATTAAGCACTCCTGGATTCAATCCCCGACCTGCCCCCCCCCCATCTGAATTGGAGTTATAAAGTAGTTGTACCTCTTTTACTCAGGTAATTCCCCCAACCCCCCAGTCCTGGGGATTAAACCCAGGGGCATTCTACCATTGAGCTATGTCCCCAGCACTTTTTCTTTTTTATTTTGAGACAGGGTTTCACTAAGTTGCTGAAGCTGACCTTGAACTCATGATCCTCCTGCCTCAGTCTCCCAAGTAGCTGGGAATATAGGGAGTGCCCCCCTTGCCCAGCTATTACTCACTTTATTTTTTTTTTATTTTTATTTTTTATTTTTGGTACTGGGGATTGAACTCAGGGGTACTCGACCACTGAGCCACATCCCCAGCCCTATTTTGTGTTTTATGTAGAGACAGGGTCTCACTGAGTTGCTTAGCACCTTGCCCTTGCTGAGGCTGGCTTTGAACTCGCGATTCTCCTGTCTCAGCCTCCCTAAGTGCTGGGATTACAGGCTTGAGCCACTGTGCCTGGCTTATTACTCACTTTATTCTTTGATTTTTTTTTACACATTTGTATTATCAGTAGATGGATATACCCCCCAAAAGTGAAGAACAACTCTTTTTCTGCTTCGTGTTTCCAACAGGAAAGTAGAGCACTGGTATGCAGTAGACAAAGTGTTTGTGGAAGGAAAAAATGAACAATTAAATAATTTAGGACAGAACATACTGAAAACTGACTACAGTGAACATTGGTATTGGGCTGCCAAATGTCACTTTCTGTCTTTTCCTCCTTATAACCAAATTATAATTTTATAGCAACAATTCTTCTTTCTCTACAGAGCTACATTTCTCTGTAGAAAAAGAAATGTCACTACATTTCTCTTGTAGTGACAGATTTAGGATGGATATATGAAATAATTCTGGCCAATGAGACGTAATGGGGATTATACTGAGGGGTTCTGGGATTTTTTCCATGTATAAATAAAGATACATAGAAGAATCTCCTTTTTCTACACTTGATAGTGTCTTATATGTGTCCACTTGAACTATGGCAGCCATCTTGTAATTATTCAGGAAACTTGTGCCTGAACAAAGTCAATATTCTGATGAAGGCAGAGCAGAAAGAAGAACCTGGTCCTTGTTGATATGTGTGGGTATAATTTACCAACCCTGAAGATGTCCTAGCTTGTGACTCCTTTATGTGATTTATCCTTATGTTTAAACTAATTGAGGTTAGGGGTTCTGTTCCTCCTAGATGGTTTCTTTCTTTCTTTCTTTTTTTCTTTTTTTGTTTTTTGTACCTAGTATTAAACCTAGGGGCACTTAACCACTGAACAACATCCCCAGCCATTTTTTTATTTTTTACTTAGAGACAGGATCTGGGTAAATTGGTTAGGGCCTCACTAAGCTGCTGAGGCTGGCTTTGAACTCATGACCCTCAGTCTCCTGAGCTGCTGAGATTATAGGCATGCACCACTGCTCCTGGCTCAGATGAAAGGTTTCTCACAGATAATGTTAGTAAATGTATCACGTAACAAATAAGCTGTGTCCCCACTATCACCACCACCAGAAGACAGTGAAATTTTCAACTGACTCTACCACCAAATGCTGGCATTTTTTAAATCCCAATAGTAGTAATTTTCAAGATGGTTGATAATACATTGTTTCTTTGCTGTTATCACAAAGCTTTTACACAAATTTCAATATGCCCATCTTTTTCTCTCTCCCTTCTATCTACTCAAATTCTGCCAGTTTGCCAATAGACAACTGAGATTGCACCTTTGTCATAACTTCTCTAATCTCTTAGAGAGGACTTTGTTCCTTGTTTGGCAATTGTTTGTGCAACAAGTTGTGAGATCTCTATTATTTTGAAATGTTCAAATATTTATTATTTAACTTTTCACATGCATTTCCTCTTCAACTACTCCTTAAGGGCAGGATTAATGTTAAGGTATCACATACAAGCACCTCACCTATTGGATAATAAATTATCAGTTGATTAAATTGTCAAATGAACAAATTTTTCACATTTTCATTGGTGCATTATAGTTATACACAATGGTGGGATTTGTTGTTGTATATGCATACATGCACACAATATAACAATATAATTTGACCAATATCATTCCCCAGTATTTCCCCTTTCTCTCCCCTCCTCCTTTTTCCCTACCCCATCCCGTTCCTCTATTCTAATGATCTCCCTTTTCTTGAGATTCCCCCATCTTTCTTTTCTTTTTACCTCTCTAGCTTCCACATGAGAGAAAACATAATGACCTTTGACCTTCTGAGTTTGCCTTATTTCACTTAACATAATGTTCTCAAGTTCCATTCATTTTGCTGAAAATGGCATAATTTCATTTTTCTTCATCACTGAATAAAACTCCATTATGTATATACACATTTTCCTTATTCATTCATCCACTGATGGACACCTAGGCTGATTCCATAGTTTAGCTACTGTGAATTATGCTGCTATAAACATGGATAGGCATATATCACCATAGTATGATGACTACAGTTCTTTAGGACAAATACCAAGGAGTGGTATAGTTGACTCATGTGGTGGTTCCATTCCTAGACTTTTTTTTAAAATATATTTTTAGTTGTAGATGGACACAATACTTTTATTTATTTATTTTTATGTGGTGCTGAGGATCGAACCCAATGCCTCACACATGCGAGGCAAACACTCTACCACTGAGCCCCAGCCCCAGCCACCTATTCCTAGACTTTTGAGGAACCTTCCTACTGATTTCCATAGTGGTTATACTAATTTAAAGTCCCATCAACACTGTAAAAGTGTTCTCCACATCCTCTTCAACATTTATTGTTGTTTATATTTTTTTTATTTGGAGAATACTTTATTAGTTTCAGTAATCAAACCCACGTAGATAAGACCTTACATATTTAATACACTGTGTTACCCCTGTACAAATGGAAAAAAATTAAGTTTAACGTTTCTAGACTAATATGACTGTTAATTTCTATACAATGCTAACTCAACATGGCAAAGTGGGATATTTTTTCCAAAGTTTATTATTATTTGTATTCCTAATGACTACCATTTTGTCTGGTGTGAGATGAAATTTTGATTTGCACTTCCCTAATTGCTAATGATGTTGAACGTTTTTCACATATTTGTTAGCTATTTGTATTTCTTCTTTTGAGAAGTGTCCATTTAGTTCATACGCCCATTTATTAACTGGGTTATTAGTTTTTTTGGTATTGAAAGCACAGAAGGACCACGGTGGCACCAAACTATGCAAGTCATTTTAGGCTTTATTCGGGAGCAAGATTCATCTGTGGAGGTGGTGGACCCATATTCCCAATGGAAAATGAGCCACTGAACAAAGAAAGGGCCTGGGTTTTAATAGGCTATTTTGGGGAGGTGGTCTGGCAAAGAGAAAACTGTGGTTCTTCCAGTTCTGCCAGGCCCTTAGGAATTTTAGGCTCCTTTTTATCAGTCAATGAGATAGTCCAGGAGTTGAGCCCTTGGGCCAAGGGTTCTGTGTTCTGGCTGAAGATTATCATCTCAGTGTGTTGATACACACCTTCTCTTCTGTTCCTCCCTTTCCGCAATTAGCATCAGGAAGGCATCTGTTGGGGGAGGTGGGGGAAAAAACCTTCTTTTTCTCAGACTATATTATTTTTGGCCTCCATACCTATTAGGTATAAATTGTTTTGAGTTCTTTTTTTTTTTAAATATTTTTTTAGTTGTAGATGGACACAATGTCTTTATTTTATCGCTTTGTATGTGGTGCTGAGGATCGATCCCAGGGCCTCACGCATGCGAGGCAAGCGCTGTACCACTGAGCTACAATCCCAGCCCTGTTTTGAGTTCTTTATATATTCTATATATCAATTCTCTGTCCGAGAGTAGCTAGCAAAGATGTTCTCTTATTCTGTAGGTTCTCTCTTCAAATTCTTGTTTCCTTTGCTGTGCAGAAGCCTTTTAATTTGATGCCATCCTATATACTAACTGTTGGCATTATTTCCTGAGCTTTAGGGGTCCTATTGAGAAAGCAGTTGTCTATGCCTGTGGGCTAGAGTGTTGACCCTATATTGCATCATTTCTGGTCCAATTCCTAGGTCTTTGATCTTTTGAATTGATTTTTTGTGCAGGGTGAGATATAAGAACGTAGTCTAATTCTTCTACATATGGATAACCAGTTTTCCCAACATCATTTGTTAAAAAGACTCTTTTTTCCAATGTATGTTTTGGTGCTTTTGTCAAGGATCAGATATGTGTATTTGTGTGATTTTTGTCTCTGTGTCTTGCATTTTTTAAAATATTTTTTAGTTGTCAATGGGCCTTTATTTATTTATATGCGGTGCTGAGAATCGAACCCAATGCCTCACACATGCTAGGCAAGCGCTCTACCACTGAGTCACAATCCCAGTCCTTGTATTTTGTACCGTTGGTCTATTTGTCTGTTTTTATGTCAGTACCTTCTGAGTTTGGCTTATTTTACTTCAGTTTCATCCATCTTCAGTTTTTGTTACTAGAACTCTGTAGTATAATTTGATGTCAAATATTGTGACTCCTCCAGCATTGCTTTCTTTGACTTAGAACTGCTTTGGGTATTCTGGGTCTTTTATTCTTCCAAGTGAATTTTAGGACTGTTTTTTCCTGTTTTGTGAGAATGTCATTGTATTTTGATGGGAATTGCATTAAATCTGCAGAATGCTTTTGGTAGTCTAATGGCTTTCTTTTTTTTTGGTACTGGGGATTGAATTCAGGGGTGTTCAACCACTGAGCCACATCCCCAGTCTTTTTTCAATATTGTATTTAGAGACAGGGTCTCACTGAGTTGCTAAGTGCCTCGCTAAGTTGCTGAAACTGGCTTTGAATTCGTAATCTTCCTGCCTCAGCCTTCTGAGCCCCTGGAATTACAGGCATGCGCCACCACACCCCGCTACCTAATGACCATTTTTTTTTTTGTACTGGAGATTGAACTCAGGGGCACTTGACCACTGAGCCACATCCCCAGGCCTATTTTGTGTGTTATGTAGAGACAGGGTCTCACTGAGTTGCCTAGTGCCTTGCCGTTGCGGAGGCTGGCTTTGAACTTGCGATTCTCCTGTCTCTGCCTCCCAAAGTGCTGGGATTACAGGCTTGCGCCACCACGCCCAGCTCCTAATGGCCATTTTAACAATGTTAATTCTACCTATCCGTGAACATGGGAGGTCTTTCCATCTTCTTAGGTCTTCAATTTCTTTTTTCAGTGTTCTATAGTTGAATTTGTTTAGCTCTAGCAGTCTTTTGGTGGAGGTTTTTTTTTTTTTAATCTTCAAAGTATAGGATCATATCATCTGCAAACAGTGATTATTTGACTTCTTCCTTTCCTATTTTTATCCCATTTATTTCCTTCTCTTGCCTAATTGCTCTAGCTAGGATTTCTAGACTATATTAAAATAGGAGTGGTGAGAACAAATAACTTTTTTGTGCATTTTAAAAATTGTGGTAAAGACATAAAAACTTACCATCTTAACCATATTTAAGTATACAGTCCAGTAGAGTTAAATATATTTATGAGATTGTAAAATAGATCTCCAGAACTTTTTCTTCTTATAAATCTAAAAATCTATAACATTAAAGAATTTCCCTCAGCAATGGCGAGGCACTAAGCAACTCAGTGAGACCCTGTCTCTACATAAAACACAAAAGAGGGCTGGGGATGTGACACAGTGGTCGAGTGCCTCTAAGTTCAATCTCCAGTACCAAAAAAAAAAAAAAAAAAAAAAAGAATTTCCCTTTTCTCCTTCCCTCCAATGCCTGGAAACTACCATTCTACTTTTCTATGAATTTGACTACTATAGATACCTCACGTAAGTGGAATTGTGGATTATTTGTCTTTTTGTTGACTCTTTTTTTTTCTCAGTACTGAGTATTGAATCCAGGGGTACTTAATCACTGAGCCACATCCTCAGCCCCCATTGCTTTTTTTAAAATTTTAAGACAACGTCTCACTAAGTTGTTAAGGCTGGCCTTGAACTTGAGGTTCTCTTGCCTCAGCCTCCAGAGTTGCTAAGATTACAGGTATGCACCATTGCCCCCCAACACAATTTGGGCTAATTTAACTCAGCATAATGCTTTAAAAATTAATACATGTTATGTCATATGGTAAATTCTTCCTTTAAAGGGCTGAATAATATTTATATGTGTATGTATGTGTATATATATAAAAATTTGGTTTTTCCCTTCCACTTCTAAGGTATTGTGAATGGTGCTACTATGAACATGGGTGTGAAAATATCTAATGCCCTATTTTCTTTATCTTTTACTTTCTTTTTGCTTTTGTATTTATTTTTTTCTTTTGTACTGGATATTGAACCCAGGGATGCTTAATCACTGAGCTACTTCGCTAGACTTTTCTATTTTTTGTTTTAAGACAAGGTCTTGCCAAGTTGCTTAAAGCCTTGCTAAATTGCTGAGGCTGGCCTTAAACTTTCAATCCTCCAGCCTCAGTCTCTCAAATTGCTGGGATTATAGGTGTGCACCACTGCACTGGCTAAGGCCCTGTTTTCACTTCTTTTGACCCAGAACTGTGCTTGCTGGATCACATTGTAATTCTATTTTTAATTTATTGAGGAACCTCCATAGTTTTCCATTTTAGTTACACTATTTTAAAACCCCACTGAAAGTGCATAAGGGTTCCATTTTTTTCCACATCACCTCCAACACTTGTTATTTTCTGTTTTATTGATAGTAGCCATCCTAATGAGTGTGGGACAATGTCGCACTGTGGTTTTGATTTGTATTTCTTCAATAGTTAGTGATGTCAATTATCTTTTCATATACTTTGATATACTTTGGCCATTTGTATATTATCTCTGTAGAAAGGTTTACAGGTACTTGGTCTATTTTCAAATTGAGTTATTCAATTTTTTTGTTCTTGAGTTCTTTATATATTCTCAATATTAACCTGTTAACAGATAGACTGCACATTATATATATGTTTTTATATATATATATATATTTTTCTTGGTACCAGGGATTGAACTCAGGGTACTTGACCACTGAGCCACAACCCTAGCCCTATATTGTGTTTTATGTAGAGACAGGGTCTCACTGAGTTGCTTAGTGCCTTGCCATTGCTGAGGCTGGCTTTGAACTTGGAATTCTCCTGTGTCAGCCTCCCAAAGTGCTGGGATTACAGGTGTGCGCCACTATGCCCAGATCATTTTTTAAAAAAAATATATACACACTACCCCTAAATTATATCACTCAGTCTATGAATTGATTTTTATATGGAAGGACCTCAATATTCAGAATTTATAGGCCCTTTCTCTGTGAGGTTTTAGTTTACCTTAATGAAAATCTTTTAGTTTATTTTTGGGCATATGTGACTGGCTGTCAGTGTTATGGAAGGGGCTTGGGTGCTTAAGGAGAGATGATTAGTTCTCAGTCTCCCTATCTTCTGGCAGTACCTCATCCTAATACTCTACTATAACTGGTTCACAGGGCCTAGAGCTTCTTGTGGCTAGTTCCTCCAAAGAGAGGTATGGGTGTAGAATTGCCGTTTATATCATCTTTGATACAATTTCCTTGTTTTGGTTCTCTTGTCTTACCCCTGCCTTATGTGGTCCCTGATGTATCACACTCCTGAGCCTTTCTGGGTTCTGCTTGGGTGAGTAGCTTGGTTCCTACTACTTTCTCCTTCAGTAACACTCTGCTCTTTTTAGTTAACACAGCTCATTTTTTGTTTCTCAACCTAAAGGAGATGTGTGTGTGTATTTGGTACTGGCGATTTAACCCAAGGGTGCTTAACCACTGTGCCATATTCCCAGTCCTTTTTATTTTTTATTTTGAGACAGGGTCTCCCTAAGTTGCTTAGGGCCTAAGTCACTGAGGCTGGTTTTGAAATTGAAATACTCCTGCCTCAGCCTCCTGAGTTGAATCTAAAGTATTTTGATTCTGGGTTAGAGATGCATTTTAACTTTTTTATTCTTCTTTTGGAGTGGTTTCAGAAAAGGAAGGAGGCAGAAGTATCTTTATCATCCTAAAACTAGAAGTTTGTTTGGGGGCTGGGGTTATGGCGCAGTGGTAGCGTGCTCGCCTAGCACGCAGGAGGCACTGGGTTCCATCCTTAGCACCACATAAAAATAAAATAAAGATATTCTGTCCACACACAACTAAAAAATAAATATTTAAAGAAAAAAAAAGAAGTTTGTTTGGGTCTTCCCCATGGCATTTTAACTTATCTCACTGAACAGTATGAGCTATGACTCCTATATTGATTTTGATATCTTTTGTTTCTTACATATGTGAAGTCCTAGTCACTTTGTACCGTCCAAAAATCTGAATAAATGTTGACAGAAAGTCTATCTTGGCTTCTTTGGCACATTGCAATTTGACAGTATATTCTGTTGGTATTTCAGCACAAATAGTGTTCGTCTCCTATTTCTGTTCTAAGATGCTGTTTTTTATAGAAACAGCCATAGAAGCAGTTCTCTTTTACTCTGAGAGTGATTGTCTCTGAGTATCAGGTGGAGTAATTCACTCTCCTACACATCTTAGAGGAAACTTTATTATTTGTGGGGGATAGCGTGCAGGGAAAGGAGAGCTCCAGCAATATGTCAGGTGTTACACATAACAAGCATAACAAGAAGCAAATTCTTCCCCCACTGCAATTTCAAAGCATGGAAGTAACACCCCACTTATCAGTCTCTGAGAAATCACATTATTCATAACAGGGACCATGATTCACATGAGTGGAGCAAAATGGAATTATCAAAAATAGATTTTGTAGATCAATCTGTAGCAAAAATATCTCTGACTTAGCTGTAAATTGGCTATAATTATAGGAAGGACCAAAATTCCACTTAAGTTCTACCACCTTCTCCTCCACTTTGGTCTCTTTATTGGTCTCTCTTTATTGGTCTCTCATGGAATCATTATGGGTCAACATAATTGGAAAGCAGGTTTTTTGCAGGGGGGAGGGGTGTTCTTTGGTGCTAGGGATTAAACCTAGGGCCTTGTACATGCTAGCTTGGAAAATAGGTTTTTAACTGAGATGCTTCCTTGCTTTTAAGGTCCTTACCAAAGGAGACTTAACTTAGAATGTAAGTGCGATTTGGCTGTGATATGTCACCCCCATTGACTGCCAGGGTTGATTAGGCTGATCTGGCTGATTAGGCCAGTGTTTTCTTCCTCCCTCACCACTGCATTTGTGTCCCTCCCAAAGCTGAGAGTCAGGTGGAAAAGAACAACCTTCCCTGATAGAGGGCCATTCTTTGGTCAAGGGTATACGAGTAACTACACTCTCCTGCTGGAACCTCCAAACAAACTCTCAAATGAGACTTAAACATACTTTGTGTTAATTGTCCTCCTTCAATTAATCACCTTGAGTTGAACATTTTTCACTTTTATGCTTTGTATATTGACTTTTTTTTTTTTGGTACTGGAGATTGAACCCAGGGGCACTCGACCACCGAGCCAGATCCCCAGCCCTATTTTGTGCTTTATGTAGAGACAGGGTCTCTACATGGAGAAGCAAAGAAGTAAAAGGCATCATGAACCACTGTACCAACTCTACACTGGATTTCTCTTTAGTAAAATACTAAATTTCTTTATATTTACTAATGTGTTTATAATACAAATATTGGATTTTTTCTTTAAAATAATAATGTTCACAAGAACTGTATTAGCTCTATCATATCTTTACACAATCACATCAAATGGCAGAAAAATGGCAGTTTTTCTTCAACTACACCTTTTCACCAAGGAAGACATTTTATCTCAGAAGCCATTAGCACATTTCCTTTGTTTCCCACTGGATCAGATTGAGTTGTGTGTCTATACCTTAACTTAAGGGAAGTTGGAAAAAGATCTTTGTATGTATGTGTGTTGGTATGTATTGTGTATTATTGGATAGGCAATTAATAATTTCTTTCACTAAGAATAAGATGGAATTTCAGTGTTCCTTCAGGAGTATTGTGTCTCTCAGGGCAGAAGACAAGTTATACTTTTGTTTTTCAGTGTGGTAGATTCCTGGACACACTTATGGTCTTCAAATTAGAAATTCCCTTTAAAATGATCAAAGAAAACTGCTCTGGGAACTTTGAATTTACAGCTGCTAAGGCTGTTCTCTCCCACTGTTCCTAGTTTTTTGTTATGAGATCTGGTCTGGGCACCTTTTCATAAATAATGTTTAGAAATCAAGTATCAATTTACGTAACATGTTTTTGAGCAATGTTCTTTTTCTCCAAAATGCTCTTACCCCTCCTTCTCTGAAAGTCCAAATCCCATCCATCCTTTGAAGATAGTAAAATAATTCTTCTCATTTATTTAACTTAAACAAAATCTGTTGCATGCTTACTATGTAGCAAGTACTTCAGGGTGCTTTTGAAGCACTTCAAGAGTTGGGAGCTCTGATCTCAACAAGCCAGGAGCTCTGGTCTCATGGAGATTAATGGTAAGTAAGATGGACAATTAATGATAATTTAATTAAGTGATGGGGGAAGAATAGGATACAATTGGAGGACAGGCAAGAATAAATTGTTGGTGGGAATGGGAGCAGAAAGGAAGCCATCTTGAAATATCAGAATATTTGTGTACCCTCAAAGTTCACATGTGGAAATCCTAATTGCCCATGTGATGGTGTTAGGAGATGAGACCTTAGGTGATTAGGTTATAAGGTTGAAGCCATGGTGAATGGGACGAGTGCACCTATAAAAGAGATCCTGGAGAGTTCCTGTCCCTCTTTCTGCCATATGAAGACACAATGAGAAGATGGCTACCCATGAACTAGGAAATAGCCCTCGCCAGACACTGAATCTTCTATCATCTTGACCTTGGACTTTCCAGTCTCCAGATCTGTGAGAAATTTTGCTGTAGCAGTCCGAAGAGACTAAGAAAAGTTGTTTTTTTTTTTTTTTGGTACCAAGGATTGAACCCAGGGGCATTTAACTGCTGAGCCACATCCTCAGCCTTCTTTTATATTTTATTTAGAGACAGGGTCTCACTGAGTTGCTTAGGTTCTTGCTGAGTTTCTGAGGCTGACTTCGAATTTGCGATCCTCCTGCCTTAGCCTCTGGAGCCAGGGATTACAGGCATGTGCCACTGTGCCTGAATAAGACAACTTCTTCAGGTGGTAACTGAAGGAGTATGAATTGGTCTCTTTCAAATAATAGGGAAGAGCACCATCTGTCTACGTGACTATAGAGACCAAAGCAGGAGGAAGGAATTGGTTCAAAAAGCTCTGGAGGAAGTATAAGGTAATTATAATTCCAATCTTTAGATGCTACCTTAAAGACTATTTCAGAAAACAGTGAAACTCTTTCTTAAGAAAGAAAAGGAAGTTGGATGTGGTGGTGCACACCTATAAACCCAGTGATTTGGGCATCTGAGGCAGGAGGATTGTAAGTTCAAGGCCAACCTGGTCCATTTAGTGAGACCCTGTCTCTAAATAAAACTTAAAAAGGACAGGGCTGTGGCTCAATGGTAGAGTGCTTTCCTGGCATGTGTGAGGTCCTGGCTTGATCCTTAGTACTGTAAAGGAAAAAAAAAAAAGCAAGCTTTAAAAACTCCAAAACATTTGAGGTCTTCCATTGGGAAATAACACCACCTGTTTAGGTGACTAGAGTACAAAGCAGCAGGGAGAAACTGATTCATAAAGCTCTGGAGGAAGTATAAATTATAGTTCCAATCCTGAAATGTTACTTTAGAAGCTATTTCAGGAAGCATAATGAAAACTTGGTGCCCATCAGGAAAAAAAAAAATTAAGTTTTGTTTGTAAGAACTTTATAAAAATAGTTTCTTCATATTGGCTGCTCTTTGTGTGTCAGGGTTCTAGGTTACTGTTGGCAACAGCACTATCGGACCTGAAAAGCTACTTGTAAATGAAATATTAAGAAAAAATCAATGGCCATGTTATGACTCAGGTTTTTACTATGTCACTTTAGATGCATGTTCCAAAATCATGCTGCTTTTGTGAAAGCAGGAAGGGATTTTGAAGATAATAAAGTTTTAGGTTATGGTTGTTGTCTTGATAGGCCAGAATAGATGATATTTTAAGAACTTCATTTCCGGGCTGGGGTTGTGGCTCTGTGGTAGAGTGCTTGCCTAGCACGTGTGAGGCACTGGGTTTGAATCTCCGCACCACATATAAATAAATGATTAAAATAAAGGTCTGTCAGCAACTAAAAAAATATTTAAAAAAAAAGAGAAGAACTTCAATTCCTCTCCTTAATTATCCTAAGTCAACAATTCATCCTGGGGCTTGAGAAGGCACTTGTTTGATCCTGTCATTCTGATAGCTAATTAAATAACAACTACCAAATCATAAGAAAATGTATATAAGTGTGTTTTGTGGATAAAGATACTATACAAGAAATTAAGGACTTTTATTATTAGGTTGGAAAGCTTATTTTTTGTTTTTTGTTTTTTTTTAAACTGAGGTTGACCTCCAACTTGGGATCGTATTGCCTTAACCTTCTGAGTCACTGGGATTACAGGCATGTACCATTTCACCCAGTTTGGGAAGTATTTTTGATACCCCCCCCCATGGGTGGGGCACCAGGGATTCAACTCAGGGGCTTGCGGCCACTGAGCCACATTCCCAGCCCTGTTTTGTATTTTATTTAGAGATAGGATCTCACTGAGTTGCTTAGCGCCTCACTTTTGCTGAGGCTGGCTTTGAACTCGTGATTCTGCTGTCTCAGCCACCGGAGCTGCTAGGATTACAGGCATGTGCCACCATGCTTGACTGATACCAGTTGTTTTTTTTTTTTTTTTTTTTGTGGTACCGGGGATTGAACTCAGGGGCACTCGACCACTGAGCCACATCCCCAGCCCTATTTTGTGTTTTATGTAGAGACAAGGTCTCACTGAGTTGCTTGCTTAGCGCCTCGCCATTGCTGAGGCTGGCTTTGAACTCGCGATTCTCCTGTCTCAGCCTCCCTAAGTGCTGGGATTACAGGCTTGAGCCACCGCGCCCGGCTAGTTTTTATTTTTTATTCATTTATTAGTTTTTGCAGTACAGGGATGCTCTACCACTGAGCTAATATCCCAAGTCCTTTTATTTTTTTTTATTTTGATACAGGGTCTTCTTATTAAATTGCCATAGGTGGCCTCAAACTTGAGATCTTCCTGCCTCAGCCTTCTGAGTAACTGGGATCACAGGCATGAGACACCACGCCAGGTTTTGACATCAGTTTTTAAAAGGGTCTCTTTGAGGACAGAGATTTCTTTTCTTGAATTTTATTCTACCTCCCTTATAATGAAGTGTGGCTGAAGTTGTATGATAGCAAATTCTCTAATTCTATGGTTCTTAACCTTTTGGCTTTTTTTTTTTTTTTGCTACTGGAGATTGAACTCAGGGGCACTCCACCACTGAGCCAGATCCCTAGCCCTATTTTGTGTTTTTATGTAGAGACAGGGTCTCACTGAGTTGCTTAGTCTCACGGTTGCTGAGGCTGGCTTTGAACTCGCGATTCTCCTGTCTCAGCTTCCCTAAGTGCTGGGATTACAGGCTTGCGCCACCACGCCCAGCTTGGCTTTTTTTTTTTTTTGGTACTGGAGATTGAACTTAGTGGCACCTGAACACTGAGCCACATCTCCAGCCCTGGTTTTTGTTTTTTTGTTTTTTGTTCTGGTACTGGGGATTGAACTCAGAGGTACTCGACCACTGAGCCACATCCCTGGCCCTATTTTGTGTTTTATGTAGAGACAGGGTCTCACTGAGTTGCTTAGCGCCTCGCCGTTGCTGAGGCTGGCTTTGAACTCGCGATTCTCCTGTCTCAGCCTCCCTAAGTGCTGGGATTACAGGCTTGAGCCACCGCGCCCGGCTCAGCCCTGTTTTTGTGTTTTATGTAGAGACAGGGTCTCACTGAGTTACTTAGTGCCTTGCCATTGCTGAGGCTGGCTTTGAACTCGTGATTCTCCTGTCTCAGCCTCCCTAAGCGCTGGGATTACAGGCATGCGCCACCGCGCCCGGCTAGCTTGGCTTTTTTAAATAGAATTTATTTAGAAACTTTTAATTTTATTTGCAGACTTTTGAATAGATTTAAGTCCACAAAAAAATTACACAGGCAATGCAGAAGTTCCCATATACTCCCCCTTTCCTCTATTAACATATTTCATTAATATATTTGTTATAATTAATGGATCAATATTAACTAAAGATTTCATTTATTTTTGACTAAGGTTCATTTTATGTTCCAGGATCCCATTCCACTGAAAGATTATATTCATGTTCAGTACAAAGGATTGAACCCAGGGGCAGTAACCACCGAGCCACATCTCCAGCCCTTTTTATGTTTTCATTTTGAAACAGGGTCTCACTAAGTTGCTTAGGGCCTCCTTACTGGCCGTGAACTTGCAGTCCTCCTGCCTGAGCTGAGTCTCTTGGATTACAGGTATGTGCCAAAACGACAGACTGAAAAATTGTATTTAATTGTGCTGTCAATTGTCATGTTAGAATCACGTTAATGTGTCGTGTTAGTTATTCACATTACACTTAGTTGTCATGTCTCTTTAGGTTCCTCTTGGTTGGGCCACTCACCATCGTTTTTTGGATTATGAATCAGATTAAAAATCTGATGAAAGCTATGAATCCTCTCCAGAGAAAAATGCACGTGCTTCAGATGGCTAATTTAAGGGAGGTCCACCCATAGCAGATTCAGAAGCCCTCCTTTAAGAGGAAATGGTGAATTTTTAAATATTCCCTTACCCAGATTTGGGTTCTAGTTCAGGCTTTCCCTCGGATTTGTTATGTGACCGTTTGCAAAGTTTTTTTTTCTCGTTGCGTGAGCCTGTTTCATCAACTGCGATATGATGTCTGAACCCATTTCTGGCAAGGTAGAAGATGGGCATCACCTAGAGTCATCAACATCTGAGGAACAAGGGTGTGGTAACAGAGGGCCAAGCCAGGTTAGGCTGGGGAAGTGGGCAGGTTCATCAATAAGAAGGCTGCAGTTCAGGCAAGAAAACCTGGGTTCCATTTCATAGCTTTGTGGATTTTGCAAGTCATTTCCACCCTCTGGGCTTCAGTTTCCTCATATACAAAATGAGGAGGCCCTGTTTCTGTTAGTTATGGAACTCCTGGGAACAACGGAGAATATTATCCAGTAAGATGCCGTGTGAAGAATTATGATGAGAAAGAAGATGGAGAAGGTAGGTGAAGGGATGATATAAGGAAAGTGAGGCTGAACTGACAGTTTAAGAAAAAGGCATCTATTACACACCTTATGGCTAACCGACTCCACCCCTGCATCGCTGGGGTCATTCCACCTCCGTCCTGGCCCCGCCTCCGCCCCACCTTTCTTCCTTTCCTTTCCCTTCCCCTCAGGGTGCAACGCGCCACACTTTGCATGGCAGCCTTAGTGCCCCATTTTCCACCGCTGGCGAGTAGCGCGCGCTCTCGCGCCGCCACCTCACTCTTGTCCCTGCCCGCCCTTGGTCTTTTCTGATTGGATCATAGAGTGAGTGACGTAAGTGCTCCATTTCCCCCCCCCCCCCCACTTCACTCACCCAGACTCTGCCCCGCCTCTTTGCTTCTCCCGAGGCCAGTCGAAACCCTGCCAGCCCGACTCTCTGCGGTGCGGGAGGAGCAGAAAGAGCCGCTAGACTAGGAAGACGCTGGCGGTGGCGCGCACGCACGCACGCACGCACGCACGCCGGCAGCCGGCGGGGCGGCTGGCTCGCGCCTGGGCTCGCCCTGCGCCGCGCCAGAGGCTCGCGCACTCAGCAGGTTGGGCTGCGGCGGCGCCGGCAGCGGTAGCTGTGAGAGCCGAGGCGTTCGGTGTGAAAGGTCCTAGACGCGTCTGCGGTTCCGGCCCCGCCGCTTTCAGCCTCTCCCACCCCAGTCTTGGTGCCAGGTGCTGAGAGAAGAGACGAGGCTAGCCTTGGGAACCCCGAGCACACCCCTGGCTGCCTCCGACACCGCCCTCCTTCCCTTCGCTGCGGCCGGCCTCGTTCGGTGCTAGGCTACTGTGCGGGGAGGCGGCGACGGCTGCGTACTGTGGAGAGTCCTGCTGCCCTCCAGCCTTGCTACTTCGCCTGGCCCTGCAGGGGCCGAGAGAGCTCGGCGCCCGCCCTTCCGCTCGCCTTTTTCGTGAGCCGGTTGGAGCAGCGTCGGTCCGGGGAGTCTCTGGGCTGAGGCGGCGGCAGCTCCTCCGGCTCCATCATGTCCGCGGGCGGAGACTTCGGGAATCCGCTGAGGAAATTCAAGCTGGTGTTCCTGGGGGAGCAGAGCGGTGAGTGCGCGGCTCCCCCTCCTGGCAGCCGGCCGCTGCTTCCCCTCGCCGCCCCCAGTGCGGCCCTTCTGTCCGCTGAGCTCCCTGCTGGCCTCGCGTCCGCTCCGGGTTCCACCCCAGCCCTTCCCCCGTGCTCACCGACTCCTCGCCAGCGTGGATCGGTCAGATTTTACCCGGGTCCCCAGGCCCTTCGGTCCCGACTTGGCCCTGTCGCGTCGTTGGGCCTCCTTCGTCAGCCCTCACCCCGCCCAGCCCCAACCTCCCGTCCATCCCTTTCTTCCTCCGGTCTCGGTCGTCTCCCCTACCCTGGCCCTCTTACTCGAGCCCCACCCTTATTCCTTGCTCCGTCCCGGTTCTTCAGCTATATGAGGCCCACTCCGGGAAGCGCCACTGCTTCGAATTGGCCCTCTTCAACCTTGGGCAAGGAGGGTGGGATCTGGGCGTTGTTTTCCCCAGAGGCTTGGTCCTAAGAAGTGCGAATCTCCTGGAAGGTGGGAAGTGGTAGTCGTAGAAAAAAAATTCTTATGTGGTTTTCACCTAGGTTGAGAATTAGTTTGGGTTGTAGAGGAAATATATTTGAATTTGAGGCAACTTGAAATGGGGTGAGAGGGGTGGCATTGGCAGTAACGATTTTTGCCCCTTGGGTTGGGCTGTGGCTTGTTGAAAAAGCTCATTTTGTTCTCTTGACTTTCATCACAGAAAATTCTTTTGGCAGTGTTTATGCTTTTTCTGTCTTTGCCAGATGCTATGTCATGATCATTTTACTTGGAATTTGTAACATCTCACCTCTCCTTATTCTCGTTTTAACATGAAACAGCATTTGATTCTCCTCATGGTGGTGCAAACAGGAATTGCTGGGGAAATATTAATTCATTTCTTCTTGAGCATTTTTCAATTTTATGTTTAGGATTCATGTGAGGGAAAGCTTAGAATAACGAGCATCTTTGTTCTGTAGGATTTCCTTTGAGTAATGGAATAGAGTAGGATTAATCATCTGGTTATATAAATTAGATTTAAATGTCTTTCGGGATAAATGATTCTATGAAAGTATACCTGATGTTTTATAATATCTGATGAGTGCAATTGTTAATGTCATTTACCTGGTCAGAGTTTGCTGTTGCTTTACTTATTAGAAGCAAGATTCCAATTTTGTAATGTTTGTCTCTAAGATTACTTGTAGAAATAGCTGTTATATGCTATATTATACAAACGTAGCAGTAATTCAGAAATTATCGTCCTTCTTTGTTTTTCTCATACTTTTCATGACCATCTGTTAAAAATTTTTTTAGATGTTGATGGACCTTTATCTTATTCATTTATTTATATGCGGTGCTGAGAATCGAACCCAGTGCCTTACACATGCTAGGCAAGTGCTCTACCATTGAGCCACAACTCCAGCCCCTTCATAATCATCTTTTAAAATTCAGAAACTTGAGGTTATAGAAAACATTAGTTACTTGTTTTGACTAGAAGGTATATATAATTGTGTACCTATAACTATATATGTACCTCAGATGTAAATTCAGAGTTTTGTTACTATCTTGGACTGTTTGTATGGCATTACAGCAGGTTAATATTGCAAAATTGCCTCCAGTTGGACCTGGGAAATAAATCCCCCCCCCCCCTTTTCTCAGTCCTGGGCATTGAACTTTAGGAGTACACTACTAAATTGAGCTAAATCTCCAGCCCTTTTTAATTTATTTGGAGACAGGATTCCCAGAGGCTGACCTTGAATTTGTGATCCTTTTGCCTCAACCTCCTGAGTTTCTGGGAGTTACAGCCATGTACCCTGGTGCCTGGCTAATTTTCCTTTTTTTTTTTTCATGCCTGGATTATCTTCTGTTGCTCCCTTAATGGAATGGGGAGGATACAGTCTTCTTCTTTGCTTATGAATTTTCCTTAAGTAAGTATAAACCCATTTCCCTAGGTGAGTAATTTAGTACACACTATGGAGTTGATTTTGGTCCAGCTACAATTACAATATACAATTATAATTACAATGGCAATTTTAGGACAATACTATACGTAAAATATACCTTATTGGTCATTATTGATAAATATATCCTAATGTGCTAATTGTGCACTCTAGGAATATTATTGTCTGCTATGTATTGTGATGCAGTGCTGTTTAGTTTGCATGAAAAACCCATTAATCTGTCTAGGAAGGTTTTAGTAGAGATCTTAATTTCCTAAGTATCTGCAAGCCTTTGAATTTTGTGAATATTTATGTTCCAAATCATATTGTAGTTTTATGGCTTCTCATTTCTTGTTTAATCTACTAACTCCTCTTCAATCCCCTTCACCCATTATTCCTGAACCTTGTTAAATTCAAAAGAAGAAAACAACCCCCCCTTTTTTGGGGTACCAAGGATTGAACTCAGGGCCACTCAACCACTGAGCACTATTTTATATTTTATTTAGAGACTGGGTCTCACTGAATTGCTAAGTGCCTTGCTAAGTTGCTGAGACTGGCTTTGAATTCGCCATCCTCCTGCCTCAACTGCCAGAGCTGCTGGGATTACAAACCCTTTTTTTTGGACGCAGTGGCACAAGCCTGTAATCCTAGCAGCTGAGGAGGCTGGGGCAGGAGGATTGCTATTCAAAGCCAGCCTCAGCAAAAGTGAGGCACTAAGCAACTCAGTGAACCCTATATAAAATATATAATAGATCTGGGCGCGGTGGCGCAAGCCTGTAATCCCAGCACTTTGGGAAGCTGAGACAGAAGAATTGCGAGTTCAAAGCCAGCCTCAGCAACGGCGAGGTGCTAAGCAAATCAGTGAGACCCTGTCTCTACATAAAACACAAAATAGGACTGGGGATGTGGCTCAGTTGTTGAGTGCCCCTGAGTTCAATCCCTGGTCACCCTGCCACCCAACAAAAAAATAGTTTAGATTTACAGAAAAATTGAGGTAGTACAGAGGGTTTCTGAATATCCCTGCACCCAGTTTCTCCTGTTATAAACATCTTACATTAGTATGGTACATTTGTTACAGTCAATGAACCAATATTGATATATTATTATTAGTTAAACTCCATAATTTATTCAGATACCCTTAGTTTTAACCTAATGTCCATTTTCTGTTTCAGCTGTCTATTCAGGATAGCACATTACATTAAGTTGTCATGTCTCAGCTCCACCTGCTTAGTTTTTCTTGAGGATTGTGTTTGCTTGCTTTTGCCTGTATGGGACTGTGAGGTTGATTATCTTTTGAGGTTACTATGTTGCTAAGTAATGCGATCCAATAGCTTTGAGAAGAAAGATTTTTCTGTTTTCATGGTCAGTGTCTAGTTTTCTTATGCATTAGCAAAGGTCTATAGAGTCTATGTTATGTTGTTATAACTTCATGAATTATTTTTAGGTCTGTTGGAATTCTGCAATTCAGCTTTCAAAAATTGTAATCTGTGTCAAAGCCTTGTTTATTTCCTTAATAGCATTTACCACATTTATAATTATCATCCTTCCCCCCTCACTACTGGGAATTGACTAACAGGACTGTGTGCTTGCTATTGCTAGGCAAGGGTTCCACCACTGAATTACATCCCCAGGGCCGCCTCCTTTTTTAAAATTTTGAGACAAGGTCTTGATAATTGTTCAAACTGCCCTTGAATGTGTGAACCTTTGTGTCAGCTTCCTGAGTAGCTGGAACTACAGGTATGCACCTCAGTGCACCTGATTGCTGCTGCTGCTGCTGCTGCTGATTATTATTATTATTATTATTATTAATTTTATTTTTTTGTGGTTCTGGAAATCAAACCAAGGGTCTTATGCATGCTAGGCACGTGCTGTACCACTGAGCTACAGGTCTAACCTAATTGTCCTCTTTTTTATGTGTTTGTTTTGTCTCTTTCTCATAGCAGAATGCAATCACATGAAAATAAAAGCTATCTTTTTTATTCATTGTATCCCCGTTGCTTAGCATGATGCCAGGTTCATAGTACCTGCTCAGAAATATTTAGTGAATGAATGAATCTAATTGTAATCAAAGCTAGTGGCCTATATATACTGTGGTGGAATCTATTTTTTATGCACTCAATAGTTTAACAATAATATTTTATGTTTATATTGTTTGTATATAGGATGCACCAGATGCTGGGGGATGGGATAGAGAAACCAGTAAATTTAAAGGCTTAACCAGTTCACTAAAAAAAAATGACTAACCTGCATTTTGCATTTTTTTTTAGTTGAGCAATACTAGTCTTGCTTTGTTAAAGCTATTAAATTATTTGCTATTAGCATAACATAAAAATGTCAAATTATAGCTGGGTGTGGTGGTGCACACCTGTAATCCCAACACTTTGGGAGGCTAAGACAGGAGAATGGTGAGTTCAAAGGCAGCCTCAGCAATGGCGAGGTGCTAAGCAACTCCGTGAGACTCTGTCTTTAAATAAAACACAAAATAGGGCTGGGGATGTGGCTTAGTGGTCGAGTACCCCTGAGTTCAATTCCCAGTACCAAAAAAAAAAAAAAAGATTATATTAAAGATGTGTTCCTGGAACTGATTTGAAATTAGGTAGACTGACTTTATTTAACTTATTGAAAATAAGGTACTTTGTAGTGAAGTTGAATCATTTGAGTACATGAAACAGATTGAGTTAATTACATTGGTCTTGGTGGTCTTCATATGAATCTCTTGTAATTTCTCTAGTATACATGATTTAATAAAAGAATGTTGAAATATGTGATTCCTGAAGTTTCCTTCAGGTATTTCTTTTGTTCCTGTCTCTGACTCTTTTTTTTTTTTTTTTTTAATTTCTTAGTTGTAGTTGTACACAATATCTTTATTTATTTTTTTATGTGATGCTGAGAATTGAACCCGGTGCCTCATGTATGCTAGGCAAGTGCTCTACCATTGAGCCACAACCCCTGCCCTCTGACTCTTGTCTTGAATTGCAGAGGTCATTAGAAAGGTCATTAAGTGGTTCGCAGTATGTTTTACTATATAGACAAGTGTTATTTATTTATTTTTTTTTAAATTTTTTTGTAGATGGACACCATGTCTTTATTTTATTGCTCTGTATGTGGTGCTGAGGATCGAACCCAGGGCCTAACGCATGCGAGGCAAGCGCTCTACCGCTGAGCTACAATCCCAGCCCCTAGACAAGTGTTATTGATTATTAATTTGAAAATGTAATAGCAGGGAGAAGTGCATACCTAGTACTGCTTCTTTTTTATACTTTATATTTTCTTTTAATTTACATCAACTCTTTTAAATTGCAGTATGCTAAGTAGGGAAAAGTATCTGTCCTAGACCAGTAGTACTGAACAGTATGCACACACACATATTTATTTTTTAAATATTTTTTTAGTTGTAGTTGGACACAATATATTTATTTATTTTTATGTAGTGCTGAGGATCAAACTCAGTGACTCACGCATGCGAGGCAAGCACTCTACCACTGAGCTACAATCCCAGCCCTGTATTTTTACATATATATTTTTTAGCTGTCAGTGGACCTTTATTTATTTATATGTGGTGCTGAGAGTTGAACCTAGTGCCTTATACATGCCAAGCAAGCACTCTACCGCTGAGCTACAACCCCAGCCCTGAACAGTTTATATTATTAATCATACTATCTTATATTAGGTACTATATATTTCTTCCCTGATAATTCCTTTTAAGTTTCTTATTAGTAGGCTGTATCAAACCACTTAACTAGTAGTTTTCAATAAATATTTGTTAAAGTATTTACTAAGTATTTCCCATATGCCAAGCTCTCTCAAAAACTTTACATTTATTGACCAATCTTCACAATAACTATATGATAAGTCCTGTTATTATCTTTATTTTATTAATGAATAAACTGAAACATGAAGAGATATTGAGTAATTTGCCAGAGGTCAATGGCCAGTGCTAACATATGAAACCCATATTTGTGCTCTTAAACATTAACTCCACTGTTTAGTTTTAAGGATTTAAAACAAGATATGGAGAACATTCCTCTTGAGTGTCCTAACTCAATATGAAGCTGCAAGAAGGTAGAAATGGCTCAATATTATCTAACCCAGTAGTTCTGAAAGTGTGGTCCACTGATGCCATAAGGATCTCTCAAAATCCTTTAGGGGCTCCACAAATCTCCTGGGGGTGGTCCAAACCATTTTCATAATATTAAGATGTTATATGTCTTTTCCCCTTTTATTCTCTTATGAATGTGTATTGCAGTTTCCAAGAACGTACCTAATGTCTTATCTTATAACAGACTGAATGCAGAAGCAGCTGTGAGAATCCTGTCTCGTATTGTCAGACGTTAAACAGTTCTGCAAATATACAAAAAAAAATCCGCTCTCAACTAAATTTTTGTTTGCCAAATAGATCTTTTTCATTAAAAAAATTATTGTTAACATGTGATGGATTTACTACTGTAAATGTATTAAGCATTTAAAATTTTTCCTGGTTAATTCTTTTTTTTTTTAAACATTTATTTATTTTTTTAGTTGTAGGTGGACAGAATATCTTTATTTTATTTTATTTTTATTTTTATTTTTTTTAAATATTTATTTTTTAGTTGTAGGTGGACACAATATCTTTATTTTATTTTTATGTGGTGCTGAGGATCGAACCCAGTGCCTCCCGCATGCTAGGCGAGCACGCTACCACTGCGCTATAACCCCAGCCCCTGGTTAATTCTTAATATAATAGATATTTATATGTATAATATGTAAATGCATTCTTTAGAGTTCTCAATGATTTGTAAGAGTAAAAGGAGGTTTAGAGAAGAAAAAGTTTTTAAGAACACTGATCTACATAATACAATAATATAAAGTGTACTACTGATGCTCATACTTTTCTTTTTTTCTTTTTCTTTTTCTTTTTGGTACTGGGGATTGAACTCAGGGATACTCGACCACTGAGCCACATCCTCAGTCCTATTTTGTATTTTACTTAGAGACAGGGTCTCACCGAGTGGCTTAGTGCCTCGCTGTTGCTGAGTCTGGGTTTGAACTTGCGATTCTCCTGTCTCAGCCTCCCAAAGTGCTGGGATTACAGGTGTGTGCCGCCGTGCCCAGCTATACTTTTTCCATATTTAGCATATTACAATTCAAAAGAGTTGATGTAAAAAAAAGCAATATAAAGTGAAAGAAAATATTACTAGGTGTGCACCTCTCCCTGCCATTATATTTCTAAATTAATAATTTATATATATTAAAATGTTTAAACCATTCAGTGATATTCCCAAAATAAGACAATAATGTCTTTTTTCTGTTCTAGGCTCTCACCTAGAGTATACTACATTAAATTTAGTCAGTAGGTTTCTTTGGGCCTTTGACTATGACGGTTAAACTGGACTACTTTTAATTTACTGCATCCTATTTTAAAAATCTGCAGGAAAATAAATTTTATTATTTATTTTTTACAGTCTGGATGTTGAACCAGAGGCACACTACCGCTGAACTACATCTATTGTATGCCCCCCCTCTTTAAACTTTTTATTTTATTTATTTGTGTATTTTGTATGTGGTGCTGGGGATTGAACCCAGCGCCTCATGCATGTGAGGCAAGCGCTCTACCACTGAGCCCACAACCCCAGCCTCTACTCCCCTCTTTTTGAATTATAATTTTGAGATGGAATCTTGCTAGGTTGCCAAAGCTAGCCTAGAACTTGGAATTCTCCTGCCTCAGCCTCTTGAGTCTTGAGATTACAGGTGTGAGCCATTGATGCCTGGCTAAATTTTATTTATTTATTTGTTTACTTATGAGGTCTTGCTAGTTTGTGCAGGCTGGTCTCAAACGCTTTTTGGCGGCACTGGGGATTGAAATCAGGGGACAGTTGACCACTGAGCCACATCCCCAGCTCTATTTTGTATTTTTCTAAATTTAGAGACAGGGTTTCACTGAGTTGCTTAGCGCCTTGCTTTTGCTGAGGCTGGCTTTGAACTCACGATCCTCCTGTCTCAGCCTCCCAAGCTGCTTGGTCTCAAACTCTTGGTGGGCTCAAGTGATCCTCTGCCCTCAGCTTCCTTAAGGGTTGGAATTATAGATATGTGCTGCCACACTTAACAAACTTTAATAATTTTTAACATCAAGCTTCCCTGTTCAGAAATTCCTAAATCTATTCTCATTCTGACTGGTTAAGCTTTTCTTATTTGGGAGGCATATTGTGATAAAGACAGCTTTCAAGACAATTAAGCTTTGCTTATAATTTTGATCCCCAATATTTTCAAAGTGTTTTTCAACACTTTTTAAAAAAAACTTTAAGCCTAACTCTTTTTCCTTTCTAATGTGACACTACTAATCTCATGGTGTTTTCTCCATCCTCTGAATATAAATATTTTGTTTTGATCAAATCAGTATTTAATCTTTATTGTAATTAGGGAAATGATAGTCATAGTTGAGCCATGTAGCATACTGATAACTTCTACTTGTAAATTTTTGTTTTCCTTTGTGTCACTATTTACCTCACTTTTTTCCTATATTTAGTTCATATGTTTATTGCTAATTTATTCCTAAACTCTTTACCAACAGTCTTTTTTTTTTTTTTTTGGTACTGGAGAACTCAGGGGCCCTCGACCACTGACCCATATCCCCAGCCCTATTTTGTGTTTTATGTAGAGACAGGGTCTCATTGAGTTGCTTAGCGCCTCGCCGTTGCTGAGGCTGGCTTTGAACTCGCAATTCTCCTGTCTCAGCCTCCCAAAGTGCTGGGATTACAGGCTTGCGCCACTGCGCCTAGCTTCTTTACCAAGTTTACCTTACTCTTTCAATATGTAAAAATGCGTCAGGTTTTTACTCAGTTCGATCTTCTTGGACATTATTCTAGAACTTTCTGACCTATTTTAATTTATACTAGTTATCCTTCATGACTGGTATACAGTTAATCTGGGATCTATCTTTTAACATCTTCTGAGTATTTTTCTTCTTTTTTTGTGATAATTGGAAATTTCATAGATTACACATTTTCTTTGTTGTTTTATTTTCTCATTATATTGAACATACTCACCAGTAGGTAGTTTCCAAATAAAGGAAACACGGGAGTAAAAATTTCTTGAGACCCTGTGTATCTGAAAACATATTCCTATAACCTCACATTGGTAAGTGGTGAGGTTTTGAATTCTAAGTTGGATGTGCAATAATATTGTCCCTTATCTGCAAGGAATATGTTCTACCATCCCAATGGATGCCTGAAATAACACAATACTCAGCTTTAGTTTCATAGTTGAATGTTGTCTCTCAAGAATACCTTATTGTATTCTGCTCACCTTTTTTGGCTATGAGTAACCAAAACCTCAGAAGTCAAAACCTTGGATAAGGTAGCAGGAGTTACTGTATTCTTCCTTCAGAAGTTTTTTGTTTGTTTTTTGTATCAGGGATTGAATTCAGGGGCAGTTACCACGGAGCTACATCCCCAGCCCTTTTTTTATTTTTTCAATTTTGAGACAGGGCCTCATTAAGTTACTTAGGGCCTTGCTAAATTGCTGATGTTGGCTTTGAGCTTTTGATCCTCCTGTCTCAGCCTGCTGAGGAATAGCTGGGATTACAGGTGTGTGCCACCATGCCTGTCTTCCTTCAGAAGTTTGAAGACAGTCATATTGCCATTGCTACCATTCTGACCTTGCTTTTTTGACACTATGTATCTATTTTCATTTTCTGTCTGGGTGCTAGTTTTTAAATCCTTTCAAACTAAGGACTCATGTCCTTTAGTTTTGTTTTTGTGTGTGTGTTTTTAAACAAAGCTTTTTAAAAAAATTTTTTATTTTTATTTTTAGTGGTAGATGGACACAATATCTTTATTTTATTTATTTATTTTTATGTGGTGCTGAGGATTAAACCCAGTGCCTCACACATGTGAGGCAAGTGCTCTACCACTGAGCCACAATCCCAGCCCCAAAGCTTTTTTTTTTTTTTTTAATGTTTTTTTAGTTGTAGATGGCCACAATACTTTTATTTTATTTATTTTTGTGTGGTGCTGAGGATCGAACCCAGTGCCTCACATATGCGAGGTGAACACTCTACAACTAAGCCACAGCCACAGCCCTCTAGCCCCAAAGCTTTTTAAAATATATATACACATTTTTTTGGTTTTTAATGGATCTGTGTTTTATTTATTTATTTGTGGTGCTGAGAATCGAACCCAGTACCTCACACATGCTAGGTAAAGACTCTGCCACTGAGCTACAGCCCCATCTCATCATGTCCTTTATTATTTTTTTAAATATTTTTTTAGTTGTAGATGGACACAATATCTTTATTTATTTATTTTTATGTGGTGCTGAGAATCGAACCCAGCGCCTCACGCATGCAAGGCAAGCGCTCTACCACTGAGCCACAATCCCAGCCCCATGTTCGTTCGTTCGTTCTTTCTTTCTTTATTTTGGAACACAATTCTTTGCTTTTTTTTTTTCATGTCTTTTATTTTTAAGAATTTTTTTTGACTTACTAATGAGCTGTCTTCTTCATTTTCAGTTCTCTCTGGAATTCTTATTAAACCTCCTAGATTGGTCTTATAATTTTATATTATCTTACCTATTATTCTGTTTATTTTTCTATTTAACAAAATTTTCCAACTTTCTTCTGTTGTTTTATTTCCATTATCATCATTTCAAAGAGCTTTTAGCTTTCAGAAGCTTCCTCTTGATTCATCTTCTGTCTTTTTTTGGGGGGGGGAAGGGTATTGGGAATTGAACTCAGGAGTACCCGACCATTGAGCCACATCTCCAGCCATATTTTGTGTTTTATGTAGAGACAGGGTCTCTGAGTTGTTCAGCACCTCGCGATTGCTGAAGCTGGCTTTGAAGTCGTGATTCTACTGTCTCAGCCTCCCAAAGTGTTGGGATTACAGGCTTGTGCCACTGCGCCCAGCTGGCTGTCTTTGTCATTTTTAGGATATTGAGATATATGGCTTTTTTCTTCCTGCATGCTGAGATTTTTTTTTCTTGCTGAGATTTTTATAAATTGTTTTTCACCTGTTTTAATTTTTCTATTTCCTATTTGATGTGGTTTTCAAAAAACTAGTGATTTTTAATTCCATCTATTTAAAAGTTGAACTAAAATTTTTATTTTAGCCTTTATGTGAGTTTATGGGGCTTCACTGTAGGACAGTCTGAATTCTTTTATGGAGGGGAAGAATAAGTCTTGCTGGTCACATTTCCTGAAGAATTACCCAGTGTCCTATTGGAGAGAATAATCCTGGTATATTCTCTCTGAATGGAGAGAGGGTTTGAAGTTATACAGTGAATGGATTTAGCCACTGCCCTCCTCTGTCTTCTTTTCTTTTTTGTTTTGCCGGGATGGGGTGGTGATCCCAGAACCTTGTGCATGCTGAGCACATGCTGTACCACTGAGCTACACTCCTTGATTTTAGTTCTCTTTGTACTCCATGTTTTTAGCCTTGTTTATATTCTCAATTGTACCTTGTTTTCTCTAGTCTAGAAATCCTCTTTTCCTTTCTCAAAAGGAAAGTTCTTATTTTCTAATGAAGTAGAACAGGAACCTGATTATTTGGAACAGGGAAAGAGATGTAAGAGAGTCAGTCTACCTGTTAAACAGACTGATCCATTCCTTCTATTATTAGCTCCACTTTCACCCTTATTTCTATGTGTACTTGGTGCCAACAGTTCCTGAGTCATTTGGGGGTTCTCTGGCACAAATTAGAATGTTTCTCAGCTTTTTCACTATTCGTTTAAAATTGGTCTTTATGTAGTTTGTTGGGCAGTTGCCACTGCTCTGTGCTTTTGAGCTTCTAATTTGGATGAATTAGCTTTTTTGAGAACCAACACTTACATGTAAATATTTAGAATTAACTTTGGTTTTTCAGAGTTTCTATTCTTTTTTAAAAGCACATTTAAAAAAATTAAAACCAGGACTGGGGTTGTAGCTCAGAGGTTGAGCGCTTGCCTCGCGTATGTGAGGCACTGGGTTCAAGAATGCGTGCTATCTCCCCAGCTCTAGTATGCTTTATAAATCATCATTTAAGGTATATGCTATATAGAAGACTGCTTTTTAAATCTTCCATTTTTTTTTTTATTTTATCATCCCTTCTAAGAATCATGTAGTCTTAGTTCTTAGTGGTTAATTATCTGTTTAACTGATACTCATTGTATACTAGGTACAATGCTGAGTCATGGAAAATATCATTCGCAAATAGTTTCTGTCCTCTTCTTGTGTACAGTTAATAACAGGAAGCTTTAAGGCAGATTCAATTTATTTTTTTAAAATATTATTTTAGTTGTTGATGGATCTTTATTTTATTCATTTATTATTTATACGTGGTGCTGAGGATCGAACCCAGTGCCTCACGCATGCTAGGCAAGCGCTCTACCACTGAGCGACAGCCCCAGCCCCTCAAATTTTTTATATTACTCTGTACCTTCCAATCTGTCTTTGGACTTCCCCTTCAATTCATCCTTCTACATTGATATCAGAGTGAACTTTATAAAAATGAAAATTACAGAAACTTTTTTTGCCTTTAGAACAAAAATGTCGGACTGGGGATATCGCTCAGTTGGTAAAGTGCTTGCTTCACATGCTGAGTCCTGAGTTCAATCCCCAGCACCACAAAAAAAGAAAAAAAAAAGTCATGGGTGCGTGTGGTGGTGCACTTGCTTCCCATGTGTGAGGCCCTGGGTTCAATCCCCAGTGCTGCAAGCAACAACAAAAAATGAAAAATAGAGTATATAATAAAATAAAAATTTAATAACCTAGAGGGACAAAGATTTGATATCCCAAATATCTGGTATGACTCTGTAAGTGGCTTCTCAGAAAAAGCCATTGGGTTTATCAAGCAGCTAATGTGATTTTTCTCCCCACGTACTGGGGATTAATCCCAGAGAGAATCTACTACTGAGTTACATTACCATGCCTTTTTCTTTTTTCTTTTGAGACAAGGTCTTGCTAATTTGCCCAGGCTAGCTTCGAACTTGGGATCGTTCTGCCTCAGCGTCCCAAATCGCTGGGATTATAGATATGTATCACCAGGCCTGGTCTAATGAGTAATTTTAAGAAAATACTTTGAGTAGAGTTTTGGGGAGTCAAGGATTCAGAAGTAAACAGTGGGTATAAATGATATATTAAGAAATTAATTTGCAGTTTAACCAAATACTATGTTTTGGAGTCCTTAAGATATTTTAAAACTTTATTATAAAAGATTTCAAACTTGCATCATTTAGTTACCAACTCAAGACTTAAATCTTTTTATTTCGAAGTATATAAAACCCCTACCTTGTACCAAAGTGGGTTCTTTGAAGCAAATTCCACGTACTGTGTTTTCAGTATTTTGATATGGTTGCTAAAAGATTTAAGGTCTTATTGATATATTCTTGTATATATATGTAATTATTCACAGGAATCTTTATTTTGACAGTAATCTCCTTTATATATATATATATATATATTTTAAAATATTTTTTTAGTTGTATATGGACACAATGTCTTTATTTTATTGCTTTGTACATGGTGCTGAGGATCGAACCCAGGGCCTCACACATGCGAGGCAAGCGCTCTACCGCTGAGCCACAATCCCAGCCCATCCTTTATATTTTTTGGGGTTGTAATATTTCAGGTTCTCTAGATTATCAGTTGGAGAAATTGAACTTTCTGAGTTGGCAAAAATGTCCAATATCTGTGCTGTCTAATGTTGTATGGCTGGGGAGTTGACTTTTAGATTTTATTTAACTTTAATTTCAGTAGTTTCATGTGACTAATTAACCCTGTTTCTAGTCTTAACTTTTCTCTTAAAACTAAAAAATATTCTAGAAATGCGTGTATGCTCACTTTAAATTATCTACACAATCAGGGTGAATTAATTAGGGAAATAAGGAATGTGGTATCTCAGATTTAGACAGATTTTAGGCTTTCTCTAGTCTAAAGATATTTTGATCTGTAGTATTTAATAATACAACAAAAAAAATCTAGTCTTAAGCCTTTTAGATCTCTATTTTTTGTGTCTAGCATAATGGCATATGGGCAACCATAAAATATTGAATTTGTCCAGTCATTTGAGTTTAAAATATTGAATTTGTTCTATTTATTTTGTAGGTCCATGTCTTTTCCTTAAGAAGGTGAGGGAAGCATCATCATGGTATTGTTAAAAATATAGACAAATGGTTCCTGAAGTGTAATGATAAGGTGTTGTTATTCATTTGTAAACCTTTTATGTTTATTTACCAAATTATATAATACAGAACATTTTTTTACTTTGGCCTATGAAACATCTAAAATTTATTGTGATCTAAGTGGGTAAATCCTGGAGTAGGAGTTAGGAAAACTGAACTTTGGTCTTAGCTCTGCCAAATTATAAATTATGTGCTCCTTTTTTTAGTGCCGGGGATTGAACCTAGGGCTGATGCATGTTAAGCATACACTCTACCAGTGAGCTCCACTACCTTAAATTATATGCTCTTAAAAGAAGTCACAACCTCCTGGTGCAGTGGCACCCACCTGTAATCCCAGCTGCTCAAGAGTTGAGGCAGGAGGGTCTCATTCAAAGCCATCCTCAGCAAAAGAAGGTGCTAAGCAACTCAGTGAGACCTGTCTCTAAATAAAATACAAAAAAGGGACCAGGGATGTGGTTTAGTGGTTGAGCGCTCCTGAGTTCGATCCCAGGTATCCGCCCCCGCCAAAAAAAGGCCACAACTCCCATTCTTCAGTTTTCCTCCTAAATTAAATAAGAATAAAAAAATACTTTTTTATTTATACATACATACATACATACATACATACATACATACATACATACAAACCAGGAATGGAGCCCAGGGGCTCTTAACCACTGAGCAATATTCCCAGCTCATTTTAATTTTTAATTTTTTAAAATATTTTTTTTAGTTGTTGATGGACCTTTATTTTATTCATTTATCTATATGCATTGCTGAGAATTGAACCCAGTATCTCACACTTGCCAGACAAGTGCTCCACTACTGAGCCACAACTCCAGCCCCTTGTTTTTTTTTTAAATTTCTTCATTGGCTTTTTAAAAACATATTTATTAAAGCATAATTCAGGCCGGCGTGGTGGCACACGCCTGTAATCCCAGCACTTCAGGGAGGCTGAGACAGGAGAATCATGAGTTCAAAGTCAGCCTCAGCAATGGCGAGGTGCTAAGCAACTCAGTGAGACCCTGTCTCTACATAAAACACAAAATAGGGCTGGGGATGTGGCTCAGTGGTTGAGTGCCCCTGAGTTTAATCCACAGTACCAAAAAAAAAAACCAAAAAACATAATTCATATACAATTCATTCATTTAAAATGTACAGTTCAGTGTTTTTAAGTATATATTCTCAGGGTTTTATAACAATCTATAATCTAATTTTATAACATTTTCATCCCCTTAAGAGAAAACCCATACCCATTAGCTGTCCTTCCCTTCCTCCCCCCAACCCTAGGCAACTAGTAATCAACTTTCTGTCTCTATATTTGCATGTTCTGGACACTTCACGACACACAATATGTGGTTTTCTGTGACCAGCTTCTTTTACTTAACACTTTCAAGATGCAACCATGTTGGAATGTGAATCAGTTCATTTACCTTTTTTTAAAATAATTTTTTAGTTGTAGATGAACATAATACCTTTATTTTATTTACTTATTTTTATGTGGTGCTGAGGATTGAACCCAGTGCCTCACACATGTTAGGCAAGCCCAGCCCCTTATTTTTTATTTTGAGACAGGGCCTTGCTAAATTGCTGAGGCTGACTTTGAACTTGAGATCCTCTTACCTCAGCGTCCGGAGCTGCTGAGATTACAGGCATGTGCCATCATGCCTGGCTTACCCATTTATTTTTAAAAGGTGTAACTGAGAACAACTAGATGGAAGAGGCGCATAAGACAAGGTATGAGGAAGGTAGAGGAGAGACTTCCATGCCCACTCCAGTCCTTTCAGAACCTCAGTGTGTTTAACAACTCAGAAGCTTTCTAGATCTTGTCTTTAGTTTTACGGAAACCTCTGTGCTTAGGCATGATTGATTAAATTATTGACTTGGTGATTAGCACAAACTGCAGCCTCTGTACCTTCACTAGAGGTGGGGCTGAAAGTTCCAACTCTATAATTATAGAGTTTTTCCTATTATATGTTTTTTCTAACTCTGTAACCATATAATCACATGGGTTGGTTCTTCTGGCTACCAGATTCCCATCCTTTAAGGATTTCCAAAAGTCATCTCATAAACTCAGGTGTAATTAAAGAGGGTTTGTTATGAATATTAAAAGATGGAAGGAGCCGGGCATGGTAGAGCATGCCTGTAATCCCAGCAGTTCTGGAGGCTGAGACAGAAGAATTACAAGTTCAGAGCCAGTCTCAGCAATTTAGCGAGGCCCTATCTCAAAACAAAAACAAAAACAAACCAAAAAACAGATGGTCCTTTTCACTTTTATCACTTCTATAAACAGGGAAATGACTAGAGCTGTAGTAGCTGTGTGTTAGGAACTGTGAAGTGGACCCAAATATGTATTTTTTTTTCTATGTAATGCATTTTATTTACTGACTTCTCTTGAACAAGCCAAAATTCTTATTGCTAATGGAACTTTCCATGCTAAAATGTTCAACCTGACAAATTTCTACCAAAACAAAAATTTTTTTAATGTGTCTTCACTTCACTCTTGAGGAATCAACATATGAACATTACATTTAGATGATAAAATCAAATTTAAAATATAGGATAAGCCGGGTGTGGTGGGGCGCACCTATAATCCCAGTTGCTTGGGAGGCTGAGACAGGAGAATTTTGAGTTCAAAGCCAGCCTCAACAACGCTAAGCCACTAAGGAATTCATTGAGACCCTGTCTCTAAATAAAATACAAAATAAGGCTGAGGATATGAATCAGTGGTCAAGTATCCCTGAGTTCAATCCCTGGTACCAAAAAAAAAAAAAAAAGTACACACACACACACAAACAGGCTGATCGGGTGCAGTGGCGCACCACCTGTAATTCCAGTGGCTTGGGAGGCTGAGGCAAGAAGATGGCGAGTTCAAAGCTAGCCTAGCAAAAATGAGGCTGGTGATGTAGCTCAGCTCTAGAGTGCTTGCTAGCTCACCTTGCCCTGAGTTCAAACCCTAGTATGGCGGAAGGGGGGATATTGGATTTGATTATAACTGATGGAATTAAAATATTCATTCATGAATCCATACTATTATAAATAAAGGAACAGGAAGCTCTTATAAAAAATTTCAATTAATGAATTAGTGGACCAAGATAAATTGAAAATCTCGATTAGAACACTACAGTAATAATATCATTTTTTTAAAAAATATTTTTTTAGCTGTATATGGACATAAGGTCTTTATTTTATTGCTGTGTATGTGATGCTGAGGATTGAACCCAGGGCCTCACGCATGCGAGGCAAGCGCTCTATCGCTGAGCCACAATCCCAGCCCAGTAATAATATCATTTTGATGAGAGCTAAAATTAGTGGGCAGAAGTTTGAGAACAGGACGTTTTACATAGTCTCAAAGTATCTTCCCCAGTCTGAAGATGAGAGAGGCTTAAGCTGAAAGAGTGAAGTCAAGTCATATGTGTTGAAGAATTTCATGACTGAAGAGATTGTGGAAATATTAAAGTGAGTCATAAAATTACCTGGAGAATATTTTTTCCCAAGTAAAAGAAGTGTTTTTTGTTTTTTTTTTTTTTTAAATTTTTTTTTTTAGTTGTTGATGGATCTTTATTTTATTCATTTATTATTTATATGTGGTGCTGAGGATCGAACCCAGTGCTTCACGCATGCTAGGCAAGCGCTCTACCACTGAGCTACAGCCCCAGCCCAAGAAGTGTTTTTTTAAAAATATTTTTTAGTTATCATTGGAACTTTATTTTATTTATATGCAGTGCTGAGAATCACACCCAGTGCCTCACTCATGCTAGGCAAGTGCTCTACCATTGAGCCACCACCTCAGCCCGAAGAAGTGATTTTTTTTTTTTGGTACCAGGGATTGAACTCAGGGGTACTCGACCACTGAGCCACGTTCCCAGCCCTATTTTTGTGTTTTATGTAGAAAACAGGGTCTCACTGAGTTGCTTAGCACCTCACTGTTGCTGAGGCTGGCTTTGAACTCGAGATTCTCCAGTCTCAGCCTCCCAAACTACAGGGATTACAAAGAAGTGATTTTTTTTTTTTTTTTTTGGTACTGGGGATTGAACTCACGGGCACTCAACCACTGAGCCACATCCCCAGCCCTAGTTTGTGTTTTATGCAGAGACAGGGTCTCACTGAGTTGCTTAGCACCTCGCCGTTGCTGAGGCTGGCTTTGAACTCGCGATTCTCCTGTCTCAGCCTAAGTGCTGGGATTACAGGCTTGAGCCACCGCGCCCGGCCCAAAGAAGTGATTTTTTAAAAAATATTTTTAATTGTAGATGGACATAATTATTTATTTTTGTATGTGGTGCCAAGGATTGCACCCTGGGCCTCACACGTGCTAGGCAAGCGCACTCTTAACTGAGCCACAATCCCAGCCCAAAGAAATGATTTTTGAAAAAGCTAGAAGTGTTCGGATAAAACCAGGAATATACCTACAACTCTTAATGGAACCTATTTTTGTGTTCTGTAGCAAAATATTTGTTGATGATTAAATGTTCTTGTTCACTAGTTTTAGTTCTTTCTTGCACAGGGTAGTAGGGGAAAATATAAAAATATTGTTGTGTGAAAAATGAATAGCTATACTACCCATGATAGGGATTAGTCTGTAATTGATCATTTGAATTTTAGGGCCGAGAGTGTAGCTCAGTGTTAAAAGTGCTAGCTTGGTATATTTGAGGCCCTAGATCCCCAGAACTAAAAAAAAAAATCTAGATCTCATTTTTGGCATAGCATATTCCAGCACCTGGGTTCAATTCCCAGAACTGCCAATGAGTGAATGAGTAAAATTTCTTTACTTGGAGAATATAATTAGTGCACTATTAAAGATTTTGAGATTTTGAGAGTAAGCTTAGCCAGAGCTTTGAATGAATACAGAGGACGTGCAAATTGGGTTTTAAATTTAAATGTTGGTAATCTTGCTGTGAAAAGGAGCTGTTTTAATTTTGGAATCTGGTGATCATAAATGGACAGGAATATGTGAAAAGATGTTGAAGTGTATTCTCAAGTGGACAGTATAAAGGGGTTTCTTAAGTGGAATGTAACTCCCTTTTTCTGGAATTTTGGGATAACTTCATTATAAATAGGAGGCATTGGCTTGAATGTTAACCAAGTGAAACATAGATCATGATCTACTATTTAGGGGTTCTCCTTTTTTAAAAAAAATATTTTTTTGTTGTTGATGGACCTCTATTTAATTAATGAATTATTTTATATTTGGTGCTGAGACTCAAACCCAGTGCCCCCATGCATGCTAGGCAAGTGCTCTACCACTGAGCCACAGTCCTAGCCCGGTGGGGGCAGAGGGAGTTCTCCTTTTTAAAAACAAGAAATTTTAATTAAACAAAAACCAAACTGCCTTGAACTAAAATACAGAGAAGTTTATTCTCTATATCAAAATGGTATATTCCTATATTTTAATGTTTTCACAAATTTTAAATTCCATAAGATTAATGACTCATTTACTAATTGTGAATTTTGTTGGGGGGTTGCCAGGGATTGAACTCTGGGGTACTCAACCATTGAGCCACATCCCTAGCCACCCTGTCTGGCTATAATTGTGAATTTTAAAAAACTGGTGTAATATAAAATTTGTTCTACTAGAATTGGAGGGAGAATATTGACAAGCTTTGTGTTTCTTCCTTGGATTTGAATTTTTTTCATTACTTCATTATTGTAATATCCAGTAGTATTTTTCAAGTTCAAAAGTTATTTGGTTAAAATATGCAATCAGGAGCAAAGTTAGTGTGCACATAAAAGAGATTGCAGTCCTAGTTTTGAAAAACAAAAAGTTTTAACAGATGGTATTGCTTCATCTTCTCCTCCAATGCTTGTGTCCAAAAGAAGTAATATGTTTTTCCTAAGCCCACCAACCTACTTGCTTGATTTTTTTCACTTAGTAGCAATTTTTTCAGGAACAGAAAATATTAAATTTAATGTAAGTAAATTTGTCAGTCTTTTCTCTATGGTTAGTAATTTAAGAAAAAAAATTTTTTTTTTTTTAGTTGTAGATGGACACAATATATTTTTATTTTATTTATGTTTATGTGGTGCTGAGGATCGAACCCAGTGCCTCACGCATGTGAGGCAAGTGCTGTACTACTGAGCCACAACCCCAGCCCTGGTTAGTAATTTTTGTGTCCTAATTAAGAAGCTTCACTGGGCACAGTGGTGCATGCCTGTAATCCCAGCAGTCTGGAGGCTGAGGCAGGAGGATCACAAGTTCAAAGCCAGCCTCAGCAACTTAGGGAGACCCTGTCTCTAAGTAAAATATAAATAAGGGCTTAATCCTTGGTACCAAAAAAAAGCAGCAGCAGCTTCTTAGCCTGGTGTGGTGGCATATGCCTGGAATTGCAGTGACAGGGGAGACTGAGGCAGGAAGATTGCAAGTTCAAGGCCATCCTCAGCAATTTAGCAAGACCTTGTCTTTTTTTTTTAATTTTTTTTATTTGTTGATGGATTTTTATTTTATTCATTTATTATTTATATGTGGTGCTGAGGATCAAACCCAGTGCCTCACGCATGCTAGGCAAGCTCTCTACCACTGAGCTACAGCCCCAGCCCCAACACCTTGTCTTAAAATAAAAAATACAAAGGCCTGAAGATGTAGCTCAGAGGTTAAGCACATCTGGATACAAAAAAAAAAAAAAATCCCCCCCAAACAATAAAGCTTCTCCATACTTAAGTAATGAATTAGTCTTTCCTCCATTTGTCTATGAGTGTGTGTGTGTGTGTCTGTCTGTCTGTCTCTCTTTCTCTCTCTATATATATGATAGATATTTTGTGTGTGTGTATTTTCTCCGCCACACCCCCAATATAATAGGGTTTGCACACAAGGGTCCTTTACCTCTGAGCTATATCCCCAGCCCTTTGTTTATTTATTTTTTCCCACATAAACCTTTTGTTTTAATAAATAAAGAATATTCATGGATTAGATTTTAAGTCACATTTACAGAAGGAGAAAAATTCTAGGCCCAGATAGGTAACAGTGAAGGTACTACTGCTGGAAGGAATGCATGCCCCACACCTAAAAAGCAAGAAACGCCATGTATGTCACCGTGTAGACTAGGTAATTAGAACAATGAAAAGAACAGGAGACTTGGTGTAGTCCATGCAGTACTATCTGATCCCTCCCCTTCATGCTGAAGAATCAAATAAAAGCTGTGGTACCTCAGGTGAAGTATAAGTGGGTACAGATCACACTGAGAGCATCTCCCATTGCTAACATTAGGCCAAGGGTGTTAGCTACAGAAAGATATTCATTGATAAAAAATATCAGAACAACAAAGAGGAAGCTGCGTAGCAAGCTACATAGACAGCCTTGCTTCTTAGAAATAGAGCAGTGGATTAATTTTACCTCCCAAAGGCTTAGTCCAAAAACTCCTATTGGTATTTGCACCAGACAAGACTCCCTGTACTTCAGGCATCTTATGCTGGGCTTTGAGATCCAGCTGGCTTTCCAGGGTGTTGGAAACCTTTATTTTATGATCCCCATTATAGATCTCAACTCTACCAGCTATTTCCTCAGGCAGGTAGGCCTCCTGATCAGTTTGGACATCAACATCCTTCTTGGTGGCAATTTCGTGCATAGGAATAGCTTTCTACACTGTAACCTTTACAAGAGGAAATTCTTGTTTCCTGCAGTGAACAGTCATTGAGGCTTCAAACAACTTGTACAAACCTTAGAGGACCAGTTCATCCAGCAGCACTTGGTACCTGGTTGTATCTTTTACCACCTTGCTGAATCTCTGTTTTGCTTCATTCAGTAAGTCACTGATAGGTCATCTCTTGCTCTAAGGACTTGGAACCTTGCTTGATTTATCACATTGGACATCGGAATTTTCTTTTTATGCTCAATCTGTTTTTCTTTCTTCTTGTAGTATTCCATAATCTTCAGTCTTTGGGTTTGCACAAGACTGCCTTTCTCAGTGTTGAACTCTTCCTCTGTCATTGCATCTGTTTCTTCTGCTTTCTCATTGGTTTCTTGTTCAATGAAAGCCATCATGTGCTTTATTGGTAGTGGAATGGTAGTTTCATTTCACAGGGACTGTGCCTGCTTCTGGACGTCAGCATCGCTGAGAGCCATGGAGAAAGCAGTGCTAGGGCAGTGGGCAGCTGGCTCCCTTTTATTTTTTGAGACAGGGTCTTGCTCAGTTGGCCAGGCTGTTCTCGAACTGATGATCCTTCTGCCTCAGCCTCAAGAATATCTGGGATTACAGGCAGGTACCATGTCTGGAATTTATAATAAATTTTAGGGTGGTTTTTAAATTTGTTTTGCTTTGCCTTTCACATTTAGGTTATAGTCAACAGAAATTAGTTTTATGTGTACTGTGAAGTAGATGTCAGATTTCTTCCTGTCTTTTAACTTTCACTTTTTTTTTGGTACTGGGGATTGAACTCAGGGGCACTCGACCACTGAGCCACATCCCCAGCCCTAGTTTGTGTTTTATATAGAGACAGGGTCTCACTGAGTTGCTTAGCACCTCGCCATTGCTGAGGCTGGCTTTGAACTTGAGATTCTCCTGTCTCAGCCTCCCAAAGTGCTAGGATTACAGTTGTGCTCCACTGTGCCCGGCTTCACTTTTTTTATTTAAAAAAAAAAAAAAATATATATATATATATATATATTTATATATATATATGTGTGTGTATGTTATAGCCCAGTATGGATACATAATTATCCCTACACCAAGTAATTTTTGTTTGTTTTGGAGCTATAATTGAACCCAGGCCTGGAGCATATTCTACATCTGAGCTGTACCACCAGCTACCACATAATATCTTGATTGATTGATTGTGGTGCTGGGGATTGTATGCTAGGCAAGTGCTGTACCACTGAGCTATACCTGCAGCCCCACTGTATTTAAGATAACCTTTTTTCCCTGGCTTTAACTTTTGTAATAAGTGTGTGTAAATTTATTGGTCTGGTTCTGGAATGTCTGTTCTTCTAATTAGTTTATCTACTCTTCCAGCAATACTAGACTACTGTACTCACTATAACTTTATATAAAAATTACAGATTACCCAGAGAGTAAACCTTCTTATTTTTTTATTCAAGAGTAAATTTTGGCCTTTTGCCACCATTGGGAAGATTTTTAAATTAAAGTTTTGTTTCAGTCAGCTTTTGCACTGCTGTGAGTAAAAAGACCCAGCCAGAACAACTATAGAGGAGGAAAAGATTATTTAGGGGCTCATGGTTTCACTGGTCTCAATCCATGTACAGCAGGCTCCATTCCTTGGGACTCGAGGTGAGGCCGGACATCATGGCAGAAGAGGGAACCAGCTCATATGATGATCAGAAAGCAGAGAGAGAGGCCTCCACTTGCCAGATACAAATATATACTCCAAAGCCACGCCTCAATTCCCACCTCCTCAGCCACACCCTACCACTTCAGTTACCACTTAGTTAATCCCAATCAGGGGATCAGTTTACTGGTTGAGTTAAAATTCTTAAAACTTAATCATTTCTCCACTGAATCTTCATGCATTGTCTTACACATGAACTTTTGGAGGACACCTCATATCCAAACCATAACAAGTTTCATTTTCTTTAGTTATTACAAGACTTTTTAAGATTTTCTTTTTCTTCTTTTCTTTCTAGGACTTAGTATATTTCATCTAATATTTCAAATTTATTAGAACACATGGCTCTTTTTTTGTATGTATGGAATGTATAGTTATGCCTTCATTAATTTATACTACTGATCATTTATACATTTTCTTTTCCTGATAAGATTTTATAGAGTTTTATCAATTTGTTTCCAAGGAATTATTGATTGACCCTTACGGAGAGCTGCCAGCGCCTCACTGGGGGTCCTTTTTCCTGCCCAGGAGGTTGTAAGCCACTGGGGAAAATAAATCAGAAATAATTAGCAAAGAACAAAATTTAGAGTCAGAATTATAGTTTTAAAGCAGAGCACTTGATAGGTCCAGCCCACACAGAAGCAGGAGCTGAACAATTAGAAAATGGTTCCCGTGGTTTATTTAAGGGGGTAGTAAAAGGCAAGGATAAGGTTCTAGGGGTGGAGTCTTGCTTCATGATGTCTTGCAGTCAGCAGGTTGATTGGCATCTTGGCAGGTCACACACATCTTTGAGAGGCTGTGTGGCTGCAGCAGGTCACCCCATCTGTGGTGCGGCGTGGGACCAGGCAGAGCTGAATAGGGCTCACATGTGTTTGGGCAGTCTTGGCCAGAGGAAATTTCCACTGAAGTTCCCAAACACCAGATTCTCCTATTCACTGGCTGCAATGCCAGTGTAATTCATACATACCCTACGGATGGCTGTCAATGGATCTGTTTGGTCCTTTTCCTTGTGTATTTGTCTCCTGCTTCCATAATTTCTGTTCTTTATTTCTTATTTCTTAGAGTCTATTTTGTTGATCTTTTCTAATTTTTTTGAAAGATACACATAGCTCATTTTTTAGCTTTTGCACCCTAATACATCTACATATGTGTGAGTATAATTGTCTAAAATTTCCCTTTAAGTGCTGTCATTAAATTTGAGATTTGATAAATATTTTTTTTGTCTACCTTAAAAGAATGTGTATTTTGCATTTGTTAGGTGTAAATTCTGCATATGATCACTCAGTTTTGTTAATCTTGTGATTTAGATATATGTCCTTATTGAATTTTTGTTCTGTTACTGGAAGAATAATGTTAAAATCTCCCACTGTGATTGTGGCTCTGTATGTTTACCTTTGTAGTTCTTTTCATTTTTATTTTATTTTATTTTATTTATTTATTTATTTTTGGTACTGGGGATTGAACTCAGGGGCACTCGACCACTGACCCACATCCCCAGCCCTATTTTGTGTTTTATGTAGAGACAGGGTCTCACTGAGTTGCTTAGCGCCTCGCTGTTGCTGAGGCTGGCTTTGAACTCGTGATTCTCCTGTCTCAGCCTCCCAAAGTGCTGGAATTACAAGCATGAGCCACCGCGCCTGGCTTCTTTTCATTTTTATTTTATGGGCTATTATTTTTTTTAGTACCAGGGATTGAACTCGGGGTCCCTGAGCCACATCCCCAGCCCTATTTTGTATTTTATTTAGAGACAGGATCTTACTGACCTTTGCTTGGCGCCTCGCTGTTGCTGAGACTGGCTTTGAACTTGTGATCCTCCTGCCTCAGCCTCCCGAGCCACTGGGAGTACAGGTGTGTGCCACCCCATCCAGCACTATTAAGATTTTAATATTTGGCATACATCTTTAAAATTGTTATATAAGCTGAGCACAGTGGTGTATGCCTGTAATCCTAGCACTTTAGTAGGCTAAGACCAGAGAATCGCGAGTTCAAAGCCAGCCTCCGCAACGGCGAGGTGCTAAGCAACTCAGTGAGACCCTGTCTCTAAATAAAAAACAGAATAGGGCTGGGGATGTGGCTCAGTAGTTGGGTGTCCCTGAGTTCAATCCCTTGTACCAAAAAAAAATTGTTATATATTTTCTTGGTGAATTGAAATTTCTTTTGGGGTGGGGTACTAGGGATCGAACCCAACAGTGCTTTAGCCACTGAGCCACATTCTGAGTTCTTTTTATATTTTATTTAGAGACAGGGTCTTGCTGAGTTCCTTAGGGCCTTGCTGAATTGCTAAGGCTGGCTTTGAACTTAAAATCTTCCTGCCCTCAGCCTCTGAGCCACTGGGATTACAGCTGTGTGCCACTGTGCCCGGCTTGCAAATTGAATCTTTGATCATCATATGATATTCCTCATTATTTCTAGTAATTCTTTTTTTTTTTTAAATATTTATTTTTTAGTTGTAGGTGGACAGAATATCTTTATTTTATTTTTATGTGGTGCTGAGGATCGAACCCAGTGCCTCCCGCGTGCTAGGCGAGCACTCTACCACTGCGCCATAACCCCAGCCCCTCTAGTAATTCTTTTTGCTGTAAAGTTTACTCTGATTTTTGTTTGTTTTGCTTTTATTTTTTTGAAGATAGGATCTCATTAGATTTTCCACGCTGGTCTCAACCTGGGCTCAAGGATGTAAGGGTGAACTGTAACCTCATTGATTGATTGCCAGGGTTGATTTGACTGATCTGGATGGCCAGGAGGGTGTCCCCTTCCTCCCTCATTACTCCAAGTGCTACCCTCCCGAAGCTGCATGCTTGATCAAAGAGGATCATCTTTTTTTTTTTTTTTTTAAATATTTATTTATTTTTTTAGTTATAGGTGGACAGAATATCTTTGTTTTTTCTTTTTTTATGTGGTGCTGAGGATCGAACCCAGTGCCTCACGCGTGCTACCACTGCGCCACAATCCCAGCCCCAAAGAGGATCATCTTTAATAAAGGAGCCCTTCTCAGGTAGCTGCGCTTTCCTGTTAGAATCTCCAAATGAGCTTTAAAACGTGACCTCAAGTGATCCTCCCACCTCAGCCTTATAGGTAACTGGGACTTCAGTTGTGCTACTGCATCTGGCTTTACTTTTTTCTTTTTTGGTACCAGGGATTGAACCTAGGGGTGCTTAACCACTGATCCACATCTCCAGCTCGTTTTATTGAGACAGGTTTTTGCTAAATTGCTTAGGGCCTCACTAAGTTGCTGAGGATGGCTTTGAACTCAGGATCTTCCTGCCTTAGCCTCCTGAGCCACTGGGGGCATGCACCACTATGCCCACTGGCTTTACTTTGATAATAATGTAGATACACTGTCTTTTGGCTGTGTTTTTGTTTCAGTTTCAGCATCTTTATATTCTTAGGTTTCAGATGTCTTTTTTTTTTTTTAACTGGGGATTGACTCAGGGGTACTCAACCACTGAGCCACATCCCCAGCCCTATTTTGTGTTTTATATAGAGACAGGGTCTCACTGAGTTCAGAGGTCTTTTTTTTTTTTTTTTTTTTTTTTGGTACTGGGGATTGAACTCAGGGGCACACAATCCTCTGAGCCACATCCCCAGCCCTATTTTGTGTTTTGTGTAGAGACAGGGTCTCATTGAGTTGCTTAGTGCCTCGCCATTGCTGAGGCTGGCTTTGAACTCACGATTCTCCTGTCTCAGCCTCCCTAAGTGCTGGGATTACAGGCTTGAGCCACCGCTCCTGGCTGAGTTCAGAAGTCTTAATAAGTAGCATATAGTTAGTTAGGCTTTGTACTTGTCCAGTCTGATAAACTTTTAAAAATCGAAGCATCAGCACATTTACATTTATAATTATCGGTAAATTAGGGCATGGCTGTAATCCCAGCAACTCCAGAGGCTAAGTGTTTGCTCTCAAATTCAAGGCCAGGCTGAGCAGCTTAGGGAGCTCCTGTCTCAGAATTTAAAAAAAGAAAATGGGATAGGGATGTGACTCACTGGTAGAGTGCCCCTGGGTTCAATCCCTAGTTCTGGGGACAGAAATTATGAAATGATTTTTAAAAGACTACAAATTCAAATAACACAAGAAAGGGGAAAATTAGGGAAAAAAGCACATGAAGAAGATGGCAGATTTATTTAAAAACCAAATATATTTTTCATATATATGTACACACATACACACACACACACACTTTTTTTTTTTTTTTTTTGCAGTACTGGGAATTGAGCCCAGGGATCTTATACGACTAAGCTATATCCCAGCTCTGTTTTTTGGGGAGGGACTGGAGGTGGAACCCAGGAGTGCTTAACCACTCACTGAGCCACATCCCCAGCCCCTTTTATTTATTTATTTATTTTATTTTGAGATAGGATGCTTGCTAAGATGTTTATGGCCTTGCTGAGTCTGGCTTTGAACTTGTGTTCCTTCTGCCTCAACTTCCCAAGTTGCTGGGATTGTAGGCATGTGCTACAATGCACAGCTCTTTTTAAATTTTATTTTGAGATAGGATCTAGCTAAATTGCCAAGTCTGCCTTCAGACTTGCAATCCTCCTCCCTCAGCTTCCTGAGTTGCTGTGATGATAGGTGTGGGTCACCATGGCTTGCTGTATTTTGATTTCTTTTCTTCTTTTGGTATTGTGGATTGATGCTAGGTGAGTGCTCTACCTGTGAGGTATATCCTCAGCCCTCTACATTGCAGTTTTTGAACTCGATTGTGTGTGTTTCTTTTTAAAATTTTTTTTAGTTTTAGATGGACACAATACCTTTATTTATTTATTTTATGTGGTGCTGAGGATCAAACCCAGTGCCTCACACATGCAAGGCAAGCGCTCTACCACTGAGCGACAACCCCAGCCTGTAAGTGTGTTTCTATCAGCTGTATCCACTTTCCTATTTCTAAGAATGCAAGACTCTTGACATGAACTCTGCACCACTTTAACTGCCTAAAATAGCGAATGCTCTCTACTTGGTGAAGTTTCTTCCTTTTTATTTTATTTTTTAAAATATTTTTTTAGTTATAGATGGACAAAATGTCTTTATTTTATTGCTTGTATGTGGTGCCTAGGATCGAACCCAGGGCCTCACGCATGCGAGGCAAGTGCTCTACCACTGAGCTACAATCCCAGCCCCTATCTTTATTTTATTTTATTTTTTTAGTTACACATGAAGTTTTTTTCATTAATTAATTAATTAATTCAGTGCCAGTCAGGGACTGACAATTCAAGTATAGCTATGAACAAGATAGATGAAGTTCCTGTTCCTCATCTTATCATTTATAGCTGAGAGTGGTAAACTAGTACATAAATATATGAGCAAGATAATTTGGCATAGCATTAAGTATTTCTTCTTTTTTCCCCATAAGAAAAAGTGGATCATGGGGCTGGGGTATGGCTCAGTGGTAGAGCGCTTGCCTAGCATGCGTGAGGCACTGGGTTCGATTCTCAGCGCCACATATAAATAAATAAAAAAATAAAGGTCCATTGACAACTAAAAAATATTAAAAAAAAGAAAGAAAAAAAAGTGGATCATGTTTAATTTAAATTTCTACTCTTAGATTTAGGTCTTTGAACAAAAGTAATGATAACAAGGTGAGTCTTTATGTTAGTACTTGTTTTGAGCTTTCCGCTGGACTATTTTTTGAGGATACAGATTAATTGGATTTATTTATTTTTTTGTGATCATGCCGGGGATTGAACCTAGAGCTTCACACATGACAGATAAATGCTTACTACCACTGAGTCATATCCCCAGCCCTTCACTCATCTTTTATCCTTATGGATACATTCTTCTGAGGATAGGGGTACTGGGGATTGAACTTGAGGGCACTCAACCACTGAGCCACATCCCTAAGCCTTTTTTGTATTTTATTTAGAGACAGGATCTCACTGAGTTGCTTAGCACGTCACTGTTGCTGAGGCTGGCTTTGAATTCAGTCCTCCTGCCTCAGCCTCCCAAGCCACTGGGATTATAGACATGCACCATCATGGTGGCTACATTCTTTTTTTTTTTTTTTTTTTTAATATTTTGTTTAGGGGCTGGGGTTGTGGCGCAGTGGTAGCGTGCTCGCCTTGCATGCATGAGGCACTGGGTTCGATCCTCAGCACCACATAAAAATAAAATAAAGATATTCCGTCTGCCTACAACTAAAAAATAAATATTTAAAAAAAAAATATTTTGTTTAGTTGTAGATGAATACAATATTTTTATTTATTTTATGTGGTGCTGAGGATTGAACCCAGTGCCTCACGTATGCAAGGCAAGCGCTCAACCGCTGAGCCATAGCCCCAGCCCCATGGTGGCTACATTCTTAAAAGTATAACCTGACTATCTAAAATACTTTTCAAGATTTGCTCTTAGGCCGAATGTAATTTTGAAAGATAATTTAGTTTTTCTTTCCTTCAGGCATAACCATGTCTGATAACATATTTATAAGCTCATAATGTAACCAGGAAAGAAGTTCCACAAAACTACATTATATGAGAAAAGGCTCAGTCAGACTCCAAAGTACGTGGTACGCTTGGAGAATAAGTAATAGCCTTCCATAAGTAATAGCCTTCCATGATTGGCAAATGAAGTTATGTTTGTCAAGGGTGGGGAGATAAGACTAGAGGCTAGGCTCAAGTTTGATTGTAAAAGTCTTTAAATATCTGCTAAATGGGCTGGGAATGTGGCTCAGTGGTGGAGTGCTTGCCTCACATGTGTGAGGCACTGGGTTCGATCCTCAGCACCACATAAAATAAATAAAAATAAAGGTATTGTGTCCATCTACAACTAAAAAAAATTTTAAAAATCTGCTAAAGATGTTTAACTTTACCTTATGGATACTGGGATGCCCTGGAATGTTTTATAAATTTTAGAAAGTTACCCCTGTCAGTACTTGGGTTAGGCATTGCACAGTGCTTCCTTCTCTTGTTCTCTTTTGTATGTATGCATGTTTATTTCCTTCAGTGGACATTAAACTCATTAAATCCAGACCTTGTTTGTTTTTGCATTCTCATTCTTCAGCTTCCTTATTTACCAGCAATTAATAGTTTTGGAATGAAGTGAGAAATAAATACTAGCCATTTAAGCATTACAATATTAACTTTCTATCTTTGGTAAGAGTAGCTAGTGGGTGTTTATATTTATGCATCTTTCTTGTTTTCAACTTCTATGTGAGTAAAAAAAAAATTTCTTAAAGATTTAGTTTCTAGCCGGGTATGGTGGTACACACTTGTAATCCCAGAGACTTGGGAGGCTGAGGCAGGAGGATCACAAGTTCAAAGCCAGCCCCAGCAAAAGCAAGGCACTAAGCAACTCAGTGAGACCCTGTTTCTAAATGAAATACAAAATAGGGCTGAGGATGTGGCTTAGTGTCACGTGCCCCTGAGTTCAATCCCTGGTACACCCCCACCACTTCCCCCTGCCCCTGCAAAAAAAAAAAATTGTTTTTTTTAGATCAATTTTAGGTTCACTGCAAAATTGAGAGAAAAGCACAGAGATTCCATATACAATCCTTGCCTGTACAAACAGTCTTCCCCACTTTCAGTATCTACCACCAGAATGGTAGATTTGTTAAAAATGATGAATCTGCATAATTATCACCTAGAGTTCATCATTAATATTAGGTTTCACTTGTGGTGATGTACATTGTGTGGTTTTGGACAAATGTATAATAATATGTATCCACCATTGTTGTCTTTTTTTTTTTTTTTTGGTACTGGGGATTGAACTCAGGAATATGCCACCACTGAGCCACATCCCCAATCCTATTTTGTGTTTATTTAGAGGCAAGGTCTCACGGAGTTGCTTAGCGCCTCGCTGTTGCTGAGGCTGGCTTTGAACTCGCGATTCTCCTGCCTCAGCCTTCCAAAGTGCTGGGATTACAGGCGTGCGCCACTGTGCCCGGCTTGCTTGTTGTCTTATACAGAGAGTTTTCACTCTTTTAAAAAACACAAAGTTTTAAACATCTTCTGTGCTCTCCCTGTTTTTCCCTACTTTCAACTCCTGGCAAGCTAATATTTTTATTGTCTCCTTAGTTTTGCCTTTCCCAGAATGTCCTATAGTAGTTGGAATCATAGTCTTTTTAGATTGGCCTCTTACATTTAGTAGTATACATTTAAAGTTCCTACCTGTCTTTTATGGTTTTATAGTTTATTCCTTTTTAGTACTAAATAAATTCAGTTGACTGAGTATACCTCAGTTTGTTTATCCACTTAACCTACTGAAGGACATTTTAATTGCTTGTAAGTTTTGGCAGTTATGACTAAAGCAGTAACATCTTTGCACCAGTTTTTTGTTTGTTTTATTTTTGTTTTTTTCTTGTGGTGTTGGGAATTGGAACACAAAATGTACTTTACCTCTGAGCTATATCCCCAGTCTCCCATATGCATGTTTTTGTGTAGACATGTTTTTAGCTCTTTGAGTGTTACCACTTTTATCATCCTAGAAACTCATACTATAGGTCTAATAAATATTGTAAAGAAATAAAGCACCTTTACTAATAGCAACTTTGGAGTCATAAGTATATTACTTAATTCAACAAGTATGTATAACCACATTCATTCTATTTAAATATATGATTGTAAGTGTGGGGTTTTTTTTAATTTTTATTTTTGTAGTTGTAGGTGGACAGAATGCCTTTATATTATTTATTTATTTTTATATGGTACTAAGGATTGAACCCAGTGCCTCACACATGCTGGGCAAGTGCTCTACCACTGAGGTACAGCCTCAGCCCATAAGTGTGGGTTTTGTTTCAAAACTTTAGGAGAAACAAAGTCTTTTGGGTGTAGGTCTTGAAAAAGGCTACTATGTTACTAAATTTCAGCATTATGGACTAGGTTAGCAACATTAAAGTAGTCTAGCATGGTTTAATTGATTTTCTGTTTTGCTATAAAATTGCATCACCTAGGGGAGACATCCTTTTATATGATAGTGCAGTGAAGCTGGCTTGCAGTTGAGTTTTTCTACTATGATCCCTGGGTACTTTTCTCAGCTGTCTGTGTTATCATGATGGAACAGTGACTGTAAATAGGTTTTTTGTTGTTGTTGTTCAGCTCTGTTCTTAAAATCATAGCATATGATTTAAACTGTGATTATAATAGTACATTAATATTTTCTAGTGGCTTCTGTGAAGTAAAAAAAAAAGGCAGAAAATTATAAATATCTAATTGGTCAGATTCAGTACTATTTGGCCAATGTAACTCACTAAGAATTGTGAAGGAGATCATAATTTGTCATATATGGGTTGCAGAATAATTGAGGCTTCTCCATTTGTGCAAACACCAGTCTTACATTCTTTGAATCCTGGGTATTCTTTTATTTTTTTTTTGGTACCAGTGATTGAACTCAGGGGCACTCGACCCCTGAGCCACATCCCCAGCCCTATTTTGTGTTTTCTGTAGAGACAGGGTCTCACTGAGTTGCTTAGTGCCTCGCCATTGCTGAGGCTGGCTTTGAACTCGCGATTCTCCTGTCTCAGCCTCCCTAAGTGCTGGGATTACAAGCGTGAGCCACCGCGCCCGGCTCTGGGTATTCTTTAAAAATCCCCTGTAGGGGGCTGGGATTGTAGCTTAGTGGTACAGCGCTTACCTCGCATGTGTGAGGTACTGGGTTCAATCCTCAGCACCACATAAAAATAAATAAAATAAAGATATTGTGCCCCCATCTACAGCTAAAAAGTTTAAAAAAAAAATCCCCTGTAGTTTTTTGATTTTGATTTTTTGCTATTAAGAGGGTTTTTAAAAAATTGTGGTAAAAGCCAGGCATAGTTGTGCATGCCTGTTATTTCACCGACTAGGGAGGTTGAGGTAGGAGGATCACAAGTTTGAGACCAACCTGAACAACTTATTGACACCGTGTCTTAAAATAAAATAAAAAGGGGTAGGGATATGGATCAATGCATGAGGCTCTGGGTTTGATCCCTAGCTCTGCAAAAAAAAGAAAAGAAAATTTTGTGCTATATAACTTATAACAAGTTACCATTTTGGGCATTTTTAAGCTTATAGTTCTATGGTGTTAAGTTCATTCACAGCCAGGCATGGTAGCGCGCACCTGTAATCCCAGCGGCTTGGGAGGCTGATACAGGAGGATCACAGACAGGTTCAAAGCTATCCTCAGCAATTTAATGAGAGTGTAAGCAACTTAGTGACTTTGTCTCAAAAAACTAAAAAGGGGCCGGGCTCAGTGGCGCAAGCCTGTAATCCCCCAGCACTTAGGGAGGCTGAGACGGAGAATCAAAGCCAGCCTCAGCAACGGTGAGACCCTAAGCAACTCAGTGAGACCCTGTCTCTACATAAAACACAAAATAGGGCTGGGGATGTGGCTCAGTGGTCGAGTGCTCCTGAGTTCAATCCCCGGTACTTAAAAAAACTAAAAAGGGCTGGGGATGTGACTCAGTGGTTAAGTGCTCTTGGGCTCAATCCTTGGTACCAAAAAATATATATATATATATTCACATTATTTATACAACCATGACCACCATTCATCATCCATATAAATTGTGTGTGTGTGTCTGTGTGTTTGTGTTTGTGGTTTTTTTGGGGGGATATACTAGTTATTGAATCCAGGGCCTTGTGCATTCTGAGATACATCCCCAACCTTTTTCTTTTACATTTCAAGACAGGATGTTGCCGAGTTGTCCATACTGGCCTCTTAAGTTGCAATCTTACTGCCTCAGCCTCCAAAGTAGCTGGAATTACAGGTGTGCACCACCATGCCTGGCCCCCATAAATCCTACCCACCCCCCTCTTTTTGATACTAGGGATTGAACCCAGGGCTACTTAACCACTGGGCCATATCCCCCAGCCCTTTTTATTTTTTGAGACAGAGCCTCACTAAGTTGCTGAAGTTGACTTTGAACTTGGAAACTTCCTGCCTCAATCTCCTGAGTTGCTGGGTTTATGGGTGTACACCACCATGCCCAGCTCCTATAAATTCTTTACAACAGCTTTATTGAGATAAAATTGTATAATTCAACCACTGAAAGTGTATAGTTCAATGGTGTGTATAGTACATATATATGTGCTACATACTATATATTATTATATATTATAGTATATAGTATATTCACACAGTGGTGCTACCTCAAAAAGAATTCATGAATTTTTTAGCTATCATTCACAATTTCCCTGCCTCCCCCAGTCATAAGCAACCATTAATCTACTTTTTCTTTCTTTATTTGCTGGTTTTAGACATGTAATAAATGGAATTATATAAGATCTTTTGTGACTTTCCTTTTAGTGTAGTCTTTTCAAGGTACCTTCTTTTTGTTGCAGGTATCAGTATCTCATCCCTTTTCATGACTGAGTGTAATATTCATTGTATAGATAATCACTTTTTGTATATTCATTCATCAATTGATATACTTCTTGGGATTGGGGGTACAGTGCCAGAGCACTTGCTTAACATGCATGAGGTTCTGGGTTCCATTCCCAGCACCACCAGAAAAAAAAGAGAAAGAAATAGCTGGCATAATGTATGGATATCACAGTGAATCCCGTGATTATGTATAATGTATCAATAAAATTGTTTTAAAAATTGGAAAATAAACAGCAGGCACAGGTGCTATAATGCTGTAATCCCAACTACTTTAGAACCTGAGGCTGGAGGATAACAAGTCCATCCTGGGCAACCTAGCCATATCTTATCTCAAAATTAAAAAGGGCTAAAGATGTCATTCCTCGTGCAAGGTCTTAGGTTCAATCTTCAGTATTAAGAAAAGGAAAGAAAGGAGCAAAGGAGTGAGTGAGGGTGTTATCATATTTCCAAGCATTTCAGGATTTTCTAAATTATCTTTTAGTTTTACATTTCTTGTTTAGTTTCACTGAAGGTAGAGAATATATTCTACATGATTTGAAAACTTCGAAGTTTATTAAACCTGCTTTATGGACCGTATTTGTTTGTTTTTTATTTTGGCAGTGATAGGTATTGAACCCAGGGCCTTTAAGCATGCTAAAGCCACTCCACTACTGAGTTATACCCCCACCTGCTAGCACTTATTTTCAGTTAAGAGTTACCATTGTCTAGAATTATCTTCAGTTTTCCAGTAAAACCTTAGATTGAGAAAGGAGACTGTCTTCTAAAATGTTAATGACTTACTGCATTCACTGAGCATGGCCAGTCATTAAGCACTTTGCTGGTATCAGTCAATATAGGAAATGTTATCCTTATTTTATAAAATTGGGAAGATGAAACTGTACAAGTTACATAGCTAGTAAAAGTTGATGGGTAGGAGAATAAATAAATCCATAGAGAAGAAAATAGATTAGTGGTTACCAGGGTCTGGGGAATGGGAGAAAAGGGAAATGAAGTGATTAGAGGAGATTTTTTTTTTTTTTTTTTTTTTTTTTGAGTGATGAAAACATTCTGGACTTGTTAGTAATGGTGGTTGCACAATTATCTGAATATACTAAAAATGACTGAATTTTCAAATTTTGCGGTACGGGAATTTTATATTAATTTTTTAAAAAGACAGGACTGGAATTCATATCCAGAAACTCTCTCCTTAAATACTGCCTGTTTACTCAGTAAGAGGTTGGGATAGGTTCAATATTTGAAGTAAAAGACTGGAAAGAGTATCTTAACTGTATCTTAAAGTTATTTTATGCATATGGTTTATTACAAAGTTGCCCTTTTTTTATAACACTACAATAATTATTTCTGTCTCCCCCGCTTAACCTGACAGGGACTAAGTTTTAATTGCTTTTATATTCATTCAGTCCCTGGCTTTTAGTATGTACTTGTTCAAATGAAGAAATATGTGAACAGGCTCATTATTCCGTTATATTTGCCCTGGGCTACACATGATTCAAAGATAAAGCCCTGTCATTTGGATTAGGTTTTACACTTAAATTGTTTGCTAGTGGTTGTTAGTATACTAAAATGAAATAAGAATCCTGTAGAGATCATTGGCATGCAAGGTCTTATGCAGGAATGTAAGAGAGTATAATTAGCATGTTAAACATGATTCAGGGGGCTGGGATTGTAGCTCAGCGGTAGAGCGCTTGCCTCGCATGCGTGAGGCCCTGGGTTCGATCCTCGGCACCACATACAAAGCAATAAAATAAAGACATTGTGTCCATCAACAACTAAAAAAATATTTAAAAAAAAAAAAACGATTCAGTTTCAGAAACAATATTATAAATGTTGAAATTAGGATAGAATGTCTGCTTTGTTTCTGGAGGTAGCACTACAGAGGCATTGTGAATATTATTGTCATATTTTATAGATTATTTACAAAAAAGTTATCCCTTGGTCGCTCTTGATTGGTTCCAGGACTCCTTGGATAACTAAATGCTTGAATACTCAAGTCCTTTATATAAAATGGCTTAATTCAATCCTGTGTATATCCTCGTTTATGCTTTTTTCCTTGCCATGTACTTTAAGTCATTACTTATGATACTTACGATTACTATATTACTTGTAATCCCTAATATAATGTAAATGCTATATAAATAGTTATACTGTATTTTGGGGGGAGGGGATACCAGGGATGCTTAACCACTGAACCACATCTCTAGCTCTATTTATGTATTTATTTATTTTTATTTTGAGACAGAGTCTCACTGAGTTTCTTAGGACCTCATTAAGTTGCTGAAGCTGGCTTTGAACTCACGAGCCTCCTGCCTCAGCTTCCCCAGCTGCATGGATTATAGGCATGACATGGATTTTTTTAAACAACATTATCAATCCATAGTTGGTTGAATGCTCAAATGCAGGGCAAACAATATATGCTTTAGAATAGCATGTTTGAACATTGCATTGCACTCTCCTAAAGTTGTCTTTTGGGTGAAAGTAGAACTTTTTGTATATGGAACTACTGCTTCTTTATGGAGGACTTAATTAGGCAGACATGAGTGTTGGTAATGATTGATCAACCAAGACTAATGTAATGGTGTAATGATGACAAATGATACATATTTTAAACATATTTATTTATTTTGTGGTGTTGGGGATCGAACCTAGGGCTTGCACATGCTAAGCATATGCTTTACCACTGAGCTGTAGCCCCTGAACTTCTTATTTTAGTTAAAACATAAATAAATGATTGTACATTTGGTAATCCATGTAGGAACAAAGTTTTTCTTTCTTCATGGGTCAGTGATTGCTTTTCAGTTTCTTAATTGCACAAACCTTAACAGTTTTAGTAGGTTTTTGTTGTTGTTGTTTTGTGTGTGTGTGTGTGTGTGTGTGTGTGTGTGTGTGTGTGTGTGTGGTTAGTGCTAGGTAATTCGACCCAGGGCTTCATGCATGCAAGGCAAGTGCTCTACACTCTGAGCTACATCTGCAGTCCCCTCTTCTCTCATTTTGAATGACAAAAAGTAATTTACATGACCTAACACTGTACAATATTATTTATAATTCATGGTTTTTGCTATTATTACAAATTTCCTTCCCTTTCTTCATTAATTCTGTTTTTTTTGTGGGAGGTGGTGGTACTGGGGATTGAATTTGGAAGCACTCGACCAGAGCCACATCCCCAGCCCTATTTTGTATTTTATTTAGAGACAGGGTCTCACTGAGTTGCTTAATGGCTCGCTTTTGCTGAGGCTGGCTTTTAACTCGTGATCCTCCTACCTCAGCATCCCAAGCCATGCACAACCTTGCCTGGCTGTTGTGTTTCTTTGTAGCAGAACAGTGCTTATCTTTTTATTTTTTGTAAGGTACAATTGTTATTTAAATTAAATATCAACAAGAAAACCCTACATCAGCTAAAGATTACAAGTTCAGGAACCTTGACGATTAGATTGGTTGTGATCTTAGATTTTTTTTGAAACCCAAACAGCTTCATATGTACAGCTTCAAAATGAAACAGTTCTAATACTGCTCTTGTGGTATTACAACTCTAATCTTTGCCTCCATCTTGATATGGCCTTCTGTCTTTCTATTCAAAATTACCTCTTATAAAGGCACTACATTGAATTAGGACCCACTCTAATCCAGCATGACCTTATTTTAATTTGATTACAGTGTAAATTGAAACAGGCAAGAATTTATATCTAAGTAAGGTCTGGGTGAATATGAATTTGCGGGGTATGGTATTCAACCCAGTTCAGTAGCTTCTTGTAGAGGAGGGCAAAGTTGGGATATTTATGTGTTTTGGTGACCCGATTTAAGGCAGCTACATTAATGTGGGAATTGGAGCCAGGTACTATGTATGACTACAACCCCAGTGGCTCAGAAGGCTGAGACAGGAGGTTCGCAAGTTCAAGGCCAGGCTCAGCAATTTAGAGAGGCTCTAAGCAACTGAGTGAGACCCTGTCTCAGAATAAATAATAAGCTGGGCATTATGTCGCACGTCTATAATCCCAGTGACTTGGGAGGCTGAAACAGGAGGATCGCTTCAAACCCTGCCTCAGTAACTTAATGAGACCCTAAGCAACTCAATGAGACCCTTCTCTAATAAAATATTAAAAAGGGCTAGGATGCGGCTCCATGGTTAAGTGCCCCTGGGTTAAATCCCTGGTACCAAAATAAATAGATAAATAGGTAGGTAGGTAGGTAGATAAATAGATAATAAACTGGGGATGTATATTATAGCTCAGTGGTAAATTGCCCCTAGGTTAAATCTCCAGCACCCTCCCAACCCTTGCAAAAAAAAGAAAAAAAGAAACTTGATCAAGATTGGGTAAAGATTTGTTATAATAGCTAGACTTGTGAGTATAATAGCAAACTTAAAGGTTTTGAGGCAAGGTTGAATGAACTTGGAGAGTAAGAGGAATACTTTGTTCTTTCCCTCCCCCCTCCCTCTTTCTTTCTCTCTCAAATTGAACCCAGGGGCTCTACTGCTCAACTACATCCCTAGCCACCCCCCCTCCCGTACTGGGATTGAACTTGGGGCATCCGTAGCCCTATTACCTGTTTTATTTAGAGACAGGGTCTCACTGAGTCGCTTAGTGCCTCACTTTCACTGAGGCTGGCTTTAAACTCAGGATCCTCCTGTTTTAGCCTCCTGAGCTGCTGGGATTACAGGCATGCGCCACCACACCCGGCCCTAGTCCTTTTTATTTTATATTTTGAGACAGGGTCTTGGTAAGTTGCTTAGGGTTCCCCAGGCTGACCTTGAACTTGGGTATTCTCCTGCCTCAGTCTTAAAAGTCACTGGAATTACAGGTGTGCACCACCACCCCTGGCTGGACTAGTCTTTTTTTTTTTTTAATATTTTGTTTTTTAGTTGTAGATGGACACAATATCTTTATTTTATTGCTTTGTATGTGGTGCTGAGGATCGAACCCAGGGCCTCACGCATGCGAGGCAAGCGCTCTACCGCTGAGCTACAATCCCAGCCCCTGGACTAGTCTTAAATATATGACTTGTCGGAAATTTAACATGTTTATATAATCTCATAAGTGCCACTCAAAAATATAGATCATTTCCAGCATTCAGAAGATTCCCTGGCCCTCTTTCCCAGTTAGAAACCCCTTCCTATTCTGACTCAAATTTGCCAGTTTTGAATTTATGTAACTGGAATTACTCAGTATATGTTCTTTTGAGTTCTGTTTCCTTTCACTCTATGTAATGTCTAAAATTTATCCGTGTAGTTTTATATATTAGTAGGATATGATTTTTGCCTATGTGAATTTTATGGTGATGCCACAATTTATCCATTCTGTTATTGGTAGGTATTTGGATTGCTTCTGGCTTTTTGCCATTATGAATAAATCTGTTATAAAGTCATCTTTATGTTTTTGTTTCAAATACCATAAACTGTCTCTTTTCTTACTGAGCTTTAGTGTTTTTTTTAATAAATGTTTTGTTATTTGCTGTTATGCTAGGACTGTTTTCAGAGATGTTAAATATTTAATTTGTTATAATATCAACTTTTTTTTACCTGTTTCACTGAGACTGTGTATTTTGTAGCACCTTACATTGTCAGCCTGAAACTATTTCCTTTGTCAGGTGTTTCCCATTTTGGGGCTTGCCTTTTCAGTGCATTAATATCACATTGTCTTATTTACTGTAGGTTAATGATAAATCTTAAAATCTAGTAGTATAAATTGCCCAGTTTTGTTCTGTAAATTTGTCTTGGATATTCTAACTTACTTCTTTGCCTCTCCAAGTAATTGGAGGAGGAGGGTGCCTAGGATGAAACCCAGGGAGGCTTAGCCACTGAGCCATAATCCCCAGCCTTTTTTTTTTTCCTTTGGTACAGGAGATTGAACTCAAGGGCACTCGACCACTGAGCCACATCCCCAACTCAATTTTGTGTTTTATGTAGAGACAGAGTCTCACTGAGTTGCTTAGTGCCTTCCTTTTGCTGAGGTGGGCTTTGAACTCATGATCCTCCTGTCTCAGCCTCCCAAAGTGCTAGGATTACAGGCATGCGCCACCACGCCCAGCTCCACAGCCCTTTTTGTATTTCATTTTAAGACAGGATCTTGCTGAGTTGCTGACACTGGCTTTGAACTTGTGATCCTTCTGCCCCAGCGCCCTCCTACTCCCTCACCCCCACCCCCAGGATTACAGGCATGCTCCACCATGCTCAGCTCTCCAAGTAATTTTTTAATCGGTTTTAAGTTTACTCCAACAAAACTCTGCTTTGTTTTGATTGAGATTATTTTGCATCTGTATATGACTTTAGAGAGAATTGACAACAATATTGAATCTTCCAATTCTTGAACATGGTATATCTCTTCATTTATTTAGATCTTTAATTTCCCTCAGTAGTATTTTGCAGTTTTCAGGGTCTACCCTTGGATAATTTTCGTTAGATATTTATTTAAGTATTTGCATTTGATAATTCCATAAATGAAAGTTCATAAAATTTTAGTTTCCAATTTGTTAGTATACAGAAATATAGCCGATTTTGATATATTGATCTTGTATTCAGAGGCCGTGCTAAATTTACTTGTTCATTTAAAAGTCTATAGATTCTTGGGCTGGGGATATAGGTCAGTTGGTAGAGTGCCTGCCTCACATGCACAAGGCCCTGGGTTCAGTCCCCAGCACTACAAAAGAAAAAAAAAATCTATAAATTCTTCTTTTTCACGTGTTCTAAGAGCCGGACTGTGGGTCTCTTTGCGGGAGCGCAAGTACAGAGTCCCAGGTGCAATGGGCATGGCTGGACAAACATTTAGAAAATTTCTTCCACTCTTTGACCCGGTATTGGTTGAAAGAAGTGCAGCCGAAACTATAACCAAAGGAGGAAAAATCTCAAGGAAAAGTATTGCAAGTAACAATAGAAGCTGTGGGATCAGGCCCCAAAGGAAAGGGTGGAGAGATTCAGCCAGTTAGCGTGAAAGTTGGAGATAAAGTTCTCCCAGAGGATGGAGGCACCAAGTAGTTCTAGATGATAAGGATTATTATTTAGAGATGGTGACATTCTTGGAAAGTATGTAGACTAGAACAAATCACTGTTGAAATGGCATCGTATGAAGCTGCCCATTCCACTGAAGTTCTGAAATCTTTTATCATGTAAATAATTTGCATGTCTCTTTTATAATAAACTGATGATAATCTGATAACTTCCACTGTCTCAAAAATTTAGTTTCCCTATATTTGTGTAAATATTTTCAAATAAAATCAGTTTTTAAAAATCAAGGTTCTACAAGCAAGATTTGTTTAATATTTGAAAGTCAATCATTGTAATTCACTGCATTGACAAAATAAAAATGTTGTCTGTCAGTAGTGGCAAGGCGTTCTACAAATAAGCCTCTAATAGAAGCAAAACATTCTAAATCTGATAAAGGATGTTTACCAACTCACCACTCCCCCAAAACAAAGGCTACAAGTTACATCATGCTTAATGATGACATAATGGCCTTTTTTCTCAAGTTTAAGAAACAGATTTTGAAGACTATAGGTATATTTTAAAGCTAGACCCAGAAATAATAATCTTTCAGTAAATATTTCAGCAGTTAGCTTGTACAGCATTGGAAAATACCCAAGTACATTGTTCATAGTAAATAAGTTGTTTCAGTTATATAATTGTATTTTATTTGGAAATTTAAAATGTATTTGTGAGATTGTATTCAGGAAATTGAGGAAAGCACTGTCCTGGAGGTTGAGTTTTGAAACTTCATTTAAGAGAAACCTGTTACCTCTTTTTTTGTTATCACTGAGCTACATTCCCAGCAAACTCCCACCCCCCACTCCTGTCTCCTTTGTAAATTTTGAGAACAGAGTCCTGTTAAATTACCAAGAGCCTTGCTAAATTGCTGGGGCTGGCATTAAACTTGAGGACCTCCTGCCTCAGCGTCCCAAATCTCTGGGATTACAGGCTTGCACCATCATGCCCATCTTGTTATCTATCTTATGGAGGCTCCTTTGTGACAGATTATTTTTTCTTACCAGTTTTCTGGAGGAATAACTTAAATGTAACAAGCCACATCTATTTTAAGTATGCAACTCAAGAGAGTTTATCACCACAAAATATCATTTCCATCATCCCTAAGAAAAATTCCTCCCTTTCTAGTTTCAGAAACCACCAGTCTGCTTTTTAAAATTTTGTTTTCCTTAAGCTTTATTTTTTAGAAATACTGAGATCACAGTTTCCGTACCTGTACCTATACCTAGTTTCCTCTATTACTGATCTTTCACTAGTATACTCTATTTTCATGAACCAATTTAATACATTGTTACTAAGTAAAATCTAAACCAGGTAAGGGCTCTACCACTGAGCTACGTTCCTAGTCCTGTCTGATATTTTTAAATAATTTTTAAATCTTTTTATTTATTTTATGTGGTGCTAAGAATCAAACCCAATGCCTCACGCATGCTAGGCAAGCGCTCTACCACTGAGCCACAACTTCAGCCCTTATAATTTGGCTGGGATTATAGATGTTTGGAACCGTTCTCTCTATGAGGAAGTATACCTTGTAGAATGGCCATACTTAAAAGATGCTGTGACTAAGAGATGAAAAACTGTACAGTGTCAGCATAGCAGAAATAAAGTAGGGAAAAGAGTTCCTGAACTAAACAGAAGTTCCCCCTCGCTACTTTTACTATATTTCCAGAGTACTCATTTATTTTTGTGGTGCTGGGTATTGAATCCTGGGCTTCACACACACTAGTCATACCACTGAGGCACATTCCCAGCCCTTGATCTCTTCTTTTTCATAATACTAAGGGTTTTTTTTTTGTTTTGTTTTTGCTTTTGCTACTGCGGATTGAACTCAGGCACTCAACCACTGAGCTACATCCACAGGCCTTTTTTGTATTTTATTTAGAGACAGGGTCACAGTGAGTTGCTTAGCCCCTTGGTATTGCTGAGGGTGACTTTGAACTTGCGATTCTCCTCTCTCAGCCTCCCTAAGTGCTGGGATACAGGCGTGTGCCACTGCACCCCACTTAAAACTTGTTTACTTTCAACTTGCTAAGTAAGAGTGTTTTTTTCTATCCTTTACGTTTCCATATAAGCTTTAGAATCAGTTTATTTGTTTTTAAAAGGCTATTGTAATTGTAACTGGGCTAATATTGAATGTATAATTTGGGGGAAATAAACATCTTAACATTCTTTTTTTTTTTTTTGGTACTGAGGATTGAACCCAGGGCACTTAACTACTGAGCCACATCCTCAGTGCCCTCTTTTATAATGTATGTATTTTATTCAGAGACAGGGTATCACTGAGTTGCTTAGGGCTTTGATAAGTTGCTGAGGTTGGCTTTGAACTTATTGTCCTCCTGCCTCAGTCTCCTGAGTTGCACCACTGTGCCCAGCTAGAAATGTAGTTGATTTTTGTATATTGACTATCTATACCGAGAACACTTTTTTCCCTCTTTTTATTTTTGTAGGTGAACACAATATTTTTATGTGGTGCTGAGGATTGAACCCAGTGCTTCACACATGCTAGGCAAGAGCTTTACCACTGAGCCACAGCCCCACCCCTCTCAGGCTTTCATAGGGCATATGAAAAGAGGGAAAGGTAGAGGCCAGAATCTGGTCTCTAAAATTTGGGTTAAAATTAAAAGTTACTTAAGTTCATACTAAAATGTGAATGACTTGTTGTAGATTTTATCCTCTCAAAAAATATTTATATTTTGGGAAGCATTAGAGATGTATTTATCTAGTGCCTTTCTTTTTTTTTATTAATTTTTTTTAGTTGTAGATGGACATAACATCTTTATTTTATTTACTCATTGTTATGTGGTGCTGAGGATCGAACCCAGTGACTCCCGCATGCAAGACAAGCGCTCTACCACGGAGCTACAATCCCAGCCCCTATCTAGTGCCTTTCTTTTTCTTTTTCTTTTTTTTTTTTAATATTTTTTTTAGTTGTAGATGGACACAATGTCTTTATTTTATTGCTTTGTATGTGGTGCTGAGGATCGAACCCAGGGCCTCACGCATGCAAGGCAAGCGCTTTACCGCTGAGCTACAATCCCAGCCCCTCTAGTGCCTTTCTAATTGATAGAATTTCTTTTCTTTCTCCCTTCCTTCCTCCCTTCATTTCTCCCTCCCTCCCTCCTTTCCTTCCTTCCTTTTCTTTTTTTTTAATATTTATTTTTTAGTTGTAGGTGGACAGAATATCTTTATTTTTATGTGATGCTGAGGATCGAACCCAGTGCCTCATGCATGCTAGGCGAGCACGCTACCACTGAGCCACACCCCAGCCCATCTTTTCTTTATTTTCTTTCTCTCTTTCTACTAGGGATTGAACTCAGGGGCACACATCCCCAGCCCCATTTTGTGTTTTATGTAGAGACAGGGTCTTACTGAGTTGCTGAGCGCCTCCCCATTGCTGAGGCTGGCCTTGAACTCTCGTGATTCTCCTGTCTCAGCCTCCCAAAGTGCTGGAATTATAGGCGTGCGCCACTGCACCTGGCTTAGAATTTCTTGCATTTATTTAATACTTAGCCTGTGCCAACCTATTGGGATAATAGAAAAATAACTGGATATGTTTTTGCTCTTGTAAATCGTGCTCACTAATAAGGAAATTGCCAACTTTCCACTATTTTTGGCCTAGTGATACTTGCCTAAAAATACCAATACAGAATATAATTGTGAATCTTTGTGATTTCTCTGCAGTGAGATCAGATTCTGAGATGAGTTCCAAAGTAGCTTCTTGTCACTTCTTACTCACACTTTCTTAAAACAGTTGTTACCGCTCTCATAAGTCATCTTAGGACTTATCTGTTGTCTATTTCTAGAGATTGTACTTTGATTTACTAAATGAAGTGGACCTGAGCATCCGTGACTTCTTTTCTTAGGCCCCAAGTAAATATCTCCTTGGCATTTTGTGAATTAGGGATGTCAATGTAGTTGATTGTTTCCTCTGTTTTGTTTCTTCATTTTCCTCAACTCTGAACTAAATGCTCTTTCCTGTGCTCTTTGCTGGCATTGTTGTTATACTGGGAATGGAACCCAGGACCTCTCATATGCTAAGCAAGCACTGAATTACATCCTCAGCCTCTTTTCTTTCCCTCCCTCCCTTCCTCCCTCCCTCCCTTTTTTCCTTCCTTCCTTCTCTTTCTTTTCTCTCTCTCTCTCTCTCTCTCCATATATATATATGGACAGTGTCTCACTAAATTGTCCAGGCTGACCTCACATTTGTGATCCTTCTGCCTCAGCCTCTGAGTAGCTGGGATTATAGGAAGGCGCTACTAGTACATGTGCTTTTTTAAAAAATTTGCTCCTTTTAGTTATATGTGACAATAGAATGTATTTTGGCATATTATACATACATGGAGTATACCTTATTCTAATTAAGATCCTATTCTTGTGGTCATACATGATGTGGCGTTACCCTGGTCGTGCATTCAAATACAAAACTAGGAAAATTATGTCCCATTAATTCTGTCCTTTCTATTCCTCCCCCTGCTCCCTTATCTTTGTTTCCCTCTAATTCAATGGGCTTCTATTCTTCCCCTCCCTACACTCCTTTGTGGTGGGTTAGCATCCACTTATCAGTGAGAACATTCAGTCTTTGACTTTTTGCTTTGCGATTGGCTTCTTTTTTTTTGGTACTGGAGATTGAACTCAGGGGCACTCGACCACTGAGCCACGTCCCCAGCCCTATTTTGTATTTTATGTAGAGACAGGGTCTCACTGAGTTGCTTAGTGCCTCGCCATTGCTGAGGCTGGCTTTGAACTAGTGATTCTCCTGTCTCAGCCTCCTTAAGTACTGGGATTACAGGCTTGTGCCACCGTGCCCAGCTGCGATTGGCTTCTTTTACTTAGCATGATATTCTCCAGTTCTATCCATTTACCTGCAAATGCCATAATTTCATTCTTTTTTATGACTGAGAAATATTGCATTGTGTATATATACATTTTCTGTATCCATTCATCCACTGAAGGACAGACACCTAGCTTGGTTCCATAGCTTGGCTATTGTGAATTGAGCTGCTGTAAACTTTGATGTAGCTATATCGCTGTAGTATGTAAGTCCTTTGGGTATAGAATGAGGAGTAGGATAGCTGGGTCAAATGGTGGTTCCATTCCAAGTTTTTTAAGGAGTCTGCATACTGCTTTCTATAGTGATTGCACCAATTTGTAGTCCCACCAGTGATGTATGAGTGTACCTTTTCCCCCCACATCCTTACCAATACTTGTTACTTGTATTCTTTTTTTTTTTTTTTTTTTTTTTAAATATTTTTTTTTAGTTGTAGATGGACACAATGTCTTTATTTTATTGCTTTGTATGTGGTGCTGAGGATCGAACCCAGGGCCTCACGCATGCGAGGCAAGCGCTCTACCACTGAGCTACAATCCCAGCCCCGTTACTTGTATTCTTGACAGTTGCCATTCCGACTGGAGTGAGATGGAATCTCAGTGTAGTTTTAATTTGCATTTCTCTAATTGCTAGAGATGTTGAACATTTTTTCATATATTTTTTGACCATTTGTATTTCTTCAGTGAAGTGCCTGTTCAGTTCCTTTGCCCATTTACTGATTGGGTTATTTGTTTTTTGGATCTTAAATTTTTTGAGTTCTCTGTATAACCTGGAGATTAATGCTTTAAGGTGCGGATGGTAAAGATTTTCTCCCATTCTGTAGGTTCTGTGTCCACATCCTTGATCGTTTCCTTTGTAGTGAAGAAGCTTTTTGGTTTGATTCCATCCCATTTATTGATTCTTGATTATACTTCTTGCACCATAGGAGTCTTGTTGAGGAAGTTGCTTCCTAAGCTCACATGATGTAAGCTTGAGCCTACTTTTTCTTCCAGTAAGTGCAGGATCTCTAGTCTAATGCCTAGGTCCTTGATCTACTTTTAGTTAATTTTTGTGTAGGGTAAGAGATAAGAGTTCATTTTCATTCTACTGCATATGGAAATCCATTTTTCCCAGTACTGTTTGTTGAATAGGCTATCTTTTCTCCAATATGATTATGGTGCCTTTGTCTGGTATGAGGTAACTGTATTTATGTGGGTGTGTCTCTGTGTCTTCTATTCTGTCCTATTGGTCTTAATTTGAAGAGATTGTTGTCATTAGACAAAATCGTGTTGGCAAACTTGGGGATATTTAGTTTTTAATTACAGTTAGTAGAACCATTGCAGATATTCTCCATAGAATTTAATTGCAGTTCTTCATAGAATTGCCTGAAAACACAGTGTTTACTAAGCCAATATGTTTTTCTTTTCAGTTGGAAAAACATCCTTGATCACCAGATTCATGTATGACAGTTTTGACAACACCTATCAGGTATTTTGTTTTTGTCAATTTATTATAGTTGTCTATTCTGTGTTAGAAGTAACATTCAAGGTATTTTTAAAATTTCACTTGTAATATTTACATGCACTCATGGATGTAAAAGCACTTTCTATAATTGTAAAATGCTATATACATAGTATACATGATCATACATATATATATGAATTTTCCTACAGTTATCAACCTTATTCAATTTGTCTTCTCTCCTAAAGTCTATTGGAAGATCATCTCTAGTACCATCAGGGAGGGAATTAGAAGTGATAGATGTTTTCTTATAGAGAATTAATCCAAATCTAGGAATTCTACATTTTGATCTATACTTAAAATTAAGAATAAATGAGTTAACAAAATTAAAAATCATTAACATAAGGAGATTTGAGAAATTCACATAGATGGAATTAAACAATATACTCCTAAACAATAAATGTCAAAGATGAAATCATAAGGGAAATTAGAAAATACTTTGAGATAAAAAAAAAAACCATACACACACACACACACAATATACCAAAGCTTATGAGAGACAACTTAAAGCAGTGCTGTACAGAAAAGGTTAAATTAATAACCTAATCTTCCATCTTAAGAAGCTAAAAAAGAAAAAGTAAAAGCAAGCTGAAGGAAGAAGTTATTTTAAAATTTAGATTTTATTATTCAGGTATGGTGACCCCAGTAACTAGATCAGGAAATGATTGACAGGAGGCAGGGCTAACCCTAAATGGAAAGTTAGGTATTTCGTTTTAGGTGTTTTTCTCTTTCTTTTTTTGTAGTACTGAGGATTGAACCCAGGGCCTTGCACATGTTAGGCCAAGTGCTCTGCTGCTAGAGCTTCCAAGCTCTAGCTTGGAAGGTTGTTGTTCTTTTAGAGTCTTATTGTTTCACTACAGAGAAGGAATTAATGGTTGAGGAGATGGATAAGCTAATTATCCTGTTATCATCATTATGCAATGTAAACATGTATCAGAACATCATTTTTGTACCCCATAAATCTGTACAATTTTTTTATTACTTTAAAAATGTGTACACATTCAACAAACTAGGAATAGATGGGAACTTTTCTCAGAATGGTAAAAAGAGTCTATGAAAATGCCACAGCTAACGTTATATTTAATGATGAAAGGCTGAATGCTTTCTCTGTGTTTTTTCTTTTTTCTTTTTTGGTGGGGGGTACCAAGGATTGAACCCATGGGCGTGTAACTGAGCCAAAAGAAGCCTAAAAATTTAAGGATATTTCCCATGGAATTTAAGCTGAGCCACATCCCTAGCCCTTTCTATTTTTTATTTCAAGATAGGGTCTTGCCAAGTTTCTGGGGGGTCTCATTAAATTGCTGAGATTGGCCTGAGAGTTACAAAGTCCCTGGGGCTATAGGCTTGAGCCACTGTACCCAACTCAAAGCTCTATTGTGATTATTATCATTTACCATTTATAAAAACATTGCTTGTCTTTATTTCTTTGAAGACTTTAACTGTTGTTTCATAGTTTTCCTCTCCATTCTAATCCCATCACCACTTAAGGCAACAATAATTGTTACATAGAAATCTATTAACTTCCTATACTTTCATTTTTATTTTTCTTTCTGTATTTTCATTTCCATGATCAACTTCTCTAAAAATCATTCGTTTATATATTCTCTTCTTAGACCATCAACTTTTATTCTTCAAAGTTTTTTGTTCAAGTACTCCTATTAAAATACATAAAATTCCCTGCCAGCAATTCACATCAAAACCTCAGATCCGGGCTGGGGTTGTAGCTCAGTGGTAGAGTGCTTGCCTAGCATGCATGAGGCACTGGGTTTGATTCTCAGCACCACATACAAACAAATAAAATAAAGGTCTATCAACAACTAAAAAAATATTTAAAAAAAAAAACCCTCAGATCCACTAATTCTTTCATATTATTTGTAAACACCAAGTCCTCTTGCCTTCTACCTTACTTGCCTACTTTTCTAGCTTAAATTCCATGGGAAATATCCTTAAATTTATAGGCTTCTTTTGGGTTAGTCACATCTGCCTGGCAAAATCCATATTGTAGTTGAATTCAGTCATTTCTTTTCTCTTTTTGAATATGTTAGTGGGTTATAAATTCTACCAAGCACTCTTCTAATAACTATTTCATATTTAAACTGTACTCCTCAATTTCATATTTATTCTGTACTCCTCAAACCTGATTTTTACCACTGCACCTACTCTTTTTTGGCCCTTACTTTCAAGACCATGTTAGAGAAATGGAAGTTAGCAAACAGGGATATTATTTTCTTACATCAGCTCTATATGTGCAACTGTATACCAGTCCTTCCCATTCTAATATGGGAAAGGTCTGATTCTTGTCAAAAGCCAGCCCCAGCCAGGTGTGGTGGCACATGCCTATAATCCCAAAGGGCCTATAATCCCAAGGGCCCAAGGGTTTGGGAGTCTAAGGCAGGAAGCTCACAAGTTCAAAACCAGCCTAAGCAATTTAGCAAGGCCCTAAGCAACTTCGTGAGATCCTGTCTCAAAATTTAAACGGAGCAGGGGGTGTGGCAAAGTGGGTAATCTCTGGTACCAAACCAAACAAACAAAAAAAAAATGGGCAGACCTGGGGCTGGGGCTATAGCTCAGCAGCGGAGCACTTGCTTAGCATGTGTGAGGCACTGGGTTCGATCCTTAGCACTACATAAAAATAAACAAACAAAATAAAGATCTTGTATCCATCTACAGCTACTCCCCCCCCCCCCCAAAAAAAAAAGCCAGACCCACAGGCATTGTCTTATATCCTAGGCACACAGCAATGAACAAATAGACCAAGCTTTGCTCTCAGGGAACTTCTAATGGGGAAAAGTTATACAAGTTAGCAATCATATCATTCATCTTAGTTAAAAGTGCTGTGAAAGGGGCTGCGATTGTGGCTCAGTGGTAGAGCGCTTGCCTCGCACTGGGTTCGATCCTCAGCACCACATAAAAAATAAATAAAGATATTAAAAAAAAACTTAAAAAAAAAAAAGTGCTATGAAAGAACTGCCTTAAAGGACTGAGTTTGTAGCTCAGTGGTAGAGCACTTGCCTTGCACGTGTGAGGCACTGGGTTCAATCCTCAGCACCACATAAAAATAAATAAAGGTATTGCGTACATCTGTAACTAAAAAAAGTACTGCCTTAAAAAAGGATCACAGAGCCGGGCGCGGTGGCTCAAGCCTGTAATCCCAGCACTTAGGGAGGCTGAGACAGGAGAATCGCGAGTTCAAATCCAGCCTCAGCAATGGCGAGGCGCTAAGCAACTCAGTGAGACCCTGTCTCTACATAAAACACAAAATAGGGCTGGGGATGTGGCTCAGTGGTAGAGTACCTCTGAGTTCAATCCCCAGTACCAAA
>CM053399.1:54672541-54708801 GCA_028644305.1 Xerus rutilus | reverse complement strand
CCATAGCGGCTCACTTTTTTTTTTATGATTTTTTTTAGTTGTAGATAGACACAATATCTTTATTTTACTTATTTATTTTTATGTGGTGCTGAGAACTGAACTCAGTGCTTCACACATGGCAAGGCAAGCGCTTTACTGCTGAGCTACAATCCCAGCCTGCACCTCACTTTTGCTGAGCCTGGCTTTGAACTCGCAATCCTCCTGTCTCAGCCTCCTGAGCTGAGCTGCTAGGATTATAGGTATGCTCCACCATGCCCAGCGAGGGTACCCTTCTTAACTGTTACATATTATGAAATTTATTTTTAGCCAGCTTTAAACTGTTCCCTGTTACACATCAGTGAATTGTCTTTTTTTTTTTTTTTTTTTAATATATTTTTTTTTAGTTGTAGATGGACACAATAGCTTTATTTTTTTATTGCTTTGTATGTGGTGCTGAGGATCGAACCCAGGGTCCCACGCATGCGAGGCAAGCGCTCTACCGCTGAGCTACAATCCCAGCCCCTTTTTTTTTTTTTTTTTTTGGTCTTATATTGATTGGTTAAACCCTTGGTATGATGTTAATTAGAAGCAGCAGCAGAATATATACTTGTCTTGTTTCTGTGCAATGCTTCTGTTACTTCTCAGCAGAGGGCACACAAATACTACTAACTAGGCTCAGAGACTAAAAAAGTGTTGAGGTTATTGAGCCAGATATGGAGAATTCCTGAGGGTATAAACTTGAATCTTTGAGAGTAGAACCAAAGATCACAGCATAAAAAATTTGAACTAGGGGCTCTAAAGCTTAAGAATTATGAGCTAAAGAATATAGAGTTTTCTGGATGTTTTGAAAGTACTTTAATTATACTCAAGTTCTCTGAGAAATTAAGACCTTTTAAGGATACCAAAGTACCATTGATGGGGTGAGGTTATATTGAATTTGACAGATAAGGAAAGATTTTGATTCTTTGTGTTAAAGTTGCTAAGGAAGCCAACATATTGTGTACTTTGGCACTAAGAGGAGATGCTAATTTATAATACTAGCTATGATTTTTTGTAAGAAGTAGAGTACTAGATCCAAAGATAAAAATCTATCAAGAAAATTCATATGACATATAACACTCTACATCCTTTCTTAGAAAAATCGCCTTTAAATTGTATCAAGTATTTTCTGTGTGTGTGTGTGTGTGTGACAGAGACACACACACACACACACACACACACACACACACACACACACACACAGATAGATACTGGGTACTGAACCCAGAGATATTCTACCACTGAACTATATCCCTGGCCCTTTTTCTTTTTTCTTTTGAGACAGGGTCTCACTAAATTAGGTGCCCAGGTTGGTCTTGAACTTGGAAACCTTCTGCCTTGGCCTCCTGAGTATTTGAGATTACAGGAAAACACCACTGCACCCAGCTCAAGTATTCTTTGAATATAAGAATAGACCATATGTATCTGGAAGTAATTCTCTGAAGTTGCTCTTGTTTTTCACAGTTCTTTTTTATTTTAATTTTAATTTTTTTTTTTTGTTGCAGATGGACACGATATCTTTATTTTATTTATTTTTATGTGATGCTGAGGATCGAACCCAGTGCCTCATGCATGCGAGGCAGACGCTCTACCACTGAGCCACAATCCAAGCCCTCTTTTATTTTTAATGGTAGATGGACACAATATCTTTATTTTCTTTATTTAGTTTTTTTATGTGGTGCTGGGGAACGAACCCAGTGCCTCATGCATGCTAGCCAAGTGCTCTACCACTGAGCCACAACCCCAGACCCACAGTTCTTTTTTCATTTTCCTTTCTTTTTTTTCAAAAAAGACAGCTAATACTTTTATTTGTTCTTTTTTTTTTTTTTTTTTTAATGTGGTGCTTAGGATCAAACCAGCCCCAGCCCCAGCCCCTCTTTTTCTTGTTTCAATTATAAAACCACAGACTTGGGGCTGGGATTGTGGCTCAGTGGCAGAGCACTTGCCTAGCACGTGTGAGGCATTGGGTTCAATTCTCAGCACTGCGTATAAAAAATAAAATAAAGATCCATTGACAACTAAAAAAATTTTTTTTAAAAAATCACAGATTTACCTAACAGTTTTAAGTTCAGTTTGAACCATATTGTTACTATTTGTACAATTTAAAAATAATGAAACATTGACAATTTTATATAGTTCAACTTAATATAAGCTCAAGAAAGATTTCCACAGTTGGAGTAAATTCATTCTTTTACTTGGGGAAGATAATGTTGCTTAGAATAACTTTTGAAATTACTTTGGATTTAGAAGATTTCTTATTCCAAAGGATATTAGAGATTACCAATAAATATAAACCACAGAATGGCATAGATGAAGTACTAGGTTTCAGGCACGTAATGAATGTTTTCAGAAAGATGGTGGTAATTGAATATATCCTTAACCCTTTAAAGTTAAAGCTCTAAGTCAGGCACAATAGCACACACCTGTAATCCTAATGGCTCGGGAGGCTGAGGCAGGAGGATTGCGAGTTCAAAGCCAGCCTCAGCAACTTAGCAAGGCCCTAAGCAATTCAGTGAGACCTTGTCTCTAAATAAAATAGAAGAAAGGGCTGGGGATGTGGCTTAGCGGTTAAGTGCCCCTGAGTTCAATCCTTGGTACAAAAAAAGAGAGAGAGTTAAAACTCTAATTTTTTCTACACAAAATTCTAGTGTCCTTCCAACAGAAATAAAACCCCAACTGGTTGAACCACTTTTCTTCCTTTCCTTTCCTATAATCAAACCCAGTTTGTGTATACTAGACATTTGCGCCCCTAGCCTACGAACCACTTTTCTGATTCAGTGTTCGATTTCTTATTTTTTTTTAAACTTTAATTTTTAATAACTCATTTAGAAAATCCAGTATGCCTAGTTTATATTCTGCATAATACAGCACAAAGATATTTAGGGGAAAGAGATAAGACACACATATACATAATAAATACATAAGCACATTTACTAACGGGATAATTAATCTTCTGTAGTAGAATTTGCGGCAATATCGTTTTTTCTGGGGTCCTTTGCCCTGTTTCGTTTTGTTTTGTTTTGTTTTTGTTTTGTTACCAGGGATTGAACTCAGGGGCACTCAACTACTGAGCCACATCCCCAGCCCTATTTTGTGTTTTATGTAGAGACAGGGTCTCACTGAGTTGCTTAATGCCTCACCGTTGCTAAGGCTGGCTTTGAACTCGTGATTCTCCTACTGAGATTACAGACGTGCACCACTGTGCCCGGCTCCTTTTTTGTTCTTTTTCTCTCTTTTTTTTTACTTTCTACATTTAATTTTGGATTCTTTAACCTATTTTTTCCCTTCATCATTCTAGTCTTTGCCTTTTTCCAGCTCTTCTACTGTTTTTTTGTTTGTTTTTTCTTCTTTGATGAGCAAAGTAAGCAGCCAGGCAATAGAATATTTCATATATTTGGACCATAGAAGGAAGCTGATTATCATTGTGTAGTATAAGGGAAAGGTTTTTCTTGCCTAATTCTCTTTTGTATTAGAAAAACATATCCCTTTTAGAAAACCATATTTCTGGGTCTCTGGAAATCTGTGACATCAGGACAGTTGACAAGCCATTATATAGGACATATAGGCAGAAAAGCAGTTCAAAACAGCAATATTTTATAAAATTACTAGTGGAGCAAATAGCACCATTCTGCCTGGAGAATATTCAGAATAATATTCAAACTAGGGTTCAAATACAGATGTTTGAATGTTCAAATATAAATATACAAACTAAAATTCTTTGGTCTTGTTATCTATAAAATGAGAAACAAGGATGAGAATAAGTTACCTTGCAGGAATGTGTGATGATTAGAAATGATCATGTGAAGGGCCTAAAATAATCCTTAACACAGAGCAAGTGCTTAATATGTGGAAGCCATTATCACTGAAAATTTTATTCCTTCTTACTTGGCTATAATGTATCTATTCGTTGTTTCTTCTACAATCATAAGTCCCATTTGCACCTTAATTGCTGGCCATCATCAAACTACCATTATTTGTTAACTTTGTTTTGTTTTGTTTTACAGGCAACAATTGGCATTGACTTTTTATCAAAAACCATGTACTTGGAGGATCGAACAGTGAGTAATGCTTTCAGTGTGCGATTTTCTCCAACACTCCAGGTTAGAAAACTAAAATGAAAACTATAATCAAGTGATTGTCACCATCAGAAGTACTTAGCAGTTACCAAAGTTGGTATACAGGCCTTGAGAAAAACTCTTATTACCACATGAGTTGTTCTTCACATTCTGACTTCTTAGACCCACTTGAGATCCAAAGAAGAGGAAAAGGTGAAGTATTTTGTAAAACCCTCATGTCCCTAGGCCTGTTAAACAAAATTTGTTATCTTGATTCAAAAAAATAATAACAGAGCTCCAAGAGAATTAAAAGAACTTTCATGAAGAAATTAGAGTTGCTGAAGACCTTCTGAATGTCACTTGAGACAGTCAGATATCATTTAAATATTATGCTTTTGTGAACTTCAAGATTTTCTTTGTCATAATAGGATATGTATCAAGGTGACTAAATAGGAAGAAATAATTTGTGTTTTCACTTGGATATTTTATCTTTCATTCTTTTTGAGTTTTCCCTTCTAAATGTTATGTAAATTCTGTATTCTAGCCTACTCTTCCTTGAAGTGATTCCTGTCACCTAAATAGTGAATAACTTAGATGCAATATTGCAAGACCTGCACCTCCAAAACACTATTTTATCTCCAATGTTATTTCTTAAAAGTGTGAGTTTTTTCTTTTGGATGTTCCTTTGGTCTTCATATATAAAACTTACCATTTCTTAAACCTTGAAAGCTAGGAAACTGCTTTACACTGGTAAGAAAATTTGATGCTTGTTTTCAGACTTTTCATCCTATGATGTAGATGTGAGAAAGTAAAGAAATTTTTATGTAAAGTTGCAGAAAGATATTTCTCCTTTTTGTTGCATTATCTATAATGATCTGGGGAGAGAGAAGCACAGTAGTCAAAAACCCAATTTCAGGGCTGGAGATGTGGCTCAGTGGTAGAGTGCTCACCTAACATGCAGAACGCCCTGCCTTCAATCTCTAGCACTGTAAAATAAAAAGCAAGGGACTGGGGTTGTAGCTCAGTGGTAGAGTGCTTGCCTAGCATGCATGAGACACTGGGTTCTAATCTCACACCCCATACAAATAAATAAAATAACAACTAAAAAATTAAAAATAAAAATAAAAAGCAAAACAAGGGGCTGATGTTATGGCTCAGTGGTAGAGCACTTGCCTAGCACGGGGTGAGGCTTTGGGTTTGATCCTCAGCACCACATTTTTTAAAAAAAGAAAGGTTAAATTAAAAAAAAAAAAAAAAAAAGGCAAAGCAAAACAAAAAACCATGCCAGTAATTACACCTGTTCACTGTAATCACAGCTACTGCAAAGGCTGAGACAGGAAGAGCACAAGTTCAAGGCCTGCCTGGGCAACTTAATGAGACCCTACCTGAAAATAAAATAAAAAGGGATGTAGCTCAGTGGTAAAGCGCTGACTTAGCCCAGGGTTCAATCCCCTATACTGGAGGTGGGAGGACAAAAATATCAAATGTTCTAGACCCAGTGGAAAAGAGACATGTTTTAGCTTCAGAGAGGCTTTCAAAAAAGCATGAATTCCTTTACTCTTGTTAGTCTGAGCTGCTCATTGACATTTACCTTCATTTTCTCTTTTATGTTTAGTATTTGAACATCAGTAGTCTACTTTTTGTCATCTGGAAGACATAGGGATTTAAAAAGATTATAAGGAGGGAAAAAAGTGAAGTCATATTTCTGATTCTGTGACATCTTTCACAGTGGCATTTTTTAGTCATGTACCTTCACAGCAAGCAAATTTTTCATATTACTCTTTTTTGTAAAGGGAGTTTTATGTTAATTTTCATTTCTTACTTTCCTGCAACCTCTTGCATGAGTCTTCTTTCTACCTTTCATCCTCCCCCTTTACAAAAACATTATTTCTTTTTTTTTCTTTTTTTTTAAGTATTAGTTTTTTTGTTTTTGTTTTTGTTTTTTTTTTTTTATTTATTTTTTCCCATCCCACAGATCAGGCTGCAGCTGTGGGATACTGCGGGTCAGGAACGTTTCCGTAGCCTCATTCCCAGTTACATCCGTGATTCTGCTGCAGCTGTAGTAGTTTACGATATCACAAGTAGGTATATTGCAACGGGTTGACCTTTCTTATTTTTCTTGCTTGTTTGACTGATTTTGTTGTTAGGTACGATTGCAATTATGGGACACAGCAGGTCAAGAGCGGTTCAGGAGCTTGATTCCTAGCTACATTCGTGACTCCACTGTGGCAGTTGTTGTTTATGATATCACAAGTGAGTGGGGGGAATTATGCATTTCTGATCTTCTTCAACCTTTAGCTTACCTGCATGCATGTTCTTGTCTTGTGCTTGTTTTCCTTACTGGCATGTAAAAATAAGTTTTGTCATAGCAAACTTTGTCACAGACCAGCCAGGTTAGAAGTACTTGCTTTGGTGTTTGTACCAATATGCTTTCATTTCTACTGTGCCATTTTTTCGCCTCAGAAATTGTCTTTCAGGTCCAGTTATGAATCTTTTTAAAGGCTTTCTTAATGTCCTGTTATCCCTAAGCCATGCCATGATTATAGCAAAGGAAGTCTCCTTTTTCATTAATTTGATCTCAGATAGAGTAATCTGCATCTAAGCCTCTTGCAAAGTTTTCTGAATCCTAAAGGCTCTGTTGAGGCTGTTAAAAGCTTCTGCTAGCCAGCTTTTCTCTGCTTCCTCCTTCCAGCCATTCTTTCTTTATTAAGGAAGACAGAGAAAACATAATGTACACTTCTCCATTAATGATTTTTGTTTGAATCATATCTAGATTCTTTGACTGACATACTTTGTTGCTAACAAATAGGTAAGGTTTCTCTCCAAGAAAAATTTTTTAAATGAGAAATGAAACTAGTAATGTTCTTTTTCTTTTCCCCAAAGACTGAACAATGCCTTTGACTTTTGAAGTGACTAAATTTTCTTTGGAGCATTGGTGACTGACCGGAAAATGCTCTGATTGAAATTGTCTTTGTTAATTGATTTATCTATATACATAAGGCAGTTTTTAATCATGTCATACAGTGGTCCATAATTTTTTAGAAAACCAAAATTATATAGGATCTTGGACTTTAAACTTATTTTTATTGATCTGAGCTAGTAATAATATTACTAGACATTTTTGTGTATTTGCTCAGACATAGCTACTAAATAGTAATTGCAATGGCAAAGTTAAAAGATTGCATTCAGGGATTTTTTGGATAGGTACTATATGAAGTTTTTATTCTCTTGCAGCTTTACTTTGGGTTGCTACTTGTTTAAAAAAAAAAAGTATGTTAATTGTTATACATTGACCAGTTTTGTAGCTTTAACATGTTTGTGCTTACTTTAACCAAAGCAAATGAAACTTGGTGTATTTTTCTTTAAAAATTCCATAGATATGTTAAAATGTTAGTAAATTGTTTTCTTTAGCTACCATGAAAAAGGTGTTGAAGTACTCTATTTAGAATCTATTACTAGGTTTGATCTCTAGCACCACCCCCAAAAAAGAAAAAATCCAACACTAGAAAAGATGAATTTTGTTAAAAGTGATTCTGGTGCATGAAACTAATAAACTTCAGGTTAAAGTGATCACAAACTGAGTAAGCAACACACACACACAATGTTGAAACCTATTTGAAGGCTTTACAAATTTTCTGGATGTGTTGGGACTTACTGGCTGACATACTTTTGGAAATGCTTTCTTTGTCATGTTTGGTATGTGTAAGTGATCAAAAAAAGCATTGTGGCAATATAACACCATATTATCTGCCATAGCTGTCCTTCAAAAAGTTTTTAAGTTTTTTCAATTATATAATGTATTGTAGTCATTTGATTATTACCAAAAAAAAGTTTGTAACTTACTCTAAAAGAAACCTTGAGAGTTTTATTATTCAGATTTGTTTAGATCACTGACAGATGTAATCAGATAAAATGGAGTTATGTTGTAGGCACATTAAAAGTGGGTTCCTAATGTGCCATCCCTCTTCCAACTTGCAGGGTATTTGGGGGAGTGCTGTCCGTCACTTAGGGAGGCATTTCAGTAACACTAATCTCTCTGTCCACCCTCCTATACCAGATGTTAACTCATTCCAGCAAACTACAAAATGGATTGATGATGTCAGAACAGAAAGAGGAAGTGATGTTATCATCATGCTAGTAGGAAATAAAACAGATCTTGCTGACAAGAGGTATGAAGTGGTTTTTTGTGTGTGGAATATCTAGTTTTTGTGTTTAGCTATTTCTTACTTTCCTTCATTAAATTGTTTTGAAAGGAAGTATGTTTAATCCTCAGTTTAAGCTTTTCTGTAGTATGAGAATCTGAAATATTTAATATGTAAACACTAAGCTCAATACTTAAGGGAAAATTAGTTATTTTGTGGAAGCCCATGTATAGCTTTTTTTTTTATAAAAATATTTTTTCTACTTGTAGATAGAACACAGTATCTTTATTTTTATGTGGTGCGGAGGATTGAACCCAGTGCCTACAAGTGCAAGGCGAGCACTCCACCACTGAGCCACAACCCCAGCCCCCTATGTATAATAACTCTTGTACAAGATTGTTTAAACATGAAGCCTGTACATATTTTACATTTTTAAAGTCTCTCATAAGTGGGAATAGTGTTTTGTTAAACCATTTTTAAAACATCTTCTTTTGGGGCTGGAGTTGTGGCTTAGTGCTAGAGCACTTGCCTAGCATGTGTGAGGCACTGGTTCGATTCTCAGCACCACATATAAATACATAAAATAAAGGTCCATCTATAACTAGTAAAAAAATCTTTTAAAAATTATGATTAGGGCCTGGGATTGTAGCTCAGCGGTAGAGCGCTTGCCTCGCATGCGTGAGGCCCTGGGTTCGATCCTCAGCACCACATACAAAGCAATGAAATAAAGACATTGTGTTCATCTACAAATAAAAAAAATCTTTAAAAAAATAAATAAATAAAAATTATGATTAAGGGCTGGGGTTATGGCGCAGTGGTAACGTACTCTCCTGGCATGCCTGAGGCACTGGGTTTGATCCTCAGCACCACATAAAAAAAATAAAAGATATTCTGTCCACCTACAAATAAAAAATAAATGTTTTTAAAAATTATGATTAAATGTACACATTTTTCTTTGTAATCTTATAAACATTTGTTATAGTTCAGTAGTGTAGGTTTGTGTGTGTGTGTGATTTTACTGTATTTTTAAAATTTTTTAATTGTATGATTGAACCAGACTGACTAGTTGAACTGAATGTCTTGTGGAAACCTTGGTCAAAAGTGCAAAGCCGGGCCTGGGGCCATAGCTCAGTGGTAAAGCGCTTGCCTAGCACGTTTGAGGCACTGGGTTCTATCCTCAACACCACATATAAATAAATAAATAAAATAAAGGTATTGTGTCCATCTACAACCAAAAAATACATGTTTTTAAAAAAAAGCGCAAAGCCATATTGAAGCCACAGAGTATATTAACATTTGCTCTAGAACCCATGGCTTGAGTATCTGCTTTTGGTGTTCTTAAGTGATATGCTGCATATCTTTCTGCTTAAGATAGTCTTGAACATGGTACTAAATAGAGCTTTTACTATCATGTGTTTATTCATAAGATGGATAATGAGATTTGGGTAATGAACTTGTGATATTAAAGTGTTGCAGTGAAATCTGACTTTCAAAGACTTGTGGAGGTGTGGGGCTTTTTCTGCTAAAGGCACCTCAAATAGCGAATGAGTAGTACAGTTTCAAAAAAAGTCCCTCTTAGCTGGGCGCGGTGGCACACACTTGTAATTCCAGCAGTTTGGGAGGCTGAGACAGGAGAATCAGAAGTTCAAAACCAGCCTCAGCAACAGCAAGGTGCTAAGCAACTCGGTGAGCCTCTGTCTCTAAAACACAAAATCTTGCTGAGGATGTGGCTCAGTGGTTGAGTGCCCCTAAGTTCAATCCCTAGTACCAAAAAATAGAAAAGAAAAAAGTCTTTCTTAATTTAATTCCTTATTTTTGCAGTACTGGGGATTTAACCCAGGGGTGCTCTATCACTGAGCTATATTCTCAGCCTTTTATTTTTATTTATTTGTTTGTTTGTGTTTGATGGACACAATACCTTTATTTTAATGTGGTGCTCAGGATCGAGCCCAAGATCAAACACATGCTAGGCAAGTGCTCTTCCACTGAGCCATAACCTCAGCACCCCCACCCCCCACAGCCCCTTTTTTTTTTTTGGTACCGAGGATTGAACTCAGGAGTACTCCCCCACTGAGCCACATCCCTATCCCTGTTGTGTGTTTTATGTAGAGACAGAGTCTCACCGAGTTGCTTAGCGCCTCACCATTGCTGAGGCTGGCTTTGAACTCACGATTCTCCTGTCTCAGCTTCCCAAAGTGCTGGGATTACAGGCATGTGCCACTGTGCCTGGCTATTTTTTACTTTTGAGACAAGGCCTCACTAAGTTGCTGAGGCTGACCTCAGTCTTAGATCTTCTGCCTCAGCCTCCTGAGGAATTATAGGTGTGTGCTGCTGCAATGGACTAAAATATGTCTAATTTAAAAGTAAATTTTAAATGACTTAATTTTTACCAAAATTTTTTGCACATAAATAGCTTTTGATGCAAATTTTACTTTTTATTTGTATTCAGTATGAAAATTTGAAGATAGTATTATTATATTTACTCTGGTAGAGAGTTCCTAAGTACCTTCATTGTTATAGAGAAAGATCATACATCTGCATTGTTTTCCCCTTTATAGCCAGAGTCATCTATGGAGGATGCTTTTAAGTATCTGTTCTTTTATTATCCCTCACCCTTTTTTTTTTTTTTAAGATTGCAGTGGTACTAGGGATTGAACCCAGGGGAGCTCTAATTACTGAGCCATATCCCCAGCTCTTTTTATTTTTTGAGACAAGGTTTCACTAAGTTGCTGAGACTGGCTTCAAGCTTGGTATCTTCATGCCTTACCCTCCCAAGTTGCTGGGATTACAGGATTACCACCACATCTGGCTATTGCTTAATATTTTAATTGAGTGCACAAATGCTAGAAACTTTAATTATATTTCCAATAATTTTTCTTAACAGTAGTATTTGTCAACTACTTTGGGGTTACCAGCTTTCTTAGTAATTTTTGCTAGAGTATCACCTCTCACCTGTTAATTTTTCAAAGATTAGAGCTTGTTCATTATACTAAAATGACTTCCATATATGAAAGATCTTACTGGTTAGCAGAAATCATTAAAAGAAAGTGTTTTGGCTAACGTTTGATAGAGAGGGTGGCCCTGTATAAGCATGACATGAAATTCTGAAGCCATAAAAGGAAAGATTGTTCAGTTTCAATACATAGGGTCATATTCACTTATAAGATTGACCATGATTCAGAACATTGATAATACTGTTTGACAACACTGTGGTTAAAAGTTTGAATAAGCAAAAACTCCCATACACTAAAAAGTAACTGATAATGAGGGGAGCAGTTTGACAACATTGTAATTTAAAATACTCATTGGGACTGGAGTTGGAGCTCTGTGGTGGAGCACTTGCCTCACACATGTGAGGCATTGGGTTCGATCCTCAGCACCACATACAAAATACATAAATAAATAAAGGTTTAAAAAAAAATCTTAAAAAAAAAATCTCTAAAATACTCATTGATTCAAACCTATTTCTAGTATCCCACAGAGAAGTCCACAAAAACATTCAAAGATGACCATATAAGAATGTTTTTTGTTCCAGGCACAGTGGCACACGCCTGTAATCCCAGTGGTTTGGGAGGCTGAGGGAGGAGGATTGCGCGTTTAAAGCCAGCCTCAGCAACAGTGAGCTGACCAAGCAACTCAGTGAGACCCTGTCTCTAAGTAAAATACAAAATAGGGCTGGGGGAGTGGCTCAGGGTTCGAGTGCCCCTGATTTCAATCCCCAGTACCCACTCCCCCCAAAAAAGAATGTTTCTTGCAACATTACTTTAATGGTAAAAATTTTAAACAGTCCAGGGCTGGGGTTGTGGCTCAGTGGTGGAGCGCTTGCCTCGCATGTGTAGGGCCCTGGGTTCGATCTCAGTACCACATACAAAGCAATAAAATAGAAATACATTGTGTTCATCTACAACTAAAAAAAATTTAAAAAGAATATATATATATATAAAAATTTTAAACAGTCCAAATGTCTGCCACGAGCAGATTGGACATATAATTTTGGGAAGTATTGAAAATACTTAGTAACCATTGTAAAGAAAGAGAGCAATTTATTGATATCTACTATGTATCTAACACATGAAGTTTAAAAATGCACTTGATCAGTGTACCTAATACGATATATTTCTGTTTAAAAAGATGATAGAGAGGGCTGGGGCTGTAGCTCAGTGGTACAGCACTTGCCTCGTACCTGTGAGGCACTGGGTTAGATCCTCAGCACTACATAAAAATAAATAAATAGGGGCCGGGATTGTGGCTCAGTGGTATAGCGTGCTCGCCTAGCACGCGTGACGCGTGAGGCACTGGGTTTGATCCTCAACACCATATAAAAATAAAGATATTCTGTTCACCTACAACTAAAAAAATAAATATTTTTAAAAAAATAAATAAAGCTATTGTGTCCATCTACAACTACAAAATTAAAAAAAGATGATAGAGATATTTATTTGCTTAAAACAAGTTTAGATAAGAATACATGAAAAGTAACCATGGTTACCTTTGGGAAGGAAGTGGGATTAGATGGATTTTATTGATTAATCTTTTGCAGTACTGATGATTGAACCCAGGAGCACTCTACCACAGACATTCTAGCCTGTCCATCCATCCATGTGTCCTTCCTCCCTTCCTCGCTCCCTCCCTCCCTCTCACCTGGGACACTTTACCACTGAACTAAGTTCCCAGCTGTTTTTATTTTTTGAAACAGGGTAAGTTGCTTAAGGCCTTGCTAAATTGCTGAGAATGGCTTTGAACTTGTGATCCTTTTGCCTTCAGCCTTCTGAGCTGCTGGCCTTTTCCTTTTTTAATTTGAGATGGGGATGTAGCTCACCGGTAAAGCCCTTCCCTAGCATTTCTGAGTTCCTGGATCCCCAGTACCACAAAAAATAAATGAAGGCCAGGTGCAGTGGCACATGCCTGTAATCCCAGCACCTTGGGAGGCTGAGGCAGGAGAATCACAAGTTCAAAGCCAGCCTCAGCAACGGGGAGGCGCTAAGCAACTCCATGAGACCCTGTCTCTACATAAAACACAAAATAGGGCTGGGGATGTGGTTCAGTGGTTGAGTGCCCCTGAGTTCAATCCCCAGTACCAAAAAAAACCCAAAGAAGAATAAGAAAATAGATGAATAAATGAAGGATATGGCTGTGCATGGTGGCTCAGGCCTGTAATCTCAGTTACTCAGGAATCTGTAGGGATGATACTCAAATAGTTGGGGCAATGCTGAATGGTATAAAATACCTATGAGGAAAGGAGGGTTGATGTATAATGCCAGGAATAGTGGCTCATGCCTTCATAAGTGATTATGGAGGCTGAGGCAGAAGGATTCCAAATTTGAGGACAGCCTCAGCAATTTAGCAAGACTCCATTTCAAAAAGTAAAAAGGACAGGGAAAAAGCACAGTGATAAAGCACCCCCAGGTTCAACTCCCAGTACCAAAAAACAAATACAGTATATAATATACAATTACATAATAAGAATATAGTTATAATGATTTAAAGTATATATTTTGTCATATATACATAATATATATGTATATACACTCTGGATAATTTCAATTTATTTTAATGCCCTGTGTCAATTTTTTAAAAAATATTCACAGAATTAAAAACTTGGGACTTAATGGGTTAAGGGAAAGAAGTAAGCCATTAAGAAAAAAGTAGGCTGTCAAATTTTGATTTTGTGGGGTTTGGGAGGATTTGTTTTGTTTTGTTTTTGTTTTGTGGTTCTGGGTATCAAATCTAGAACCTTGTGCTCTATCACTGTGCCACATTTCCAGCCCCTAAAGTTTGTTTGTTTGTTTTGGTACTGAGGATTGAACTCAGGGACACTCAACTACTGAGCCACATCCCCAGCCTTATTTTGTATTTTATTTAGAGACAAGGTCTCACTGAGTTGCTTAGTGCCTCACCATTGCTGAGGCTGGCTTTGAACTCACAGTCCTGCCTCAGTCTCCTGAGCCACTGGGATTACAGGCATGTGCCAATGTGCCCGGCCAAGGGTTGTTTTTTTTTAAGTTGTAGATGAACACAATACCTTTATTTTATACATTTATTTATATGTGGTGCTGAGAATCGAACCCAGTGCCTCACGCATGCTAGGCAAGCACTCTACCACTGAGCCACCACCCCAGACCCCCGGCTAAGTTGTTTTTGTTTTTAACATCTTTATTTATTTTTATGTGGTGCTGAGGATCAAACCCAGTGCCTCATGCATGCAAAGCAAGCACTCTACCATTGAGCTACAATCCCAGCTCCCCCACCCCCTAGCTGTGTTTTTTGTTATTGTTGTTTTTTTTTTAGTTATACATGGATATGGTGTCTTTATTTTGTTTGTTTATTTTTATGTGGTGCTGAGGATCGAACACAGTGCCTCACATGTGCGAGGCAAGCGCTCTGCCACTGAGCCACAACCTAAGCCCCAGCTCAGTTTTTTTTTTTTAAATATTTTTTTAGTTGTAGATGGACACAATATCTTTATTTATTTATTTTTAATGTGGTGCTGAGGATCGAACCCAGTGCCTCACGCATGCGAGGCAAGCGCTCTACCACTGCGCTACAATCCCAGCGCCCCCCAACTCAGTTTTTTTTTTTTTAATATATTTTATTTTTATGTGGTGTTGAGGATCGAACCCAGTGCCTCACGCATGTCAGGCGAGCACACTACCACTGCACCATAACCCCAGCCCCTCCAGCTCAGTTTTAATAGTAAAAAAACTACAAGACGAGGGCTAGGGTGGTAGCTCAGTGGTAGAATACTCGCATAGCACGTATGAGGCACTGTGTTCGATCCTCAGCACCACATTAAAAAGAAATAAATAAATGTATTGTGTCCATCTACAACTTATAGGATGAGCCAGCTGGTACACTCCTGTAATCCCAGCTGCTTAGAAGGCTGAGCAAGAGAATCACAAAGTTTGAAGCCAGCCTGAGCATCTTAGTGAATTTAAGTTTTTATTATTTTTGAAATAGTTTTTTAAAAAATTCTTTTTAAAGTCTGGGGATATAGCTCAGTGGTAGAGCATCCCTGGGTTCATTCCCTAGTAACTGCCAAAACAAAACAAAAAAGCTATCAGACAAATTCAGTCAAATAAAAGCAAATCAGTTTAAAACAAACAAACTTAAGCTGGGTGTGGTCATGGGTGCCTATAACCCCAGCTACTGGGGAGGCTAATGCCAGCAGGATTACAAGTTCAAGGCTAGCCTGGGAATTTAGCAAGACCCCGTCTCAAAATAAAATTTCAAAAGAGGTTGGAGATTATAGCTGAGAGAGAAACTGTTCTGTTAAATTTCCAGTATAAAAAATAAAATAAATGTGTGTGTGCCTTTTTAAAAATTTAGTTAAGTATAACACACACAAAAACGTACAAAATTTAAGTGTAGTGTCAATTTTTTTCCCCTTCAGTTTAAGTTGCCAAGGCTTACCTCAAACTTTTGACTCTCCTCCCTTGGTTTCTAGAGTCCCTGGGATTATAGGCATGAGCCAGTGCACCCAGCCCAAAAATTTTTTAAATTAATATTGTCTGTGTAACCATCATCCATATAAAGAAAAGTTATTTTTAGAACTGTTTATAATCTTCATGATGTCATAATTTATCTTTTTTTTCTACAGGCAAGTTTCAATTGAGGAAGGAGAGAGGAAAGCCAAAGAACTGAATGTTATGTTCATTGAAACCAGTGCAAAAGCAGGATACAATGTAAAGCAGGTAAGTGTCCATTGAGTATTAGAAAACATGAAATAATTGCATGAGTATTCTGTTCTATAGTATAAAGTTTTCATCCAGTTAGTAACAAGGCCTCATGAATTAGCAATGTATTTTCAAATAGTGAAAAAGTAAATATGAAGCATGGGAAATGAGAAAAGACTTGACAAAGATTATACAAAGGACAACTTTTTTTTATGTTTGCAAAGTTGTAAATTTACCATACTCTTACTGTATACCTACCTGATGGTAAACTTTTCTGGTTTCAGAGATGACAAGATTTTGATAAATGAAAGCAGTTATTTGTTGTCGGTTTTGCTTGTTGTAAAAGTATATTCTGGTGACTTTATCCTTAATAAACTACTAGTGTTTAAACAGTGTTTACAACAGCAATGTTTTTAGGGAAGAGGGCAGGAAAATGTAGAAATCTCACATTACCAAGTTTTCTACAAGATGCCAGAAACATTTGCTTAATTAATCAGAGCTTTATATCATAGAGTATGATTTATAGGATTTGTAGACTGAATTATTTTTAAAATATTTTTTTTAGTTGTGGATGGACATAATACCTTTATTTAGTGTATTTGTTTTTATGTGGTGCTGAGGATCAAACCCAGTGCCTCACATATGTGAGGCAAGCATTCTACCACTGAGCCACAACCCCAGCCCGACAGTAAATTCTTTTTTAACTGCAAGTAATAAAAAAGTAAAATCCTTTCAATTAGGATGAGCTTTATGGGGAAAAAAAAATCCCTATATTGTTTTCATTTTTGCACAGTATTTCCCATTCCCTGCTTGCCTTATACCATTAAGATGTCAGCTACATCTTTGACATTTTCTACCCTACCTCCTGGGTAGGCCAGTAACTTTGTGTTTTCACAGACTCCTTACCCCTGTGAAACCACTGTTAAAGAATCTTACTCAAGGGCTGGGATTGTAGCTCAGCAGTAGAGCACTTGCCTTGTGTGCATAAGGCCCTGGGTTCGATCCTCAGCACCACATACAAAGCAATAAAATAAAGACATTGTGTCCATCTACAACTAAAAAAATATTAAAAAAAAAAAAAGAATCTTATTCAATATATTGAAAATCAATCTATCTCCATCTTTTTCTTTCTCTCTCCCTATCCCCTTGAAAATTACATAGTCCAGAACCTAGCAATGCATGTGGAATATAACAAATGATAAGTAGTTGAACCTATAGAAGTCACAGGCAAGGGGCTGGGATTGTGGCTCAGTGGTAGAGCGCTTGCCTCGCATGCGTGAGGCACTGGGTTCGATCCTCAGCACCACATAAAAATAAATAAAATAAAGATACTGTGTCCATCTACAACTAAAAAAAATTTTTAAAAAAGTTGTTACAGGGCTGGGATTGTGGCTCAGGGGTAGCGCACTTGCCTCGCATACGTGAGGTACTGGGTTCGATCCTCAGCACTACATAAAAATAAAAAAAATAGAGATATTGTGTCCATCTACAACTAAAAAAAATATTTAAAAAAAAAAGTTGTTACAGGCAATTTAAGATTTTGAATAATGGAAGTTACTACAATATTACCATGTGCCATGAGCCAGTGTTCCAGGAAAAAGCAATAGGTAACTTCATCTGAATTTCTCTATTGGAGACTTTGTGGGTGGGTGGTACTGGGAATTTAACTCAGGAACACTCAACCACTGAGCCACATCTGCAGCCTTATTTTATATTTTACTTAGAGACAGGGTCTCACTGAGTTGCTTAGCACCTCACTGTTGCTGGGGCTGGATTTGAACCCACGATCCTACTGTCTCAGCCTCTAGAGCTGCATGCTCTATGAGGCCTGGCTCTATTAGAGAAATTTTGATAAGGTTTTGAACTAGTTTTATGTCCTGCTACAGGATGTCTTTTTCTGGGTTAATGTTTTTTATTGATTTTTTTTGTTTATTTTGTTTTTTGTTTTGTTTGGTTTTTTGGTACCGGGGATTGAACTCAGGAGCACTCAACTACTGAGCCACATCCCCAGTCCTATTTTGTGTTTTATTTAGAGACAGGGTCTCACTGCGTTGCTTAGTGCCTCGCTATTGCTGAGGCTGGCTTTGAACTTGTGATCCTCCTGTCTCAACCTCCTCTGGGTTAATGTTTGGAAGCTCTAAGATCATTAGCAGGTATAGAACACTACTGATGACTAGTATCTTCATGAAGCTCAATCACTCCCAAATTAACAGCTTTATGAAAGTATAAATTGTATATCCTAAGCCAAAGTGCCCCAAAATCTGGTGTTTTGATCACCTGCTAGATCGCATAAGTGGAAAATTCTACACCTGACCTCACCAGTTGCATTAGAGTTATTGTGTTAAATTACCTTCAGTCTATTTGTATAAAGGGTATATGAAACATGGATGAATTTCAGGTTAGACTTGAGTCCCACCCCCAAAATGTTTTATTATATATATACAAATATTCCAAAATTTTAAATCTGGACCCAAGCATTTCAAATAAGAGACACTATATAATTTATGTAATTATATTAAACATATAATTTATATACTGTGTTTATATGCCATAAATTTTGCTTAGTTTAAATGTACAGTTCAGTTATTTTAGTAAATCTATGGCATTGCATAACTGTTGCCACAGTCTGACTTTAGAACATTTTCAGCACATAATTTTTTTCCAAAAGCCTGACCAATATAGACAGATATAGCTATATAGTGATAGAGATGTGTTTTACAAAAGTCCTGAATTTAAAACTCATTTACTACTTTATTATTTCTTTTTATTTGATATGTCTGAACATCTGATTTTGCTGAAGTTCCTGATTCTAATGGGACTTGATATTAGTATTCTTTTAAATATACATATAATGAAAATTACTTCTTAATTTTTGGAAGAAAGCTGCCTTTTATTTTTTATTTACTTGTTTTTTAAGCTTCCGTCTTAACTCACAAAAACCATTACCTGTTTTTCATTTTATAAGGATTACTACCCACAGCATATTAGTTAGGATTTTATTTCAATATTTAGAGACCATACTTTGTTAACTTATATAATTCACTCAAGTAGAAAAATTCTGGAAGCTGGGCACGGTGGCTCATGCCTGTAATTCCAGCACTTTGGAGACAGGAGAATCGTGAGTTCAAAGCCAGCTTCTTATTAATATCCATTTAAGCTGGCTGTGGCAGTGCCCATCTGTAATCCCATGAACTCAGGAGGCTGAGGCAGGAGGATCACAAGTTTCAGACTGACCTCAGCAATTGAGTGAGACCCTATCTCAAAATGAAAAACAAAGGAGTAAGGAAGTAGCTCAGTGGTAGAATGCCTCTGGATTCAGTCCCCATTACTGAAAAAAAGAAAGCACATTTAAGTAATAGGTTAAAATCTTTGCCCTTGCAACTGGCAATGATTAATCATGTAGAATTTATTTCTGTCTTGAGAAAATGACTTGCTAATTCGAAGTATTAACTAACAAATACATCGATTTTTTTTTTTTTTTTTTTTTTGGTATGAGGGATTGAACCTGGGGCACTTAACCACTGAGCCACATCCTCAGCTCCCCCTCCCCTTTTAAAAGTATTTATTTATTAATTTTTAAAAATATTTTTAAAATTGTCAATGGACTTTTATTTTATTTATTTATATGCAGTGCAGAGAATTGAACCCAGTGCCTCATACATGCTAGGCAAGCACTGCCACTGAGCCACAACCCAAGCCCTATTTTATTTATTTATTTTTATGTGGCGCTGAGGATCGACTCCAGTGCCTCACACGTACTAGGTGAGCACTCTACCACTGAGTTATAACCTTGATCTCCCCTTCGTGTGTGTGTGTGTGTGTGTGTGTGTGTGTGTGTGTGTGTGTGCACGCGTGCGTATTTGTTTATTTATTTATTTATTTATTATTTAGAGACAGAATCTTGTTGAATTGGTTAGGGCCTCACTAAGTTGCTGAGGCTGGCTTTGAACTTGTCTTCCTGCCTCAGCCTCTTGAGCCAATGGGTGTGTACCACCTCACCTGGTTGCATTATTTTTATGATTTGTTGAATTTTTTACAAAATGCCACCTCTTTAACTTTATTATCATCTCTCCTGAAATCAGAAATATGCTGAATATATATTTTGGCTAGATGGCCAAAACTGAATATTAGTGTACAGAATGAATTTCTGGGATACAAAAATAAATCTAGAACTTCATCCTAAAAACACTATCAGAATTTGATATAGTACCACATTGTCAGTCACAGTACTTTACTTACTGCCTATTTTGATATTGGTGGGGGAATGCTATTTTTTGCTTTCTTATTTTCTATAAAATGTTTTCCCCCCACTCGCTATTATTTATGATAAGATCAAAGGTGATTTTTGTTGTTGTTGTTATTTTTGGTTTTTTGTTACCAGAGATTGAACTCAGGGGTACTCAACCACTGAGCCACATCCCCAGTCCTATTTTGTGTTTTATGTAGAGACAGGGTCCAGTTGAGTTGCTTTGCTTAGCTCCTCACCTTTGCTAAGGCTGGCTTTGAACTTGCGATTCGCCTCTCAGTCTCCCTAAGTGCTGAGATTACAGATAGGCGTGCACCACAACGCCCTGGCTCTATTATTGTTAATATATTGTAGTTTTTCCTGATGCATGAAGTTTTGAACTGACCAAAGTTGGTATTCTGCTTTCTTTTCTTTTCTTTCTCTCTCTTTTTTTTTGTATTCTGCTTTTAAGTCAATAGTGCTAATATATCATAACTTTAAAAACATTAGAATTATCTAATTTTGTACTAATTTTTTAATTTTATTATTTGTATGTATGTGTATGGTACTAGGGATTGAACAAGGATTAGGGAGCACTCTACCATTGAGCTACATCTCAGCTTGTTTTTTAATTTTTATTTTGAGTCAGAGTTTCACTGAGTTGCCCATATTGGCCTTGAAATTACTATCCCTCTGTCTCAGCCTCCCAAGTCTCTGGGATTACAGAGGCATGCACCACTGTGCCTGGCCTAATTAAGAGTATTTTTATATCTAAAATGTTTTATCTATCTTTGGAACTGAATATTCATATTTTGATCCAAATAGACCCACTGCCTTATATAATTGTTATATTGATTTGATATGTTAGGGATTTATAACTGCATGATCTTTGATTTTGCACAATTTCTGGTGTACCAGAAATAATGTTAAGGTAAGCATTCTACGGTTTGAAATCTAATAGTTGGTTTGGGAAAAATATTGAGGCAAATGCCTAATTTGGTATCTACTGAAATGCTCCTAAACCTTATAGAACCCAAACAATTAGTTTTTCTTTTTTCCTATTCCTACCCTATTGAACTGTTGTATAACAGATAAAAATCTTTAGTTTGCTCTTTGTATGTACTTCTTTGCCACAAACATTTTACACACAGATCCAGTTCCTCATCTCTAGCTTTTCATTCATTCTATTTCTTCTCAGTTTAAGTATGCAACATTTATGGAGTACTTTACACAATGTGTTTTTCAGCCAAGAGATTTTTTTTGATGGGAGGAGTACTGGGATTTAACATAGAGGTATTTTACCATTAAGTCATATTCACAACTCTTTTTTATTTTTTATTTTAGGATAGGGTCTCACTAAGTTGCTAAGGCTGGCCTTGACTCTCCATCCTTCTGCCTGGCCCTCCCAAGTCACTGGGAATACAGGCTTGTGCCATCACGCCCAGTTAAGGGGGGCCTTGTTAAATCTATATTCTCATATCATTTTCTACTTCCTCTTTGTGTAGCAACTCATCACATTGTGACATAAGGAATTGAGTCTCTGCTTTGCCACATTGCAAACTCATGAATTCAAAAATTACCTTGAGCTGGGCACCATGGCATGCACCTGTATCCAACCATTTGGGAGGCTTAGGCAAAAGGATCACAAGTTTGAGGCTGGCCTGGGCTACCCAGTGAGCTCTGTCTTAAGATAAATATTTAAAAAAAAAAAAAAAAAATCAGGACACTGTGGCACATGCCTGTAATCCCATCAGATCAGAAGAGCTGGGATGTAGCTCAGTGGTAAAGTGCTTGCCTAGCATGTGTTGGGCATATGTTCAATCCCCTGTACCACCAGGAAAAAAAGGTACATTTTTATATCCCTAAAGAGTTCAGAGCCAGGCGTAGTGGTGCACGCCTGTACTCCCAGCACTTTGGGAGGCTGAGACAGGAGAATCCCAAGTTCAAAGTCAGCCTCAGCAACGGTGAGGCGCTAAGCAACTCAGTGAGACCCTATCTCTAAATAAAACACAAAATAGGGTTGGGGATGTGGCTCAGTGGTCAAGCACTCCTGAGTTCAATTTCCAGTACCAAAAAAAAAAAAGAGTTCAGATAATGCCTTAAGTTAACAGACACATGGTACAAGGGAGTTACATCATATAGAATTCTATACTACATGCCTAACTAAAAGAAATAATTGACTATAATCCCAGCACTTAGGGAGGCTGAGACAGGAGAATTGCAAGTTCAAAGCCAGCCTCAGCAAAGGCGAGGTGCGAAGCAACTTGGTGAGACCCTGTCTCTACATAAAACACAAAATAGTGCTGGGGATGTGGCTCTATGGTCGAGTACCCCTGAGTTCAATCTCTGGTACAAAAAATAAAAGAAATAATTGAAGCCAGGCGCGGTGGCTCAAGCCTGTAATCCCAGCACTTTGGGAGGCTGAGACAGGAGAATCGCGAGTTCAAAGCCAGCCTCAGCAATGGCGAGGTGCTAAGCAACTCAGTGAGACCCTGTCTGTACATAAAACACAAAATAGGGCTGGGGATGTGGCTCAGTGGTCGAGTGCCCTTGAGTTCAATCCCCAGTACCAAAAAAAAAAAAAAAAAGAAATAATTGAAATGATTAGGCAGTTTTTTCTCAGTTCTACTTGATGAAAGTATATGCCTAAGATTGGGTACTACATAAGAGTTATGCATCTGTTGTTCCTTCAGCCAGTATCTGTTCCCAAGTACTTCTCAAACATCTCACCAGGATTGAGTGTTTCTCCTATTGAAGATACTTTTTGTAATATTTTACCTCAAACACAACCCAATCACTTCCTCTGGGCTTATTCACATGATCTAAGAAACGCTAGCTGTGTTGGATTTGAGAAGTCTTATGTTGATCTCTAACAGTATTTTTCTAAGTAGTTATCAAAGCTAATTTTGACTAACCTCACTTTGTTTTTTGTTGTTGTTGTTGTTGTCGTTTGTTTTTGTACCAGGGATTAAACTTGGGGGCGCTCAACCACTGAGCAACATCTCCTTCCCTGCTTTTTGTTTTATGTAGAGACAGGGCCTCACTGAGTTGCTTAGCGCCTCGCCATTGCCGAGGCTGACTTTGAACTTGCAATTCTCCTATCTCAGCCTCCCAAAGTGCTGGGATTACAGGCATGCCCCACTGCGCCCAGCTTGACTAACCTCACTTTCACTACATATAATACACTGTCTATGGAACCTAACACTATGAAAGACAGATTCCACTATACTGTTTTACTAGATGAACAGTCTGTCCTTTGAGTTTCTTTAATACCTTATTTTTATGACTCAGATGATATATTTGCTGCCTGTTTCACAGCTAGCTAGGTGTTCCTGTTTTGTCTCACCTGTTGGAAAACAAATTGTATCTTTGATCATGCTTGGTATTTAGCATGTTTTTCGTATGATATTCATTTATGGGATGAATAGACATTTCCATATGCCTTATTTGTGCTTAAGTCTAAGTGAGGAATAACCCAGAAGCCATAGCCTTTCACTCACCACCCACTGGTCATCCACCTTACTACCATCTCTCTCCCACAGCTCTTCCGACGTGTAGCAGCAGCTTTGCCTGGAATGGAAAGCACACAGGACAGAAGCAGAGAAGACAGTATCCTTTTTGGTTTTGTTTGTTTTCCCAGAAAAATGTTATTGTTGATACTAGTCTTCAGAGTTCTCCTTTGCTGGTAAGGAATACTGTGCCATTTCCTTTTACAGCCAGGAATTGATGACTCAGTTGGACAAAAACTCAGAGGTCTTCTACACAAGTGAGGTCTACCATTAAGTATCATTTGCAACCTGCTGCTCACTGTAATTATTCAGTGAAGAGTGTTGGTTTTTGTTTGATTTTTGATAGGTAGCAAACAGAATCCCAGTCTCCTGCTTCTTTGAGTTCCATTGGCTCAGAGGTTTTTCCCCATAAGCTATCATTTTCTCTTCCTACCTTTTCTAACATTTGAGCTCTCTACTTAGCACAGGCAAGAAATAACTCAATGTAATTTTATCATGGACTCTATTTTTCAGAAACAAAACATAATGAAACACATCTTTTTTTGTTTTGTTTTGTTTTGGGGTTTTTTTGATACCAGGGATTGAACTCAGGGGTACTTGACCACTGAGCTACATCCCCAGCCCTATTTTGTGTTTTATGTAGAGACAGGGTCTCACTGAGTTGCTTAACACCTCACCATTGCTGAGGCTGGCTTTGAACTTGGGATTCTCCTGTCTCAGCCTCCCAAAGTGCTAGGATTACAGGCGTGCACCACCACGCCCAGCTGAAACACATCTAATAATCAGTTATTTCCAAGTATTTTGAATTTTTAAAAAATATTTCTGTAGTTCTAGATGGAATGCCTTTATTTTATCTGCTTATTTTTATGTGGTGCTAAGGATCAAACCCAGTGCCTCACACTTGCTAAGCAAGTGGTCTACTACATAGCTACAGCCCTAGCCTCCAAGGATTTTGAATTTTGATGTTTCATTGTTTTGTTCTATGTTTTATATTTTATCTCCTAACATTTTTCCATATGTAGACATTTTTATTAAATTGTACAGTTCATAACACTTTGTGCTCAACTCTTCCCACTTTTATTTTATTTATTTATTTTTTTTGGTACTGGAGATTGAACTCGGGGGCACTCGACCACTGAGCCACATCCCCAGCCCTATTTTGTGTTTTATATAGAGACAGGGTCTCACTGAGTTGCTTAGCACCTCACTGTTGCTGAGGCTGGCTTTGAACTCGCGATTCTCCTGTCTCAGCCTCCCAAAGTGCTGGGATTACAGGCTTGTGCCACCACGCCCAGCTCACTTCTAAATATTTTATATTTTCCAAGCCACCTTTATTTTCATGGTGTAATGTATTCTACTGAGTTGAAATGCCATCATTTATTAAATTTCCTGTTATTGGAACTGTCTTGTAAGTTGTCAAACTTTTATCATAGATGATTCTATAAGGAATACTATCTTTGTATTGTTTCTTACTCTTATAGAATAATATCCTTAAGATAGATTGCCATGAATAGAGCTTGTATTTCATTCTTATTCTTATTGCATGTAACAGACAGAAGCAAGTTTATTCCATTTGAATACCATGTATGGTGAGGTAGCTATGTAGAATATAGCAACTGTGTAGGCTCTGAAGTCAAACAGAACTATAAGAGGCTTGCCAAAGATGTCAGAATTAAGAAGAAATAGAACTGTGCTTTTCTGTTTATGGCTCCTTAAATTTTGTTTCAGTGATTGACATAAAACTGGAAAAGCCTCAGGAGCAACCAGCCAGTGAAGGAGGCTGTTCTTGCTAATCCCTCATGGCATCTTCAACCCTTCTCCAGAAGCTCACTGCTTTGGCTCCCGTACTCTTTCATTGACTGCAGTGTGAATATTGGCTTGAACCTTTTCCCTTCAGTAATAACGTATTGCAGTTCATCATTGCTGCCTGTCTCGTGGAGATGATCTATTAGCTTCACAAGCACAAAAAAGTCAGTGTCTTCATTATTTATATTTTACAAAAAGCCAAAAGATTCCAGCATATTCCAGTGGTAACCTTAAAGATCAGATACATTTTCTTAACATTTTTCTTTTTTTAATGTTATGATAATGTACTTTAAAATGATGGAAATCTCAACAATATGAGCATGGCTTGGTTAAGGAGCAGTATGTTCTCAGCAGCATTTACCTACCTACTTGTTCTCTCCCTGCTTTTCTCACCTCTCTCTTATCTGCATTCCCTGTTCTCACCCTCCCACAAAGCAAACAAGAGGTGGCAATGCAGCAAACCCATTGGAATGATCCTTATGTTTTACAGATAGCCACTTGCTCTAGGCCAAGATGTTCAAAATTATTCTTGAGCACTGATATAAATTATTTAGACCTTCTTTGAGGTCAGAACTTCGCTATCATGGTGGGCAGTGCTTGAATGAGGAAAGAGTTCTGGTGTATCTTCAAAATGAGTCCTAATGAACATAGTACTTAAAAGTATATGAACATAAAATTTATTTCTGACCAAGACAAATGCCCTTTCACATGTACTTTATTAGACTCTGGGAGAAAAAAAATAACCAAGTGCTTCAGAACAGGTTTTTAATGTTTAGTTATTCATGGTAAAATCATACAGTTCCAATTAACTCTTCCTCCCAATGTTTTTTAAATTGTTGAGGTAGTTATTGTTTATATAAAAAAAACAAAAACAAAAAACACCGCCACCCTTTTAAGCAATAAATTTTGCTTGGATTTTCCTGCTTTTTAAAAATGCTATTCAGGCAAGGCATTGTGAAAATCAAATTCCTTTAAAAATGGTTGAGGAATTTAAATTTGATGACATGGTCAAAAATATAACAAATAGAAATAATGATATCTAAAGCTTACCAACAAACGAACCCTCACAGAATAGCAAATACTGTACTTTCTTTCATTTGAAGTCAAAGTGAAAATGGAAATAATTTTCTTGTAAGCCCCTAGAGGCAGATAAGAACATTGAAAAGGGAAAGGAGAGAATGGAAATAAAAGTCAATATTATGCAGATTTATGCCTTATTTTTTATCATTTTTTTAAATGTTGGATCTTTCAGGCTGGTTTTGCTTTTTATTAGATCTGTATAGTTTGGTTAATTAACTAGTGATTTAGTTTTATATTTAAGCTACAATTAATCTCTTTTCTTTGGTGATATTTATTTCTTTGCCCTTTTTTTTAAACTTTGAATTTTTAGATGTTTTGGTGAATCTTTTTAAAGCTTTATCACCATGGCAATATGCATTTTCCTTAAAACACTGCAAACAAATATACTAGGAGTGCACCCTTTTAATCTTTACTAGTTATTGTGAGATTGCTGTGTAAGTTAATAAACACATATGTAAATACATTGTTTGCAGGGAGAAAATTTCTGAGTTAAAACTCAGGAAAAGCCTGCTGAATTTATGTTGAAAGCATTACTTAACACAGTATAAAGATGAAAAGACAACAAAAATAACTTCATACTTTCTCATCTTCTCATTGCTACAAAACCCTTAACTCAGAAAACCTTGTTCCCCTCTATTCCTCTTCCTCCTTTACTTCTCACTTATTGTTACCTTGTAATATCCAGAGAGCACTTGGATTATGGATCTGATAGAGAAATGTTTTCAGATAATCATTAGCCCACATACCTGTAACTTATACTCAAAGATGGGATGAAGTTGTAAAGTGCTTTTATAATACAATATTATTGTTAAAAGCAAGGATTGACTCTTTTGTTTTATTTTGACATGGCATGTCCTGAAATAAATATCAATTCAATATGGCAGATGGGTCATATTCTTTATTTGGAAAAAGTTGTGATTTCTGAAAAGTCTTCCTACACTGTTGCATTTGATTCTTTTTATGTATCTTTAAGAAATTAACCAGTATCCTGCTTTTAATATTGGTCTTTTTGTTTGGCTTGAGGTTCTTTAACTGAAGCAGTGAAATGTGTTCATAGTCTAGGCTTTTTTTTTAATAAACACAATTTTGCTGCCAAAATATATATAAATAAAACACTAAAGAAAACAGTTGTTGACTTGGTTTCCCATTCCTGCCAAGGTGTTGAATTAGCATGTTTCTAGAGCTATAAAAGGAACATGGAATTCAGAAAAATAACAGAAAAAGTGAAAAATCCTTGGGAAGTCAGAAGACTCTTCAATTGTTGGAGGAATGTGAGAGTGGCTGCCACTTGAAAGATGACCCTAGTAGAGGTAGTAATAGGATTACAGCCACATAATGACATTTTCACCAGTGATGAGTCATATACACAGTGGTGGTTCCATAAGGTTTTAACAGCCAAAAAAAATTTGTTTTGACTAGTGATATTGTTACTGGCACCTTAGGCCAAAGGCCTGGATTCCTACATGGGTTGCCTACCCATGTCAGAAAACAATATAAAAAGGAAAAATGAATATAATCACTGTTTGGCCAACTAACAAGGCAGCCATTCTGCCTCTAGCAGTCCTACAAGAATGTTAGTTTATAGGAACAAAATCCAGCATATATACATATGTATATTTAGCCAGGCTATGCTAGCCAGAGATAGGTTACAATTTCAGTTTTCATTCTCAGCATAAGGAAGCTGGGATGAGGAACAAAAAAAAAATTGGGGGCTTTTAATTTCAAAAAGATTCTTACAGGATTGTAATGTCATAACATTCCTTATTTGTCTGGTAATGCTGGTGTAAACAAACACTGTGCTGCCAGTCATATAAAAGTACAGCACATATAATATTATGTACAATACGTTATACCTAATAATAAATGGCTTAGTTACCAGTTTATTATACTTACTTTTAGCATTATTTTTAGAGAATTCTTCTACTTATTTAAAAGAAAAAGATTACTTACTGTGAAACACTATGCCACACTGAGCCAGCCGGCCTTGTATATTTTGTTTACTGCATCTCTTTTTTTTTTTTTTTTTTGGTACTGGACCACTGAGCCACATCCCCAGCTCCATTTTTTGTATTTTATTTAGAGACAGGGTCTCACTGAGTTGCTTAGCGCCTTGCCGTTGCTGAGGCTGACTTTGAACTTGTGATTCTCCTGTCTTAGCCTCCCTAAGTTTTGGGATTATAGGCGTGCGCCACTGCACCCAGCTTATTGCATCTCTTGATTGCCTCTTCTCTTGCGCTCAATTTAATCTTCTGTTTTGTTCATCATGGCCCCAGGAACAACAGGCTATAACATACATGGATATCATGTAGCCTAGGTTTGTAGTAGGCTGTAACCATCTAGGTTTGTGTGAGTACACTCTATGATGTTCCCACAGTGGTGAAATTGTGTCCTGTTGTTAGTGAGGATTGACTATTAGGAAAAATAGTTTAAGTTCTGCTTTTGGAACTGGGCACAGTGGCACAAGCCTATAATCCCAGCACTCAGGGAGGCTGAGACAGGAGAATCACGAGTTCAAAGCCAGCCTCAGTAACGGTGAGGCGAGGCACTAAGCAACTCAGTGAGACCCTGTCTCTACATAAAACACAAAATAGGGCTGGGGACGTGGCTCAGTGGTCGAGTACCCCTGAGTTCAATACCCGGCACCAAAAAAAAAAAAGAGGGTCTTAATATGGGGCCTATACTAGCCCCAAACCCAAGCAGTCTTCTTACCTCAGCCTCCCAAGTAGCTGAGACTGTGGGCATGTGCCACTATGCCTGGGCTCTTCTACTTTTAGCTTATCATTGTATTTATTTATTTATTTATTTTTGGTACTAGGAGTGAACCCAGGGGCACTTTAAAGGTTTTTTTGCTATGAGTACCAGGTATTGAACCCAAGGGGTGCTTAACCACTGAACCACATCCCCCACCTCCCTTTTTTTTTTGGCAGGGTCTCACTAAGTTGCTTAGGATCTTGCCAAATTGCTGAGGCTGGCTTTGAACTCAGTCCTCCTGCCTCGGCTTCCCAAGCTTGTGTGTTCATAAGTGTGTGCCACTGCACCTGACTTCTTTTTTGTACTCATTGCTGAGTTAGGAGGAGTGAGTGGAAAACACTATGGCCAAAGTGGAGAGATGTTTTGGGGGAAAAGCCAGGAGAATAAGGAGAAAGGTGAGGATATAGTGACTTTGCAGGTAGACCGAAAACCTATCTCCTTATGGGGGAAATAAGTGGTAATTTAGTTCTATTTTTGCATTTTCTTGTTTTCCCTTTGGTTACCCAACAAGTTCTGTAAACTTTGATAGATGCATGTCTTCATGATGGGGCTGGCAATGACATAGAGAATGAAAAGCTAGAGCAGCAAGGGAAAACTATTCCACACTGATCCCTTCTTGGTACCCAGGTGGAGAGAATAAACAACCACTTAAAGAAATCTTGACAAGTGGTGACCAATGCATTAGCAGACTAAGGTGTTGAGTGAAAAACAACTGGCCAGTGGATAAGTTCTAAGGCTGGCAGGGCTGGGGTTGTGGCTCAGTGGTAGCGCTTGCCTAGCATGTGTGAGGCACTGGGTTCGATTCTCAGCATTGCATATATATAAATAAATAAAGGTCCATCAACAACTTTAGAAAGTTCTAGGGCTAAGGAGCATTGTGGTCTGAGGCCCAGAAATAAAGCTGAAACCGAGCTCTTAGCATTTCTCTAGAGGCCGATTTCAGCTTCAGCTGAGGAAAGAGGTCCCACAGCTCTGCCACCCGACAAGGGAAAGAAAGGTTCCTATGGGTGGCATAAAGCAGAACAGTCCCTAGCAGGCCAAGTAGGCATTTAGGGTCCTTTCCAGCAAGTGTTCTGGAGGTAGATCTCAGTAGTTCTGAGATGGAGTCATATACTTGGTTCTGGAGACGTGCTCAGCTGCCAGGATGAACAGACTCTGTCTACAAAATCCCCTCGAAGAGGGGGCTTGTGGAGGCAGGGTGGTCTCAGGAATAGACCTGGAGTTGAGCTTCCCCAGTAAACTGACCCAGAACAACCAGGCAGCTCTTGGGCTGCCCAATTTGTGTAGATGGTTTTGTCTGAGTTTAGATTGTTGTCTATGAGGACCGATGTTTGTCTTTATGTAATCTTTCCATGGTGACTATGTCCTTCCCCTGCCTCACATATTTTGAGGTTCTGTGTGGCCCTGGGAGTCTGGTTCAAGCTCCTTCCCTAGCACTGAAGGCCTGATAGTCTGATCTGCTGACCTCTTTCTCCTCCCTTAGTTCCTTCTACTGCCAGATCACACTGCAGATGTGGCTGCATCCAGTGAAATCCCAGCATTGACTGATTGTTGCTTTGGTCCTTATTTCCTCTTATAACAACCCCCATCAGACCATAGTTGGAAAAGCATTTGCCATTTAATCCAATTTAAGACAATTCTTCCCTTAGCCTACTACCTCTGTCCTGTAACCTAAGGGCTACCATTTGCCACAACCCTGATGATACCTTGCTGCCACAGCCTCAGCTCATGTCTGAGACACAGCTCCTTGAGTGTAGGGTCCAAGTCTCATTCATCTAGTTCTCAGCTTCTAGAAATTTACTAAAGGAAAAGATATGTTTGGTAAGTGGACCTGGTCTCCTCGGAATTGTTTGCCTGCCAGGTATTGGCTCCTTACCTGCCATCATGCTCTGCATTTGGGCTTTATAGTGCAGAAACAATGTAGTATGGGGGGATAAGGTCAAGTGACGTGCATTTAAATCCAGATTCTGACACAGCGTGCATGACTTTGGGCAATTTACTTTCCCCCACTGCATCTGTTTCTTTGTTGGTGAAACAGAGATATTAACAAGTGGCCCATGGGGATGTTGTGAAGACCTAGGAGATAAAGCAGAGGAAGCTCTGGGCAGTGAAGTTGAGTGCCACCAGCTCTAAATAACAGACTCAAGTGCCCTGCCCTGCAGCTCCCTGACACATTCATGGGAAAAAATCTGGATTGCTTAGGCATTTCCTACATACTGATTCCTAAAAAGCCCTGAGACTGAGCCCCAGAGAGCAGGTCCAGAGGAAAGGGTCATTCTCAGAGGCAACCTCAGAAATGTCCCTGCAGGGGCATGCAACATACCCTCTAGTGAGATGGCTTAGTAGAGATGCTACTAAAGGACTGAGAGGACAACTGGGCACCTGTTAGAAAATTAAGGCTAAGGTTCTAGAGCATCAGCTGTTGTGATCTTGATCACTGATGGATCCTCAGAACACTTACCTTAGGCCTCTCAAGAGGTGCTTGCGTCTATCTGCACTTTTGCCTATACCCATTCCACTTCATGGACTATGCCCTACGCTGGTGAGCTTCGCCCATAGTGTTCTTTATAACCTGGCCCCACCCACCATCCCTCCTCACCATGCAACCTGCTGTGACAAGAGACTGATTCTTTTTTTTTTTTTTTTTTTTTTTAAATATTTTTTTAGTTGTAGATGGACATAATGTCTTTATTTTATTGCTTTTTGTATGTGGTGCTGAGGATCGAACCCAGGGCCTCACGCATGCGAGGCAAGCGCTCTACCGCTGAGCTACAATCCCAGCCCAAGAGACTGATTCTTAAACTCAGTAAAGGCCTTTGCTCATGCTGATTCTTCTGCTTTTTCTGTAGAGAAATTCCTGCTCAGATTGCCAAACGCCTACTCGTTCTTCCAGGCTCAAACTGAAGTTCCACTTCCAATCCCATAGCTTTCCCCAGTTCTCTGGCAGACTCCAGTGCCTCCTCTTCAGAGTTTTCACTGCACCTTGTTCTCTTGCCTCAATGAATCATTACTGTTTATGTGTCTCCCTTCTAAGCTAGAAATATAAGCTGGAAATATAACTGAGATGGATACCTTATATTTTTGTCAGCCAACTCTTCTGATCCTACTTCTTGGCAGTGTCCTAAACTTCCTTCAGGACACTGTCCCATCCCTTCTGTAAGCTTTGATTTTTTAGTTTGTGGGTTTTGTTTTTGTTTTTTGGGAAGGGTGTTTATTTTTGTTTGGTTTGGTACTTCAAATTGAACCCAGAACCTCACACATCCTCAGCAAGACTCTACCACTGAGCTACATCCCCAGCCCTTTTTATTTCGAGACAGGGTCTCACAAAGTTGTCCAGGCTGGCCTTGAACTTGGGATCCTCCTGCCTCAGCCTCCTGAGTAGCTAGATGCCACTGGGTCTAGCTATCCCTTATTGTTTTAGACCACCCTTTTTCAGACCACTATGATTGATTCAAGGGTGGCTACAGGACCAAATTTGGACCGATGTCTATCATGCTCAGTATTTTATTTACACTCCTGGCCAAGTGTGATGGCACACGCCTGTAACCCCAGCTACTTGGGAGGCTGAGACAGGAGGACATCAAATTCAAGGTAGCCTCAGCAATTTAGTGAAACCTTGTCTCAAAAAATAAAATGGGCTGGGGATGTAGCTCAGTGGTGGTGTACTCCACCATACCCCAAAAAAGAAGAGAAATTGTTTTAACTGGTCTTGAACCCAGGAGCATCATAGGAGCTGCTAGATTCCAGGCTACTGCAGCCTTCAAATGCACCAGCCCAATGGATGTAAAGGTGGAAACAATGCAAAGTTGAAGTGACACTATTTGAGCCCCTGGCCTTTGACTTCTCTGTTATGTGTCCCCGTGTTTTTCCTTCTTTGACTTAAATCAGTTTGAACAGGTTTTTGTCACTTGCAGCTTCAAGAGGCCTGATATAGGGCTGGGACTCTAGCTCAGTGGCAGAGCACTTGCCTCACATGTGTGAAGCACTGGGTTCAATCCTTAGCACCACAAAAAAAATAAATGAAATAAAGGTGGTGTCCATCTACAACTACAAAAAAAATTATTTAAAAAAAAAAAAAAAGGCCTGATGTACGATGGTGATTTTCTTCCCTGGTCACCTGGTTTCTATAAAAACAATTCATTGGCGAGCCGCTAAGCAACTCAGTGAGACCCTGTCTCTACCTAAAACACAAAATAGGGCTGGGGATGTGGTTCAGTGGTCGAATACCCCTGAGTTCAATCCCTAGTACCAAAAAAAACCCCACAATTCATTAGCCAGGCATGGTGACACATGCTTGTAATCCCAGCTACTTGGGAGGCTGAGACAGGAGGATGACAAGTTTGAGGCCAGCCTAGGCAACTTAGTGAGACCCTGTCTGAAAAAATGAAGGGCTGGGGATGTAGCTGAGTTCAATCCCTAGTAATAGGAAAAAAAATATTTTTTGATTCAACTCCAGAAGGAAAGTTCCCACTGGAAAAGACCCAAACAGCACAGGCCTCTCAGAACTAGCAGGAAGGGCCTACAGTGGATCATGTATCAGCTCAGATAACAGAGACCCTGGCACAGCCTCTCTTCTTGAGCCCTCAGAGGTGGCCAACTTGAACCTACCACCTTGTGGGTAGGGGAAGCAATGTTCAGAAAGGTCTAGTGACTTGCCCCAAATTGTTTAGCTAAGGTATTGTCACCAGTTCCACTTGACCTCAGAATCCTAACTCTTCTCATTATATAAGAGAAGGCACTGGTAGATGGCTGGGTCACAGAGATGTCCCACAAGGAGAAGATATCCCAGGGAAACAGGGCCTCCTAGGAGAACAAAAGAATACAAGCCAGAAGCCGGGCGCGGTGGCGCAAGCCTGTAATCCCAGCACTTAGGGAGGCTGAGACAGGAGAATCGCGAGTTCAAAGCCAGCCTCAGCAAAGGCGAGGCGCTAAGCAACTCAGTGAGACCCTGTCTCTACATAAAACACAAAATAGGGCTGGGGATGTGGCTCAGTGGTCGAGTACCCCTGAGTTCAATCCCCAGTACCCAAAAAAAAAAAAAAAATACAAGCCAGAGACAATTCTAGAGCCACCGCATCTTTATTAGTCTCTGCAGCTGAGCCAATGTAGCCCCCATCTACAGGAAACATTAGTGAGCTACTCTGGCTACTGGGCATGGATGCTAGCTAGCATTTCTACTGGCAATTGGGGTTGGGTGAAGGAACAGACTGGAAGGGGACCAAATGAGGAGACTGCTGGGCCATCTGCAGGCAGGCACATGGGGGGGGGGTTCCCAGGATGGTACAAAGGTGTGTCAGGTTCCAGAGGGAAACACTGTCATCTCCCCCACAGTGAAAGAAGAGACAAAGCCTGAGATGGGGACAGTCACAGAAATGGACAGAGCTCCTGGGATCAAAAAGGCATTTCCTAATGGAGGCAACTTCCTAAAGCTGGAGCTCCCAAACAGAGCTCACCTGGTCCCCAACCAGGAGTCCCCAGGTGCAGCTCAATTGTCATGGGGAACAGAGTACCCAAGAAGATGGTAGTTGGAAAGATGGAGCTGAACTCAAGGAATATATTGGGTAAGGGTATGTCAGTACTAACAATACAGGCAAAATACTCATTATAGGTGCAATCCTGAAACTTCGCTCCATGAAAAAGCTCACATCTCCAATTTACCTAGCAACTTAGCCTGGAAGCCCATCATGATCTGACCCAGCCCAATTGATCTTCCCTTTAATTCTTTGGACATGCCATGACATTCAGGGCTCTAAACTTGTCAACGACAGCACTCCCAACCTACCTGCTTTGCTCCCTGCCTCTACACTTGTCAAGACTGCATCTTCAGCACAACGTGTTTGTTTACTCCCGTTTTCCCACTAGGCCTAGCGCTCCCCCTAGGGGAAGCAGAGAGCTCAACACGCGTTATCTCCAGCACCTGGAGAACTTAAAGCCAGATAAAGTTATTTAATCTGCCTTTGTGGGTTAGAGGAAATATATTCATATGTGTCTATAAGGGATTTCTGAGGTGTCTAGCAGTAGAGGTGAGAATTTCGAACCATGTTTGTGCCCAAATGTTAACTTCTTCCGATGGGTGGGGCGTGGGGTGAGGGTAAGGAGTGTGTGGGATGATCCAAGCCCAGAAAGTGCTAATGGAGAGGAAAGGGCTAAAATGGGCAGGGCTTGGAGGGTGGAGGGTGGAGGGTGGGGTCCAGGAGGAAAAGGGGTTTAGCAGTCTACGCGCAGGGTCCAGCGCTCCACTCCCAGGGCTCAGAACCAGCAGGGCGACCACATGAGTGAGCCCAGTGCGGCGCCGGTGGCGGCTCCCGCGAGCATGCCCATGGCCAGTGGGGCGCCCGCACTGTAGCAAGGATCCTCCCGCACTATCACGTGCGTCACGCCAGGGCCTGCGGAGAAAGCCGGTGAGAATCCGGGACTTGGGAGGAGAAACCAGTCATCCTCATTCCCTTCCTGCGTGACGCCAGCTCAACCCAATATTAAGGCACTGAACCCATACTCCCCAGTCGGAGAAACTTAGACCTTGACGAGGTAAAGGATCCACACTACGGCTTCCCTCCCGGGTCTGCCACCGACGTTCTGGGACCGTGGGGCCAGGGCGGGGCGGTCTCCAAACACCACCACAGTGCAACCGACTGTGGGCGTCCACAGCCCAGACCTCGGAGAGGGAAAAAGGCTGCTGTTCCCAAGTGAGACACCAGAGGTCGCTAAGAGCTCAGGAAAGATTGCTGGGTAGCCAAGCTGAGTAGGAACGAGCCTGGAGAAGCCTGGGGGCCTGCTCTGGAGCGTCAAGCACTATTTTTTTTTTTTTTTTTTAATTTAGTTATTTTATTTAAATGCATTTCAAGTCATGGTACATAACCAGAGCTCAGTTTTTCCATTTCTCTGATTGCAAACCAGATAAAGTCACACCATTAGAGTCTTCATAGATGTGCCAGGGGTAGTAATGACCATCTCGAACAACCATCATTACTATGCCCATTCCCCTTTCCTTCCTCCCACCT